>JALGBA010000429.1:0-539838 GCA_023970755.1 Azemiops feae | reverse complement strand
AAAGTATATAAAAACAGTTTCAAATACAAATAAGGATAGGAGAACCAGCGTACAACATAGCTTTGAAATGGGCAGGATTTCAAACAATACTCTTTCTCATTAAGCCTTATTTAGAATCATGGCATGCTTCAGCTCTGACACCTACAGATGCAGAAAAACAGGATCTTAAGTGCAATACCATTCAATTTGAAAGATGTACAGTTCTATTTTTTGTATATACTAATCCTGCAAATCTAAAATGGAATGTCAGAGTTTCCTCAAAAAAAAATTATCAGAGATTCCACTTCAAATACTTTTCATTGACCTATTCACTCTCCAACTTTCAGACACAATGTTTTATGGTTCTGTATAACATATTTCAAATCCTTGCTCCCATACTAATGTACTTTTTTGCTACTCCTTTGTTTCTACCAACTGGTTTTTCTGGACCCACTGTGAAAAGGCACATATACTCTATTTAAATATGAATGTGTTGATTAATTACAAATTATCACCACCATCATAAGGAGATAGAGAAATAGTGTCGTGATAGTATATTAGGAATGGACTGTTTGGATGCACCTTTCAGAGTTATTAAGGTTCTTCCATGTAAGAATCTGTATCTAGTCCAGCACCCTGTTATCTCAGTGGTTGTCAGCTCTTTGAAATGGCTAGATCAAGAAACTGATGCCACAAGTCTGACTGGAACTGCCTGGTTGCATTTTTCCCCTCTCCTGTCCTTCTTATACCCAATGAGTTAGGTGGAGCTAGTCTGAATTTCCTTCTTATTTTTTTTTGTTTCCTGGGGTTGAAGCATATTTTATATGTATTGTTATAACTATTTCTTGTGCAGTTTCACCAAAGTCATATCTGTGGGTTGGTAGCAATATTGAAGAAATTTGCCATTGCCACTTTCTGGGGGAAAGTCAATATTTTCTCATGATGATCTCCAATCCAGATACTAACTAGGTCCAATTCTGCTTAGCTTTTTTGAGATCAACTAAAGTCCACACAATGCTGCCACCTGCTATGATATTAAGAAGTATAATATAGTATAGTAATTTGGACTATACAGTTTGGACAAAAGTTCAAGTCCCTCTTTGGCCCACAGTTCACTGGGTGAGTTTGAGCTAGTTCCCTACTCTTTCTTAATCCATTTCACAGATTTTATTATTTTATTTTATTATTTTATTTTATTGATTGACTTAGGCCACCCAACTGCATAACAATTCTAGTAGTATACAATAATAAGATTATTGCTACAAATATTGTAGTGGGGATAATATACATGAAAATATACATTTCCTCTCAAGAGAAGACAGTACATCAGTGCATTAATTAAAAAATCATGCCTAATAAGCACTGAAAGCCTTTATCTACCAGAAACATTGTTTGCACCCCTTCAGTTCTGTTCCTCAGTCAAAACTTTGGAAAGATTCCAAAACTCTGCAAGATTCATAGCCTGTGGCAAAACTCTTTGTTCTCTAGCTTATTTGTTCATCGGCCTTCCAAATTTCTTTTGTGCTACACACAACATCTTTTCTCCAAAAGTCACTGAGGCCTACAGACATGGGGCCTGATGGCAGAAAATTATAAAGGCATCTTTTTACCTCAGCAGCTCCAACTGTCAGGACTGTTGCCCAGCAACATGAAATTCTAGTACAAAAAATATAGCTTCATTAATCTTTTACAATATTTTGCCTCACTAATTAGTAAATAATTAATGCTGATTTGGGGACTTAGATGCAACATGTCCATTGGAATTTTGACAGGAAGCAAAGCATTTACAACTAATTCACCCATTCACCCCTTTTGTTATGTATTTGAATTATAGTGGCACAGATTATGCATTACAAAGGCTTAGACTATAAATTAATATTAAAAACCAAAGAAAAGATATTTTGAGCTTATTTTAGGAAAATAAAGTACAATCTTAAAGACTAATTTGATTTTGTAGAACACAATCTTATAATATGTTCCTTAGTCTTTAAAATACCATAGGGATATTATTTTGCTGTAACAAACTCAACACCCCAAAAAATAAATGAAGGCAACTCTATCATCTATTTATCTCTCTCTTCCCCCAAAATGCATCTATTGTTGTTGAATTTTAAAACATTCTTAACACTTTCTAGTGCTTCCCCCTTCATTCCAACAAGAATAAACAATTACAATTTTAACAATTTATCATCTCTTAAAATACAATCTCTTCATCCTATATCTAATCTCTTATCTATAAGCAGATCCTTAAAACCTCATCATTCTATCATGATCAGAAGGCCATTAAGATATAATAGAAATAACAACATATCTATTTTAACCTTAATCAAATAGCTTCTCTTTAATAATCTTAATAATAATCTTCAATCTTCAATTCCTTCAAATAATATCCTAGATTTTGAAAAACCTCTTCTTTCAATCATGCAATGGTTAATGGCTACTAGAAATAACAGCAAATCTATGTTATTTATGATCAAATAAACCCATTGTATATTCCTTCTTTTATTTTTAACCATTTTAATCCTTCAAAAGATGTCCTAGAGCTAATGTCATGGTTCCGACAGATAGAGACAAATAAAGCAGAACTCCAAGGCTTGGAAATTCCTCAAAGAACATGTTTATTAGTTACAAAGTATCAGCATGTCAAACGTGAAACCAAGTCTGAAGATACACGTAACAATTCCCCAATACAAAGTTAAGAAATCCCACCTCTAAAGCTATGCAAGCAACTACGTTCTCCAATACATCTTCTTGGTGGGCTTTGCACGAAACACTCAGCTAGCAGTCTCAGGAGCAGCCAATGGCCTTGGTTCCCACGGGACAAAAGATTATTTTGACTAGCAAAGCACCTGGCAATCCCCCCTCCCCCCTTCAATGTGTAAATTGAAAATGAATAGGGAAAATGGCCACAGCCATGCTCATTTTCAAAGTTTTTCAAAGTTTCATTTTTCTTTGCTGTTTCTCATAAAACCTATCAAAAATTTAATCCTTTTGTAAATTGAATATCAGAAAGTTATTGAAGTCATTCTTTTGGTTTGCCATTTGTATATGTCTTTCAATTATTAAAACATTAACCAGTTTCACTTGTATATCCAGTGAAACATTTTCTTGCAGCTTGCATTTTTAAAACTACTTTCGGATCAGTCTCAATCTTCCTTGGTAAAACTTGTTCTTCATTAGCATCAGAACAGTTTTTAATTTTTTTAATTTTTTGTTCTTTCTTTATATATTCTTATTTTTTCTATATTTCTTTTTTTCTCTGCACTAGTTTTTATTTTTGCAGTTTTTATTAGTTTTGATTGTTATAATAATAATAATAATAATAATAATAATAATAATAATAATAATAATAATAATAATAATAATAATAATAATAATAATAATAATAATAATAATAATAATAATAATAAAGTTGGAAGGGACCTTGGAGGTCATCGAGTCCAACCCCCTGCTCAGGCAGGAAACCCTATACAATTTCGGACAAATGGCTGTCCAGTCTCTTCTTAAAAACTTCCAGTGTTGGAGCATTCACCACTTCTGGAGGCAGGTTGTTCCACTGGTTAATTGTTCTAACTGTCAGGAAGTTTCTCCTCAGTTCCAGGTTGCTTCTCTCCTTGACTAGTTTCCATCCATTACTTCTTCTCCTGCCCTCAGGCGCCTTGGAGAATAGCTTGACTCCCTCTTCTTTGTGGCAACCCCTGAGATATTGGAATACTGCTATCATCTCACCCCTAGTCCTTCTTTTCATTAAACTAGACATACCCAATTCCAGCAAACGTTCCTGATATGCTTTAGCCTCCAGTCCCCTAATCATCTTTGTTGCCCTTCTCTGCACTCTTTCTAGAGTCTCAACATCTTTTTTACATCGTGGTGACCAAAACTGGATGCAATATTCCAAGTGTGGCCTTACCAAGGCATTGTAAAGTGGTATTAATACTTTACGTGATCTTGATTCTATCCCTCTGTTAATGCAGCGCAGCACTGTGTTGGCTTTTTTGGCAGCTGCAGCACACTGCTGGCTCATATTTAAGTGATTGTCCACTAGGACTCCGAGATCCCTCACAGTTACTACTATTGAGCAAGGTACCCCCTATACTATACCTGTACATTTGGTTTTTCTTGCCTAAATGTAGAACCTTACTTTTTTCACCATGGAATTTCATTTTGTTAGATAGCGCCCAGTGTTCAAAGTACTGTCAGGTCATCCTGTATCTTACGCCTGTCTTCTGGAGTGGTTGGCTATTCTGCCAGCTTGTGTAATCTGACAATTTGATGAGTTCCCCATCTATCCCCTCGTCCAAATCGTTGATGAAGATGTTGAAGAGCACTGGCCCCAGAACAGACCCCTGGGGCACCCCACTGCACACTTCCCTCCATGTAGATGTGGTTCCATTGAGGACCACACGCTGAGTACGGCCGGTCAGCCAGCTACGAATCCATCTGGTGGTGATGCTGTCTAACCCACATTTTTCTATCTTATACTATAAGATACTATCTTATAGTATAAGATAGAAAATACTATCTTATACTATCTTATACTTATACTATCTGGTGGTGATGCTGTCTAACCCACATTTTTCTATCTTATACTATCTTATACTATAATGCTTAATAAAAATTATTGCATTAAAAAACTTTCTAGTGCAAAAGATTAGCAAATTTTTTTATTCCCAAAAAGGAATTGCTTGTGTTAATTTTTACAAGAAACCTGGTATCATTACTGTACTGTCAACTGGGTGGCCTAGGGCAGGGGTAGGCAACCTTGGCTCTTTTATGACTCGTGGACTTCAACTCCCAGAATTCCTGAGCCAGCCATGCTGACTCATGAATTCTGGGAGTTGAAGTCCACGAGTCATAAAAGAGCCAAGGTTGCCTACCCCTGGCCTAGGGTAATCACTTTCTCTCAGCCCTAAGAAGTAATCAGTAGCAAAGTACTGAAGAAAATTCCATGGACTTCTCTAGGCAGTCTCTGAGAATCGGACATGATTGAATTGGGGGGGAAAATATCTTAATTTCTATGCCCTTCATAGTCTGTTTAAGTATATCAAAATCAACAGGTCTAGTCAGTTCTGCTTAAATTAAACTACAAATCCTCACAGCATTTAAAGAGACTGCAATTTAATCAGAATTGCAGTCCCAAAAGAAGTTGGAATCCCAAAACATCTTCAATCAAGGATGTTCATGCAGTATTTTAGAGATTACACATAGTCTTCGCTTGGTTTGAAAATAAGCTTTCAGTTGTGCCTGAACCAAGACAAAAAATGTATTTTGATTTAATCTTAAACCAAACCTTCAAAAATAAGTAAATATAGTTAAAATGGTCATCCCTGTATATTTACTAATTTCCCAATTGTATTATCTATGGTAAACAGCAATGAACATTTAAAATGAAAAAGACAGAGAAAATCAAAGTGATTTTGATGAAAATAAGCAACTTTTTTGAAAGTGAGTAAAGATAGTTAAACAAGAAGCCTTCAAATATGTAGATGGAATCAAAAGTAATGACAAGTTCAGGGACAAAGGGGAAATATTTTAGATATTTGTTTGAGAATACTATATCAGACTAGAGTTGAAACAAATTTTTATATCCAGAAAAAAATGGTGAAATGAGAGTCATACATTCTGTGAGAATGTAAAAAGTTGTAAAGCAGCAGCTGTAAATGTTTGGTTTGGAGAAATGTTAAAATATAGTTGTGATTTGCTTATGGAGTTGTCATGCAATTGCACCTATGTCTGACAACTGGAAGACAGCCATTAATTGTTCCTCTGTTCAGAAGGAAAGGTAGTAAAAATGAATGCAAAAATAACAGATTAGTTTATTAAATGTTTTTGTGAGTGTATTCAGTAGAATTCTGATTAAGAATGAGAGATGGTAACAAGTATCTTTGGGGAAGTGCAGTGCAGCTTTTTATGATGGTTATAGAGCAGATTTTTGTTTTTGACAAATATACAAATATGGAAAAGAAAGGGTATTGTATGTTTGCTGATTTAGAGAAAAGATACAATAAAATGAATAGGTTTAATTACAGGTTATTTTTCACAATATGCATTTGAATATCAGTTGCTGAATCTGGTAATGACATGTCAGAATAAAACATGTATTAAAATCAAGCATTCTAATTTTACATTAAACAGGAAGTAAAACAAGGATATGTGATGACCTATTGATTGTTTAATGTATGAATGAATGAATGAATGGATGGATGAATGAATGAATGAATGAATTTAATTAATGTTAGTTAATGAGGCTAGAGATATGTTGGTTGAAAATGTTCATTTCTGTATATGGATGATAACATGCAGACTGAAAACCTGAATGATTTCCAGCAAATTTAGATAGAGCATATATGAAGGGCTTTAGTTGGGTTGTGTGCTACAGTGATGCCATGTGTTTGTAATTTAGATGCCATGTGTTGATGCCATATGTTTGTAATTATTCAGATGAGTACAAACGCACTGCAGCAACCCAGAACACCAGAAAAAGGAAACAAACTGCCTATACCACATCTTCCAACAAAATGGTTACCCATGTAACTTTGTAAAAAAAGGACCTGACTTCTCAACTTACTAAGCACAATCAAAAGAAGCTACAAAATGGATAACACTGACAAGAAAAGCATCTCAGAAACAACCAACAGACTATTAAAGCACGTGGCATCATCATAGCACACAAGCCAACTAAAACCCTCCAAAGCATTTCCTTCCTGTAAACCAAAAGACCCAGTAATTTAAGAAGAAAAAAAACCCAGAAGTTTTTAAAACATCACTTTTAAAAGTATGTTTATCTTTCTTTTGTGGAATTGCTCAAGGCAGTTTTCAGTACATTTAAAGCAATGTCTAGTCCAGGCAGTAACATCTGTATCAAGATTGTTGATATTCATTTATTGTGGGTAAATTCATTCAGATTTACAGTAATTTACTGTGCAACAATCCTTACATTTAAAATCACATTTAAAAACAAAAAACAAAACAAAAAGCCAGTAATAATATAGCCAGTTAACCAAAAAATCAGTGACAGCCATTGGTGCCAGACAATATTATTATCCAAGGGCCCTTTGAGAGAGTTATGTCTTGAAAGACTTACAGAATAGCATTGGGGCCAATGCAAGCCAGACTCCAAAGGGAAGTTGTTACACAGGAAGGGGGTTGCAGAAAAAAGCTCTTCACTTGGACCCCCAACCTTTTCCTCTCTTGCATATGGGAAACAGAACATAACCCCAACCAGGACAAATATAAAGGACAGGACCATTCGACCTAGAAAAAATTATTCTGAAACTACTTAGGAGCCATGCATTCAAGTAAAAAGAGTTATTATTTGAAGAACTAATGTTAAAGCAAATTTATCATGTACAGTATATATAACTATCTCCATGGATCCATTTGTCTAGAGCAGAGGTGGGGAACGATGGCCCTTTTATGATCTATGGACTTCACTTCCCAGAATTCCTAAACCAGCATAGTCATAAAGGGGTCATCGTTCCCCATCTCTGATCTAGGACATCTGCAGATAATAAGCTGGAGAGATTTTATTTTATTTATTATATTTCTGGGGCTACCCAACTCCAGAATAACTTTAGGAAGCTTACAAATTAAGTAGGGAGAAACATCACAGAATAAAAAAAAAAGGAGAGTCAACTTTCTGTAATTCTAACAAAAATGTTAATTTTCTTCATTTTTTCTTTTTCTTTTAAATATGATTCTGGTACAGCCCAGGAGTTCATCCATTTCCTTTGAGTTCCTTTAATCTCCCACAATAAACAATATTGTTCAGCACTGTTACTTTCAACGACTGGAGAAACTATATGGCAACTGACAGCTATTACATATGTAGTCTTTCTAGTGGGGTATCATGCATAATACTGTAAGCACAAGGGTACCAATTAATATGAAAGCAGTCACATGCTGTTTTAACCAAGAGAGTGGCTGCATTCAAGCAACTTGTCTTGTGTCATCCTTTATAGAAATTTCTTGCTGTAGAAACAACAGGATAATTAATCTGCAAACAGCCAAAGTATCATATTTGAAAAATTAGGCTTGTATTGGGAGGATGCATCTTAAAAAATCCAACATTTTGAGGGTAAAAGAAGGCAATGCTTTTAAAATAAGCATGTATGGCACCAAAGGAGGCACTGGGTGTATTTAGATAATGCCTTCTGAAAGCTGATTTTGCATACTTGCTGCTCTCCTGCATTTCACATTTGCTGTGGGTTGGCCTGTTTCTTAAAATATTTGGAAGTTTCATGAATAATGGATAAGGTGAGGGACTTATGAATATTCATAATAATAACTGCTTTGTGAGGGAGTAAGCAGACAGAAGTGTTGAAAGCAAATATTTAGAATTCTAAGTCTTAAAATAATTGTTAAATCATCATAAGGAAAGTAGATTTTACTCACACTTAAGTACATTCTCACACATGCAGATGAACATACAAAATGTCTACATTAGCTTCTAAAAACCTGCTTACAACTATGACAATTATTAAAAATTATTCTTGGTCAAATCCATTTCAACCTCTCTTTCTCTCTGTTTTCAATAAATATGTAAGAAACACCTTAATAATTTACTTTTATGTGTCTCTCAGAATTCATGGTGATTAAAGCATCCAACTAGATTTACGGAAGGCATTCAAATATCACCGTCACAGTTGTCTCCAGTTATGCTTCCCTGGTAATGTCTCATAAAACAAAATCTGAAGTGACTACATTTTCACAGTGGAGAGATATAATCATACAAGAGTTGCATCACTGGATCTTACTATATACTGTAATAGACTAAAATTCTATAAGTTAAGAAGCCAACAGGAGTCTGTGAGAAAATTGTCAAATTCAGATTCAAATATTAGTCATAACATAACATTGAGATTATGCAATATACAAATTAAGTTCATTAACTGTTGGCTGAATACAAATGAAATCAAAAACAAACAACACAGTATTTGCTTACTACTTTATTATTACCACTATTAAACAGTGCTGTTTCTGAATTCAGTAAACTAAGTGATTCAGGCTCTAATTCTGTACCTACTAACCCTGGAATAGGACTCATTGAACTTAGTGTGATTTGTTTCAGAATATATTCATTCATTCATTTATTCAAATTCTATAGCTGCTCATATCAATCAATGACTCTGGGTTGCTTACAATGACTCTAGGCAGTTTACAGAAATATACAGATATATATAAGGATGTTAATTAATCGTATTTTTTTTTACAAATGCTTTGAAAATCCAAGCATCATGTATATGTTTTGTAAATATGATTACTTAATTTTTAGGAAGTGGTCATTGCCTTTCAAACAGATTTTACCTCTTTTAACCCACACCCACAAATACCTTCATTCAAAATCACTAGTGATTCACTAGCTTGGTGGGGGTTTTTTAGTTGATTGTGAAAATTACTCAGAAACTAGTCTTTAATGCAAAAATCCATGATTTTGGAAAATTGCTGTTAGTCCAAACACCCACTTTCTATATAACATGTATAACTGGATTATGAGCTGCGGGATAGAATTTATGGAAACTCTAGAACAGAATGAATCCACTGAATGAAATAAACCAGAAGTGTTTTAATTTCACCAACCTTTTCATATCTATCACCGTTCTGATTTTCACCTCATACTGTAGCCACATGAAGATGAAAAATAGTAGTTGTAAGAAGATATGATTCCCCTAAATTTCTCCATGTTGATGCCAATTCCAGTTGGCCCAACATGGATTTTTCTTTCTTTTCACTCCAAAAACCCCACAGGGGTCACTTTGAACTATGTTTGTGGCCATTATTTCTGGTTTGGGTTATGGACTCAAAATATGTATAAAATTTGCTGACAAAAGTGTTTCATAAAACCTCAGAGGATAGATTTGAATCAGCAATATGAAGAACACTTTCTCCCCAAAATATTGCAAAATTCCTTGAAGCTAAGCATATTCAAACATAAAAAGAGATGGGATGGTGCCATAATAAGGCTACATCGCCAAAGATCACTAGCTACATTTCCAACTTTTTTGTATTCCTTGGAACAGTCTGATGAGGAAATGCTAAATTCAAGTGAATGTTCTTAGAAGCCCCTTCAGATCTTTGCAATGAGTATTCATGGGTTGAAACCGACTGGATTGCTGAGGACATGACTGTATACCATTAAGTCCTTCACACGTTCACCAAATTTCAGAATAGGGGCATTGCTTTACAAATTACTATATTTCTGAGTCTGCATCTCTTTAAAAGCATCTAGTAGGTCATGGTTGGTTTTCAAATGATAAGCTAAGTGAAAGCTTGTTACTACTTGAATAAGTGATCCACAGGGAATATCAGATTGTGGGAAGCCAAAAAACAACTCAATGGTAAACGACAAACCACCCCCATAGTGTTGCCTAGAAAGCCATATACGCATATCCAAGAAGACACCAGGAATCAAGCATAACTTAGATTTTATATGAAATATGAATAAACTTTTTAAGACTGTATAAACTGGTGACATAATATCCCAACTCCCAAAAGGTTCATTTCTATCTTGGAAAGACCATTCCAAATATACTGAAAGAAGAAACTGGCTGGACTGTTTCAATAGCAATAGCACTTAGATTCATATATCTCTTCATAGTGCTTTTACAGCACTCTCTAAGCAGTTTACAAAGTCAGCATATTGCCCCCAACAATCTGGGTCCTCATTTTATCGACCTTGGAAGGATGGAAGGCTGAGTCAACCTTGAGCCAGTCAGGATTGAATTCCTGGCTGTGGGCAGAGTTTGCCTGCAATACTGCATTCTAACCAATGCACCACCACTTTCTCCAGCAGGACGATGGAGAATCCACCAATGGGTTAGGACTATCTTCCTGCCCAATAAAAGACTAAGTTTGCCAGAGTTAACACGCCTCCTGCTGGGCTGATATCCCAGACACGACTTAGTCTTCAGCCCAGCTAGGACGTTGTGTTGGCTCTGGACAGGTCGTATTTCTTATATTATTGGTGGATTCTCCCTCATCTGGACTGGAAAGCAATTCGGACCCCTATCTAAATTTAAACTTCCCGGCTGCAAACAGCTGAGCGTCGGCCTCCGGTCGCTCAGCAACGTTGATTCGGCGATCGGCCGGATCGGGCCGATTCGCGGAGCCAGCCCTTAGAGGGATCTTGACGACAGACAGCTGATTGTCGGTCCGGAGCTAAGCCGCCCCACAGCTGACTGTCGGCCTCCGGACCTAAGCTCTCGCGTCCGCCCTCGGCATCGGCAATTTCGGAGGACGATCAGCTGATCGTCGGGCCGGGGCGGCCCGCGCGCAGATTACTGTCGGCCTCCGGGCTCGCTGAGCGAAAGCGGGAGCCGCGGAGCTTTAGCGCGGCTGGAGGCTTGCTTTTTGAATTGCGGAGAGTCGGAGCTTGCCGCTCTTGCGGCATCGCGGAAGGCCAGCCTTCGGGTAGACGGCCCGGCCGTTCCTCTCCACGGCCCTGCAGCCTCCAGCAAGGATCGGTTGCTCCCTTTCGGGGCGCAACACGCATTTGAAGCCGCTCGCTCCCAGATACTGGGCAGCCAAGAATTTAGTCTGAGGGCCTCTTTCTACAGTGGGTGATTTGAGGCCTCAGATTTTGGCGCGCAAATCGCGGACGCCATTTTGGAAGCCAAAGGCCTAGTAGGCCTGACAGGGACGGCCCCAACAGGCAGCAGCCACGGCACAAAGCCTACAGACTGCTTACTGCTACTGAGGCCATTGGTGTAGGCGCCGGCCCTCCCTTCTCCATCCTTGCAGGAGATTGACTCAGGTCTCGGCCCCAGGCCTAACAAGTCGCCTCGCCATTGCAGCGGCAGCCATTTTGCGGACTGATTACAGCCGCCATTTTGCAGCTTCAAAACTGCCATTGACACCCTGCTCAGATTCTGATCTGGCACAACCAGCCCCAGGGCAAAACTTGGCAAGGATTTCACCTTTAGCGTGAGCTGGCACGCCTTCGGGCCCCGCCGCCACCACCTAGGCTTTGTGTGCAGGCACATATCACTCAGGTGATTGCCGCCACCAACAAGGAGAGGAGTGCGCAGGCACATATCACCAAGGTGATTGCCGCCACTGATCGGTCAACGTGTGTGCCGGCACTTGCCGATTGCGACTCACCCATCGGGTCTCGTCGCCACAAGACGCCTATATAATACGTCTCAGTGCATCACTGGGCATTTTCCAGCCTCTCAGAGCTCTGCCTAGGGCAATCCACTCCGGCTCCTGAGTTGCAACAGGCTTCAGGCCTTCCTTGCAATGGCTGACGACGCAGCTAATCAATCTGCGCAGGGCGCTTCCGGCACTCCCGTCTCAGGGAAGCGCAAGTCCTCTAAACTAGAGGCAGCAGGCAGGATAAAGGCCAAGGCCAGGTCCAAGGCCATAGCTGGCGAAAAGGCCTCAAGGGCCGCAGAAAAGGCTGCCCAGAGGCGAAACACGGCTCTAGAGAAGCAGTTCTCCAGGGCACAGCGCATGTCTGCGGGAGACCAACCCCTGGTTCCCCTTGCCCCTCAGGAGAGCTCACTCTTCAACCCCCAACCGGCCCTGCCAGGTCCCTCTGACGCACGGGCCCTTTTCCATCAGGGCCCCATGCCACAGAGTACTACTCTGTCCCCTGACCCGGGATTGAACCCCCCAATGGGGGCTTCACCGGCTAGCTTCCGCCCCCCGCCCGAAGCCACGTTCACGCCCACAGCGGCTGGACTTCGTCCCCCTGAACACCAAGGGGTCGGGCCTGAACAACTTGAAGCACTAATTGCCCGGGCGGATGCTCAGGGCAGGGCCTCCTCATTCTATGAGAACAGGCCGGAATATGTCAGGCCCGTGGTACCAGCTCAGGCACGGGCAGAGAGACCGGATTACCCAGAGTCCGTTTATTCGGACCATTCCTCCCGAACGCGGGACTCTGATCCTGAGGGTTATGGGTCAACTGACTTCCAGCTGTCAGAGGATGAGGAGTCGGGCCCAGACCCGTCGCCTTTCATAGGCCTATTTGACCCGGGCCTATTCAGGTCTCTCCTGCTAAAGGCCACCACGTCGGCCAACATTGATCCAGAGCAGGAAAAGCAGCCGACTGCCTCAACCAGTCAGGACCCCAAGCCACTCTTCTCCGAACCTACGGTGACGGAGCGCTATATCCCTTGTCCTCCTTTTTTCCTGGAAACTATCAGGAAACAATGGGGAAATCCGGGCACTCTACCAACGCCAGGGGGAACGGATAAGAGACTCATGGCCGTCTCCCCGGCCTTGTCAAATCTCCTGGAGGTTCCCAGGGTGGACGAACCACTAACCTCTCTTTTTTCTTCCTCCACCGTGTCAGGTGACACGTCTGAGGTCTTGAGGGCAGAGGACAGGAAGTCCGAGCTCTCTCTCCGTAGGTCTCACCTGGCATCGGCATGGGCCGTGCGTGCGTCCACCTCTACTTCCTTCTTTGCCAGAACGTCAATTCTCTGGCTCAGGGAACTCCAAGCGTTGCTTCCCCCGGATCAGGTTCGTGCCCATCAGAATCTGGGTAAGTTGGTGGCATCGGCAGAATACATGGCGGATACTTCCCTCCATGCCGCCAGATTCTCAGCGCGCTCCATGGCCGCTAATACTGCAGCCCGCAGGCTCCTATGGCTGAAACAGTGGCGAGCGGACTTGAAGTCCAAGTGGCACCTGGCTTCCGCTCCCTGCAGGGATGGACACCTCTTTGGGGAGGCGCTAGACCCTTACCTTATTGAAAATAGGGATAAGCGTAAGGTGTTGGCCCACCTTACTAGGAGGCCGGATAGGCGAGCTACTCCGTACCAACGGGGACCGCCCTTCCGCCAGGGACCAGGATCGGTGTGGGGCCCTCCGCCTCGTCCCTCCTTCCCCAGGCCCGGCCGTCAGCCTGACCGCCCGGCTCCCAGAACCAGGCCGCAATATCACGGCAAGAGGCCCTTTCGGGGCAGGGGAGGCCGTCCTTTCAGAGGTCACAAATGACTCAAGGACGGACCTCCCCATTGGCGGCAGACTCACTATGTTTTTACACGAATGGGAGGCCACCGTCACAGACACCTGGGTGCTCAACACCATCAGGCACGGCCTCACCTTGGAATTTCTGTCGCAGCCACGGGATCGATTCATGGCCTGCTCCGCCCCAAGAAGCCCGACAAAGATAGGTCTCATGTCCGAGGCCATTCATCATCTGTTGCAGCTCAAGGCCATCGAGCCGGTGCCCGCTGGCCAAACCCATCGAGGGTTTTACTCCATTCTCTTTGTGGTCCCAAAGGCCTCGGGAGGGTGGAGAGCAATCCTCGATCTGCAGGGATTGAACTCTCATCTTGTCTACAAGAGATTCAAGATGCAGACGTTGCAGTCCATCCTGGCCAGCATAAGGAGGCACGACTTCCTTGCCTCCATCGACCTTACGGAAGCATACCTTCATATTCCCATATCTCCCGACCATCGGAGGTTCCTCCGGTTCTGTTATGGGTCCCACCACTTTCAGTACAGGGCCCTGCCATTCGGTCTCTCGTCCGCTCCCAGGGTATTTACCAAGGTCCTGGCTGCACTGGTAGCCCACCTAAGATTGATTCCTGTCCGGGTCCAATGCTACCTGGACGACATCCTTATTCTGTCCTCCTCCCTACAGCAGGCCCGGTCGGACCTGGAATTAGCTGTCCGGCTCCTTCAGACTCACGGCTTTTCGATCAATTTCCGAAAGAGCCTGCTAGAGCCCTCCAATCGCATCCTACACCTAGGAGCGATCATAGATACAGACCTTTTAAGGGTCTATCTATCCCCGGAACGCCGGAACAGCATTCGCTCCCTGATCAGACAGATACGGAGGGAGCGGAGGATCACTCTGGTCTCACTCTCCCGACTATTGGGCAAGATGGTCTCTTGCATGGGAATAGTGCCATGGGCCAGACTGCACTTCAGAACCTTACAATGGTTCCTACTCCCATACCAGAGGCAGGGCACCAGTGCATCCAACCAGAGGGTCGGGGTCACACCCCGAGTTCTGGATTCCCTTCGGTGGTGGCTCTCCCCTGCCGTAGACAGGGGCTCCCTATTCAAAGAACCAAACAGACTCACCTTAACGACGGATGCAAGTCTGTTCGGATGGGGTGTGCACCTGGGTTGTCACTTAGCACAGGGACGATGGTCACCCATGGACCTCAGTCACAACATAAATTGGCTGGAGCTCAGGGCCATTCATCTGGCACTGCTTCACTTCAGCGACGAGGTGGTGGGTCGACACGTCCTAGTGCTCACAGACAACGTGGCTGCAAAGGCCCACGTGAACCGGCAGGGCGGCACTCGCTCCAGGACTTTGATGTCCGAAGCACGGTCACTAGGTTCCTGGGCGGAAACCAATCTCTCCTCCTTAAAGGCGGAGCACATTTCAGGGCAGGCCAACCTTCAGGCGGACTCGTTGAGCCGGTCGACAGTGGACCACTCCGAGTGGCGCCTGCATCCCTATTTATTCAGGGAGATCTCGGTGAGGTTCGGGCCTCCGGTGGTGGATCTATTCGCCTCGCCGGCAAATGCCCAACTCCCGAGATTCTTCTCCAGGTTCCCGTCCCGGGGGGCCGAGCGGACGGACGCGCTCCGCAGCCCCTGGCCCACAGGTCTCCTCTATGCCTTTCCCCCTCTTCCTCTGCTTCCGGCTCTCATCCGGAAAATTCTGCAGGAACGGGCGGAGATCATAGTGGTTGCCCCACATTGGCCGAGACGGCCGTGGTTTGCCGACCTAGTGGACCTTTCCGTCTCCCCTCGGTGGAGGATTCCCCCGGATCAGGTCGCTCTCAGTCAGGGGGTTCTACAACACCCAGAACCTCAAGGCCTGCAACTAGCCGTCTGGCACTTGAGAGGCGGCTCTTAACACTGGACTCTTTTTCAGAAGGGGTGATCTCCATGATTCAGGCCTCCAGGCGTCCTTCCACCAATAGGATCTATGATTCCTCGTGGAGGAGTTTTTGTGCCTGGTGTTCCGGGAATCACCTGGACATCTCGGCTGTCACTATCTCACACATCCTTGAGTACTTGCTGGAGGGATTTAACAAGGGCTTGTCTCCCAATACCATCCGTAGGCAACTGGCGGCTCTCTCCACAGTACTCATGTGCCAGGATTCCATTCCTTTGGCCCAGCATCCACTGGTACGGTCCTTCCTCAGGGGTGCTACCAACACCAGACCTCCTGTGGTTCACCATTATCCCTCTTGGGATCTCCCACGGGTGCTACAGGCCCTTACCTTGCCGCCGTTCGAGTCGGTCAAGACCTGTTCACTACAGTTCTTGTCCATGAAGGTGGCCTTTCTTGTGGCGATCACATCCGCCAGACGCATCTCGGAGCTCGCTGCTCTCTCAGTCAGGGAGGACCTATGCGTCTTCCACAGCGATAGGGTAGTCCTCCGACTGGACCCGGCCTTTGTACCAAAGGTGAACTCGTTGTTCCATAGGGCACAAGAGGTGGTCCTACCGGACTTTTGTCCCCAGCCTGCTCACAATTTAGAACGCCAGTGGCACACCTTGGACGTTCGTAGGGCGTTACGCCACTATATTAAAAGGACTTCTGCCTTCCGCAAATCGGAAGCGCTTTTTATCTCCTTCCAGCCTTCTTCGATGGGGAAGAAAGTCTCCTCATCCACGGTTGGCAGGTGGATCAGGTCCTGCATCGCAAGAGCCTACCAGGCACGGTCCCTGCCACTGCCAGGCCGTATCACTGCTCACTCTACCCGCAGTGCCGCTACTTCAGCAGCGTGGGCTACGCAGGCACCCATCGGGGATATTTGCAGGGCGGCGACTTGGTCCTCGCCTTCCCCCTTTGTGAGGCATTACAGGCTGGACAAATTCGCCTCCGCGGAGGCATCATTTGGCCGGAGGGTGCTACAGCAAGTGGCATCTTCAAGTGGCATCTTCAAGTGGGACACAGGCCCTGACTGATTCCCTCCCATAGGGACAGCTCGGCTTTGGTATGTCCCATTGGTGGATTCTCCATCGTCCTGCTGGAGAAGGGGCGTTGTCTTACCTGAACGCCTTTTCTCAGCAGGACGATGGAGAATCCACGCCCATCCCCTTAGGACCGTCAGGTCCTGTGTTAGGGGCACAGTGAGCCAACACATCAGTCCATTGTCAGCAGCTTCGCCTTCGTCGTGTCTGGGATATCAGCCCAGCAGGAGGCGTGTTAACTCTGGCAAACTTAGTCTTTTATTGGGCAGGAAGATAGTCCTAACCCATTGGTGGATTCTCCATCGTCCTGCTGAGAAAAGGCGTTCAGGTAAGACAACGCCCCTTCTGGTTATCAGCCTGCATATAAGATACTTATATAACAGATTATGGAATTATTAAAAGACCTACATCTGGACAAGATTTTAGAAAATCCATAAACATTAATTATATGTCATACATAGATTTCATCCAAATTTTTCCTATGTGTTGTATAATATGATGCCTCCCTCCCTCCCTCCCTCCTCTCTCTCTCTCTCTCTCTGTATGTGTGCACATGTGCGCATCTGGATATGATGAATGTAACAACAACAACAACAACAACAACAACAACAACAACAACAACAACAACAACAACAATAATAATAATAATAATAATAATAATAATAATAATAATAATAATAATAATAATAATAATAATAAAAGGGACCTTGGAGGTCATTGAGTCCAACCCCCTGCTCAGGCAGGAAACCCTACACCATTTCGGACAAATGGCTGTCCAGTCACTTCTTAAAAACTTCCAGTGTTGGAGCATTCACCGCTTCTGGAGGCAGGTTGTTCCATTGGTTAATTGTTCTAACTGTC
Source organism: Azemiops feae (assembly GCA_023970755.1). NCBI lineage: Eukaryota > Metazoa > Chordata > Lepidosauria > Squamata > Viperidae > Azemiops > Azemiops feae. Next base: position 522,099 of record JALGBA010000429.1, on the reverse strand, counting down.
AGGAAGTTTCTCCTTAGTTCTAGGTTGCTTCTCTCCTTGATTAGTTTCCATCCGTTGCTTCTTGTCCTGCCTTCAGGCGCTTTGGAGAATAGCTTGACTGCCTCTTCTTTGTGGCAGCCCCTGAGATATTGGAACACTGCTATCATGTCCCCCCTCGTCCTCCTTTTCATTAAACTAGACATACCCAATTCCAGCAACCGTTCCTTATATGTTTTAGCCTCCAGTCCCCTAATCATCTTCTTCAATTTTGTTTCCTCCATATCCATTTGATGACAAGTTCCAGAACTCTCAATCAGAAATACCTAGTAACTTATCTGAAAGGCATAAAATTGGGAATAGCTGACTAAGAGTTTCACAGTCTTCTGATACATGTGGTCCAGAACATTGATGATGACAACTAAAGTGTTTTAATCTGCAACCAGTTGAAAGAGGGAAAGAAGAAAGGGCGAGAGAGAAGGAAGGAAGGAAGGAAGGAAGGAAGGAAGGAAGGAAGGAAGGAAGGAAGGAAGGAAGGAAGGAAGGAAGGAAGGAAGGAAGGAAAAATAAATGGACCCAAAATGGACACCAAGCTGCAAGTTATTCATGAATGAACTAAGTAGTATTAGATACAAATATACAAAAATGTAAGGATCCTAGTGAATCAATTGAAATGTTTCACATTATCTTTATTGTGAGGTCTGTTTTTTTCTGCTTTTCCTCACAGAGTATTGATTCATAATAAAAGTAATTCTGCTAGCCTCAATCAACTCAGATAAAAATTGGTGATCTTGATAATAGATGCAAATAATCCATCTGATATTAAAGCAAATACACCTTAATCTCTGACAAAATTGGAGTTACATGTCCATCTCGACATTTTTGCTTCTATGTGGCTAATTGTATTTTGTGCAGAAAGATTTGTATGAATGTCTGTAGTGTATCCAGTATTCCAGTTGGGTGGGAATCTCCATGCCAGAAGCATCTAACAAAGAAAGATTGTTTAATTAATTTAAAAAGTAGGTTTTATTTTGCTTAGAGAATAAATGTAACAGCTGCAAAATTAATTATTCTAAAATAAAGACTTCAGTATATCCACCTTTAATATTTCCCTTTTTAAAAAATGTGTTTAAAATGGAATAAACTCCTGAAAGCAAGAGAATTTTGGGCATTCAGAATATGTGCAATGATTTGACTTGGAGGGATTGTTATCTTGGTTGCAGATTCTGCCAGAATGTGGAGGCTGGATATCATACTAAAGCTTTGAGCTCCATTTGGTGCCTTTTACTTCTGTCTTGTTTCTATCTGTGCAGGAGATGTGAAAACTAGCTTTGTCCTGTTTCCACAGCAGGGTTTTGGTTTATTTTGTTTTTTATAGCATTTTATTCCATGGCCCAACTCCAGAGCAGAGCGTATTGCAAAGATGGATTTGAATGTCACATTTAACAAAATGACTTGTGTATGAGACAGCCTTCACTGCTATACAATTTTAAAAACTGATTAATTAAGGGTACAGCATAATTATTAATAATTTGTTGGCTAATACATGGAATAATTATATTTTACTTTACAGTTGAATTTAACTGAATAAACTTAAAATTGAAATGTGTAGGCTAACAGTTGTCTGGTTGTTTGTTTTTATCTTTTAGGTAGTAGCAGAAAATTATCTGTCTACTTTTGAAGTGTAGTCGTATATTTTTATTAACAGTGATTTTTCCAGTATCATATGCAGTATATTTATGTCTATTGCAGGTGAATACACGTTTTGTGTTCTCAGTTTACTTGTAGAATCAAAAGTGTTATTAAGAACCCTGTTTAAATGAATGATACGAATCTCATAATTTTTGTAAACTTGATATAAGATAGAAATAAAGAAAATACATTGGTACTCCATTATGCTAGAAACTATAATATTCAGTGATAGCGTTATAAATCCTGAGGATCTTAAGACAGAATTTAAAAGAATGAATGCAGTTCATTATTGTCTCAAAGTTTTTAAAAATGTGTTTATCACTACATATTACTGGACCATATCTATCCTGATAAAGTAAGTTATAAAATATGTTCTGTGCATTAGTAGTACATTCAGTCTTCTATATTTCAGCCCCAGATAGCATATTCTTCCACTTAGAACTGTATTTAATTTAAATACTATTACTACTATGGCTATTGGAACAATGCACAGTCTAAAACTAATAAGAGGGATATAGCAGATAGTTTGCATACCGCACGATTGCAGTTTTCCCAAAGGAAAAACTATTGAATAAATAGATGAATGATACCAGTAGAATGCTGGTGCCAGCACTAATGGATATTGATCTATTAACTGTCTTCCAAAATAGGAGCACCATATCATAGGACTTCTCCAACATACCTATTATTTATTGGGAATGATTTGTGGATTCTAACTGGAAGCAGAGTATTTTGGGGGCAAAGTATCATATAATAAATACACACAGAAGACCAACAGCTGTATCCCATATATGTTTCGCCATTTTATCAAAACTGTTTTCTTATTTCTGTGTCAACACTCCAATTAGATGCATGCTTATTTAACAGTGAATTTTTTGGTTTTGGTAGGGTTCATCTCATTTTGTGTTAACTATTAATATTGATTGATAAAGAAAAATATTTGTAGCAAAGGGTTGGAATGAGGTGCTCTCTGAGCTTTGTTGTTGTTGTTGTTTTTCAGATGTTTCATTATCCAAACTAGGTAACATAATCAATGCTAGTAAGGAGTGGGATTTGCTCTCAATTTATATTCTAGTGGCTTGCCCTGTCAGTGTTGGGGGGGGGGGATAGTCTTGGGTTAGGGTTAGGATCAACATAGCACACAAATCAATTAAAGTCCTCCAAACATCCTAAGTAAACCGAGAGATTCAGCAACTCCAGAAGAAAAAACAGGAGTCATCAATAATGTGCATTGTAAACACTGTGATAGTCACTATGTACGACAAACAAGGCAGAATACTGGCAGAAAGCATCCATGAACACCAACTAGCAGTCAGAAGACATGATGAAAACTAATTTCACAAGATATGGACAGATTTAAGATAATCAATAAGTCAAAAAGGAAGCAAAAAAACTAAAATGCCTCCTCATCCAGAGATGACACCCAGATGAACAGAGATCAACAACCAAGATTAACACCAGACCAACAATCAAGAAATATTCCAATCAAGGAACTTCCAAACAATCTAACAGTAAAGAGGCCAACTAAAGACCTCCAAGACCACTCCCACCGACAGTGACAGAGCATGATAAACTGAGATCAAACCTCACTTAGTAGCACTGATGATGTTAACTATCTTGGGTAATAAAACGTCTGAAAGAAAAAAACCAAGCGCAGAGAGCAACAAGAACCGTCACAACTTTTAATAAATTATCTCAAATTGAACAAAATATTACACTATTAAAATTACCAGAAATATATTATACTTTTTAATAAGGAAGAAAATACGATATTGAATTACAGAATTCCATGTGTGTTTGCAGGTCAGTCAGTGTTTTCATTTTAGGAATTTCCAAAGATGTGGACTTCTCCCAGAAATTTCAGCAGTACTATGCTGGCTGGAAATTTCTGGAAGTTCACACTTTTGAAAGTTGCCAAGAGTGAAAAACAAACATGTCTTCTCTCTGAAATAGAGAAATACATATATCCTTTCTTAGATTTGTTAATACTTATTTTTCCCATATTAGATATTTCAGTCTTCCTTCTGAGTGATTATAACCTTTTCATTTTAAAGGAAATAATTTTTACTGACATTGACATCATTCCATACTAATATATATATAATATATTCTATAATCATTTTAAGGTGAACAGCAATCAATTGATACCTTTCTGTCAAGTGAGGGGAAAATTAGGAAATCCAGGCAGTTTAAATGATTATAAAGGTTTATTGCAGCTTATGCTCTCTACAAGAATCTGAATTACTAATGGTCAATCGTAAATAAGAGTCAGTGATTTGGGACTGATGCTGTGTTTGACCCCTCCTTTGGCTCAGCCTGATCATCTCCTACATTGCCCACCCTCCACCCTGAAACCCTCCTCTTGCATGGGTGGTTCTACGTTGCTTTCCCTCTTCTGTAGTGTGTTTTTGAAATCCAAGTTCTCTTGGCAAGGGTGGAAGGGAAGCAGTCTCAAAGGAATCCCCTCCCCCTTATCTGAAAGAGCTGATGAGCCAGGTGGTGGTTGCTGTAACAGAAAAACATCATTAGAGGTTCCCTCCCCTCCCTTTCCCAGGAATTGAAGGCCAGATGTGACAGGGCCATTGTAGGCAAGTGTTCCACCTTTGCCTCTTTTCCTAGAGTCTAGGATTTCTTTTACCTTGTATTTTGGTTCTCCGTATGACTGTTGGTGGAGAGGGGTACTGGGATCGTATTGCACTTGGATAGTGCATCTTTGGAGAGCATTTCTGGAGAGTATACTGGATGCACTTTCATTGATGGAAGTAATTGAAGATGGAAGATTACAGGGTTAATTTGTTGGAGAACTTTGAATGGTCCCACAAATTTAGTGTCTAGGAAGGCTTTAAAGTTGTTAAGAACATAGTAAAGAGCCAAACATTGTCTCTTACTGCTTTGGGTGGCCCTCCCACCAATGGGCATCTGCCACTTTCTTGTAAGCCTGTTTTGCTTGCTTGAGCTGCTATTTCAAAAGGTCTTGGGCAGCAAGTTGCTCCTGTAAGAAGTCAACTGCCCTAACACAGTTGAGTCCAATGCTGGGTAGTCTAGCAACACTTTAGGGTGTTTGCCATACTTGGCTTGAAATGGTGTCAGTGAAGTCAATGAATGCAGTGAATTGTAAGAAAATTCTGCAAGTGGCAATAATGATGGCCAGTTGTCCTGACTGTAGGTACAGTACCACCTCAAATACTGTTGGAGGAGCTAGTTTGTTTTTTCAGCTACTCCATTCGTAGTAGGGTGACGAACTTGACAATTAGGAGCTGGAAAAACATAGACTTGAACTGTATGCCTCTGTCTGAAATGAGTGCTGAGACCATGCCATGATAATAAAAGATGTGGTCTAGAAAAAGTTGGGCAGTGTCTTTGGCATTGGGCAATCCCTTGCAGGGTATGAAATAAGTCATCTTCGTGAAAAGATCTTCCACCATCAAGAATGGTAGTGAAGCCTAGAATGACGGTAAATCAGTGATGAAATCCAGAGAGACCGTATGCCATGGATGTGTGCAGAGGGGGAGGGTATTGTTTGTGACTGCAAAAGCCCTGCAGTCTTCTGATGGGTGAGTGTGGCCTTCCTGCATGTGTAGCAAGAGGCTATGTATTCCTTGATGTCTGCTGCCATCTTAGGTTACCAGAAATCTTTTAAGGTTCTATGCAAAGTTTTGAACCCTTCCCTTGGGCTCAACCTGGACATCTCCTACACTTTCTATCCTTTCTAAAAATAATTATATTCAGCTTTATTTTACAATGGTATTAATATATTAGTATACTGTATTTGCTAATCTAAAGTGCAACAATTTCTACTATGCTATGTGTTACTTACAGAAATTGCAGGTAAATCTATTACCTGTTATCTGTAATATCCTCAGTTTATAAATTACCTGGAAAAATAGTAACTATATGTGTTGTAATCGTTTCTGGAAGAGGGAGTCAAAAATGAGGAAGGACAAAAGAGGCTATGTTAAAAATAAAAGTTCAGCTAGGCAAGGATGAACTGAAATGGAAAAGATTGAGTAACTGAGAAATGAAGTGTAAACTGTTGGTTATGCAGTAAGAGAAAGGAAAAGAAAATATCTAGATGAGCTACAGCACTAAAAGTTAGAGATCAAAGAATTATATCAAATTGAAATCCAAAGAGACACGGGGAACTATACGAAGAGAAGAAAGTTTGCACAATGAGGTACAGAGGGAAAAGTAGTTTCATAATTGATTAAAAAGCAAACATGTTTAAAATAATAACAAACTTTTCTTCCAGTTAACATAATGATATCATAGTTAAATTTTAATTAAATTGTAAAAATTGGCCTTAGAGCGCATTGTGAATCTCTGTTGTATTGTAAGACAAGAATGCTGAAGTTGGTTTTGATCCCAGTCCTTTAGTAATCTTGCAAAAGCTTCTTCTTCTGCAAGATATATGTATTCTAAATCATCTAAATTAAGAATTGAATTCACCAAACAAAAATGAGTTGCCTGGTATCTTAGGAAAATTATAAAATTTTAAATTGCAGTAATTATGAATATCAGAGGAATGGGCAGAGCCTATTGGCTCAGTTCTATAATTAATTTGTTTTTATGAACTTATGAATGTAATGGAGTATCAATATGGAATCTGAATTTATTAAGCATAGTCCTCAGCACCTTGCTAATGTGAGTGTGCCAAGTCTGTGAGGTCACTGAGTATTCTTTAGTTTCTGAGAATCATGGGAAATTATATTCTTGTATATGAAAAGGCATCCCAGATTTTTAGTTAAGTGGTAGTATGAATTATGAGAGACTGAACTTTGCTACTCAGAAAAAGTTGCTGATTCTTTCTGGAGTCTTGAATGATGATGATCAAGTTTTTCTGTCTGGCTCAGTTAGAAAATGCCCTTGGAGTTATCTAATAAGAAGAACACGTTACGAAGTAGAGGTTGTCACTCTGTAAATTTCAATATCCTTTTTGGCATATGCAAATACATTTAATAATGTTGTAAATTTGACCAGAATCTTTCTTCCATTCCTTACATTTGTCAAAGGATTAGGTCTGTGGTATATAATTGCAGAACAAGAAGTCATGATACATGAGGAAATCAGAATGTGGAAAGGCTCAAAGAAATAATCCTCAGGTCCTTTTTAGGATGAAAGCAAACCAAATCACACCAAACCAAACAATTTTAGATTTCAAAAACCATCACCTATTTTGATAGTACCAGATGATGGTGATATCCTCAAATAGATAACTTCCAGGCTCATTCCATCTGGAGGTGATCAGATTCAGGAAACCCTGCTTAATCTATTTTGCTTTTATATTTTGTTGTAATCTTTATATTTTTGTTATAATGAGTTTTGTATTGGAAATGGATACAAGAACACGTTGACAATAATCCTTTTCATGTTTACTTCCTAATTACTGCTGTTTAAGTCATGCTGCCTTTAATTCAGACCATCAGTTATCTACTGAGAACCTTATGCTCAATGAATTTGTGAAATTTTATCTGTCTGCCTATCTGTCAACAAATCTGATGGCAGTTGATCCCATAGTTTATGTATTGTATAAAAAAGTACTTTTTCTTAGTATCCTGAATATACACTTATCAAAGTGAAAAAAACAAATTAATAGTCTTTTATTGTAGCTCCATAATGGTAATAAAAGTAAATGAGAAGTCCTTCACTTAAGAAAAATAAAATCAAATATAAATATGTAGTTTGGAGAATATTTAGCTTGATAATAAGACACGTGTAAAGCATACTGGAACTACAGGAGCTTATAAACTGAATATAAGTCAACAATAAAATTTCGCTACTAAAAAAGCAAATGCAATTTTAAATTGAATAAATACAAATTCTTGGTAAAATAAAATTTCTGCTCTGTTGCCCATTATCAGTCTCACCTTAAATACCATGTCATAGTCTGGGAAATCCATCTATCAAAATATTCAGACAAACTACAACCGATTCAGAGAATTGCAATAGATCATTGAAATAGAATCTCGGAAAGAAGGAAATGGATATGTTTAGTGCAGCTATGTGAATAATTTGAAAGCTGCTTTGCTGTAGAATTCTTCATCTCTTGAGAAGCTTTCATCTCACTAGAATTCTATGGAACATGCTAATGAATTTGAAAAAAAAGAAAAGAAATCACTCTTCTAAAACATTCATTTTCATTCAGATGTAACCACAAGGTGCTTTAAAGGAAAGTAAATATATTTATGGCCCTACGGAAAGCTACAAAGAACCAACCTTGGATGGAACCAACAGAGGAGCTGCCACCTGGGTCTGACAAAAGCTGGGAAATATGGAAATCACTGAATAGACTGTGCATGGGTACAACAAGATCCATAGACACTCTGAATAAATGGGGATATCTGGTGGCTTCTGGCATTTGTGCTTGAGATGATATGCAAACAACACATACGTATACCTGCCCTTTGTATCCTGATGAGTGTACACTTTAAGATCTCATGGCAATGCAACAGAATACAACTAATGTTGCTAGTTTCTGGGCAAGCTCTCCAACTTGTACATATTTAAATGTTGGATTTTATATTTTAAATTTTATATCATATAGTATGCCTTATTTTAATTGTGATGCTTCTGACACATTTGTTAAATCTTTTTAGCAATATATTTGAAATGAAAACATAATCAAATCCCAAGGCGTATTTAACAGAAACCAGGTGTTTGTGGGCTTCCTTTCTTTTAGCAAATGGAAGGTTTAGATATATCTTTAACACATATCTATAACATACAGAAGTTCAGCACTGCTGTTAGATGTTGTGCTACATTGACACTTCCTCAACCAACAGGAAGGGTCTGTTTTGCATTACTGTCATTCCTAAGGGGAGGAATGTGAGAGAACTAAGTGCTTCAGAGACTAAGAAGAGACAGAGCTTTTTGCTGAAGGCAGCTGTTTGAGGTTACCTGAGGACAGAGTCTGTTCTACTGACTGAATACACACTCTGTGTTTCACTAGTTATGGATATATTTTAATGGACAAATCTCCTGAACAAATATAAAACATATTCCTGGGAATCTTTCTTTTAAGAATTATTTGTAGATTTAAGCCAGCAATTCCTTAATATATTAATTTCATTTGGATGTGTGTGTGTGTGTGTGTGTGTGTTTCAAATTTCTGAAATGTCTGATAGAATTAAAGAAGCAGTTCCAGTAATGTGCAATATAGATTTTTTTAAAAAGTATAAATCACTAGCAGTTTTGTTCTGAAAATAACCAAAATAACACTTTCTAATATACCGGGATAAAAGATGTTGAATTTAATCATCATAATGAGGTACAGAGGGCTACTTTGTACTGTGCAAATTATATTTTGCAATTTAAATTTTATTCTGATTATTGATTCTCTTCTTCCTGGAATATGGTGTTATCAAGATACATTCTGTGGGAAACGCTTGTTTTCTTTTTCTCTTATCCAGGTCTAATGGAAGAGAACCAGTTTGGTATAGTTGTTAAGCCATCAGGCTAGAAACCTGGAGACTATGATTTCTAGCTAGTGTTAAGCACAACACCAGTTAAGCATAAAACCAGACACTTTCTCTCAGCCCTAGAGAAGAGGCAATGGCAAACCAGTCCTGAATTTTCAAAAACTTGTCAAAAAAATCTTCAGGGACTTGTCCAGGCAGACTCCAGGAGTCAAATGGACAAGTCTTTTTATAAAAATAAAAATAAAAATAAAAATAAAAATAAAAATAAAAATAAAAATAAAAATAAAAATAAAAATAAAAATAAAAATAAAAATAAAAATAAAAATAAAATAAAAATAAAATAAAAAAAAATAAAAAAATAAAAATAAAAAAATAAATAAATAAATAAATAAAAAAAATAATAAAAAAAAAATAATAAATCCCTGGATAGTTCTGGCTGAAAAAAAATTAAATCTATCTGGAAATAATTATTGGAAAAGGGGCTAAAAACAGGACTTTCCCCCTAAATGCTTATTGTATGTCTTTACATGTCAAAAAGATGAATCTGAGTCACTTATTCAAGGCTTAAGATTCAAGGCTGAGTTGTGGTCATCCCATGTAGCGATTTCTAATAACATACTTATACCTTTTATCTATTCAGTGCTACAGTGCTGAACTATCATTGCTAAGTTGACCCAATTTAAATTCTTCCTTTAATATTGTTAATTTCTGTTTTTATCAGAAATTTTCATGCGTATTTTTGTAAGCAAGTATATTAAGCTGATATTTCTTTTAAAAAATTGATTCATATATCTACAGATACCAAACAAGTTTGCTGTATGAATTTTGAGTGCTAGTCTAGTACAGATTCTCCACCACCTACCTCTTTTATGAATGTAAACATTTATGAATGTTACAAAATAGGCCAAGGGGATGATATGTCACAAATAATTATTCTGCTGTACTCATAAGAGTCTATGTACATGTTGTGCATATACAATTAGCTCTCAATTTACGACCACAGTTCAGCCAGGAATTTTAGTTATTGCATTTGTTAAGTGGCTAACCCCATGACTCGATTTTACTACGGTTTTTACAATGGTCAATAAGTCATTGTGGTTGTTAAGTAAATCATGTGGTTGATAAGTGATCTACATAGTTGTTAAGCAAATCATCTGGTTGTTAAGTGAAAAACATGGTTATTAATCAAATCCAGCATATCCAATGGATGTTTTCTGCTGGAACATAGCAAAAAATATACATAAATGGGGTCATGTGACTACAGGACACTGCAACCAGTTGTAAATGCAAGCTGTTTGCCAAATTCCTGAAACTTGACCACATGACCATCGTGGGTGTGGCAGTAAGCTATTGGTCATAAGTAGCTTTTTTGAAGTTTGTTGTAACTTCAAACAGTCTTATCTTACCAGTTGTTGAGCAAAAACTACGTCTATGTAGGCTGTTACCTATATATGTACAGGTAAAACATATAGGTTGGAGACTGAAATTCTTTCTAGATATCCAAGTCTAGAAAGACAGACCTAACTTTTAAGGCAGCCTATGAAGTATCAGTTAATTCATGCACAGTTATTATTTAATAAGCATAAACTTTAGTGGCAGATGAAAAATAGGTATAATGGAGATAAATTTGTGAATAGATGAATTTTTGACTCCTGAAATTCCGTCCCTTCGCAACATTCATAGCTTCTCCAGTACTCAGAACAGAGCAAGAGGGTACAAAACCAGTGTCAATCTACTGTCAATAACTCAGGCTAGTTTAATATCACAAGAATCAATAAATCACAGTGTCATCCACTGTGGTAAATAACATATCAGGCCACTAATACTTATCAGAAACTTTGAAAAAGACTTGCCCATTTAAGGTTCCAAAAACTTCTAATGATTTTGTTAAAACAAAAGTTGGGATTCCTATTTAACAAGAGTAAATACTAAGTATAAAATATTGAGATGGCACTGATTAGGTAAGCTGAACCAATTGTCTGTCATCATCTGAATTATGCCACTACACTAGGTATGATTTTCATCATTCTTGGACCATGGGATCCCTCTTCAGTAAAGATGTAATCTATCTGTTTGATCCTTAATGCAGTGTTTTTAGATAAGATAAGATAAGATAAGATAACCTTTATTATCATTTTTTACTGTGGGCACAACGGCACACATCAAAAATGAAATTTAGTTGCCTGCTCTCAAAGTGAACACATACAGTACATGACACACACCTAAACATACTATATACAACATATGTATAGACCCACACATAAACATAACAAATAAATATTAAACACTGTTCATCTTGAATATATAACGGAAGGAGGAAGCTTGAGAGTTCACAAGGCTGAATCTGGATGTTCTGCTTCGGATACCACAAAGCCTCCTCCCAGAAGATAACAAAGAAAACAGGTCGTGAAGAGAATGTGTAATGTTCCAGATAATCTTATGGATCCTACTCAAGCACCGCTTCTGTGCTATGTCTGGATGGAAGGGAGGGAACTGCCAATGATCTTTTTGGCCATCCTCACCACTCTCTGCACCGCCTTCCTGTCTGAAGAATGCAATTCCAAGATTGACTGATACACATTGAAAATTTTGTGTTGTTTTTAGGTTTCACTTACAGTTTTATAAAACCTGAATTTCAGTTTATTTTGTTTATCCCCTTTTACAGAATATTTGCAAGATCATCTGTATTTCTGTAGCCCCATAATGAGTGAAAAAGAACAGCAGGATAATGATGAGGAGCATTTTCCTAAGGAGGAAGGCTGAAACTGTTGAACTTTCATTTAAAAAGAAAAGGAGGACAAATGGACACAGTGATTAAGATACTGTTATGAGTTATGTGAGGAGGATAAATGGAGAGAGATTATTTTCTCACAATTCTAGATAAGCAATAAATCCACAGAGAAGAAATAATAGGAAGTAGAAAAAATTTTTTACACAACATAATATTGCATTTTTGTAAAAGATTTAGCAAGTTTATGAAGGATACCTCTATTAATAAGCACTGACTTATATTTATGTTCTCTGTTTTCCTTAAAATCTGTAGTAAGGAGAAGTTAGGAAAATTGAGAACTTTCTCTGTTCAATTTCTTACTAGATCCTTTACTTTACTTACTTTACTTACTTTTCTGTGCCTATGGAAGAAGTTCTTCTGTTTGGAGAGAGTCAACTGGATATCTTAACTATATATGACTTTCTTCACTTAGAAATTACCTTATTATTGCCTATTAAAGTGTGTTACATTTGTTTGATTGCTTTGATTGTTGTGAGCTGTCTAAAGTCATTGAGAGTTGGGCAGCATAGAGGTTTAACAAATTATTTACACAATACTGTGAAATCACAGTTGCCAGTTCTTTAGCTGGATTTGGCCTTCGTACACATCAAGTTCTTCCTGAGATCTTCCCAAGAACTTAGGATATCATAATGTATTGGCATAGAATATGTGTGAATTTAAGTAATGCGGTCTTTTGTAATTAACAAATGTCAATTTGCAGATTTTCTGTCAAAGATTTTTTGGTATGGCATCCGGTGTGCCAGTAACCATTGGTACCTGCAAAGTTGGTTTATGCCATACTCTTTCAACTTCAATTTTCAGAATTGTCTCATCTGCTCCAATTCTTTGACTTCTATTTTACTATCCCTCATATTGCCACATTAATTATCCATAATTTCTTCTTTTCAACCAAAGTTAAATATGGTCTTATGTTATGTGCCAAAATTTGACCAGTTTGTATTTGGAAATCCCACAATATTTTAATCTCCTAATTTTGACTACTAGTTCTACACCATGCAACTTTATCAAACCCAACACCACTCAACCCAATACAGCACAATCAACACAAACCTAAAAAGAATTACACTGCCATACATCAAGAATGGAATCAGCATAGCACACAAGCCAATTAAAGCCCTTCAAAACATAAGCAGACCAAAAGATCCAACAACCCCAGAAGAAAAAATAGGAGTCATCTACATCTAAGGACTGCAACAACCACTGGGTAGGACAAATAGGAGACTGGCAAAATGCACCCATGAACATCAACTAGCAGTCAGAAGACATAATGAAAATTCTTTAATTTCACAATATATAGACAGATTTAACCATAGTTTCAATTGGGAAAGACCAAGCCAAGTGCAAAAACATCAGGGAATTTCTAAAAGCCTGACACTCTGACAAATCAGCCATCAATAGATACATAGACATTAACAACATCTACAGACTATGCAAAAGAGACTATCATCCAGCCCAAAAGGGAACAAAAAGACCCAAGCACCTCTCCACCAGCAATCAGCACCCAGATCAGCATAGATCAACTCCAAGTTAACATCAAATCAACAACAAGTAAATAATATCCCAATCAAGAAATTGCCAAAGAGCCAACAGTGAACAACGCAACCAAAGAATCTCTAAGATCACCCCCACCAACACTGACAGGGCAAGCCACCAGCATATAAACTGACAGCAAACTGGAGTCCTTACTAGCACTGATGATGTTACCTAATTTGAATAATGAATTATAGCTGATAGCCTTTTGGAGGTGAAATTGCTCAAGGTAAAGTCTCTGATAAGAATCCTAGGATTTGCTTACTTATGTGAGAAATAAGACAACATCTGGATCCTAAGATAATAATTGCATAGTGAATTATGTTGTCCATACCACAGCTATCCCAGATATAGGTACCTACCTATCTAGTGGGCTTCCAGTATGTCCTACTCTGATAATCATCTCAAATAAAAGGAGGACATTGGAACATTAAAAGCAACAAAACCTATGAGAATTTCTGAGCAGCCTTGAATATCCAGGTAAGAACAGGGGTCTTCAAACTTGGCCCTTTTATGACTTGTGGACTTCAACTCCCAGAATTCCTCAGCCAGGAACGTTGGCTGAGGAATTCTGGGAGTTGAAGTCCACAAGTCATAAAAGGGCTAAGTTTGAAGACCCCGGAGGTAGAACAACGGTTAAGTCAACATGTCAGTTTCTGTACAAATCCTAAATAAGTGATCTCTCCAGGGAAAAGACATTTTTACTACTTACCATTCTGTTGTTATACCCAAACCTTTCCTCACATCGAAATAAAATCTCATTGTAAAATTGCCTAAAATATAAATTATATAATTCATTTTTACCATTTATCTTTTAGAAATTAGTTTTCTGCTAACTTTTCTTAAAACTTTTCTTAATGTCCATAAAACTTCATTTGTAGTATAATTGTACCACAATGGGCTGACTAAAATTCTTCATAGTGTTCAATAATATCTTGGTTATCTGGCAGGTCTGTCTAGTAAATGTGCATAAATTCTTCTGAGAACAGAATTAATGGCTGTAAGGTAAACCCAATTTTTCCTTTGTATTTATGTATTTAAACTCAGAGGAAGCAAGAAATTGAGACCTCATTTTTCAGCATTCAGAATAAATAAGTGGCAAAAGAAGGATCTTTAAAACTTGTGTGAAAGTGTCTGTGCCTTGTGGTAAGTGGAATGTATTCCATAAAATGGAACTAATGTGAGGTACAGTTTGTTCTGTGGCTTTTAGACCATCTGCAGATGACTGGTAAGAGACACAGGGATACCAAACAAAAATATAATTGTGATATAATGGAAGCATGAATCAGCCATTCGGACATTCAAACTGGAAAAAACAGGCAAGGTCTGAGAATATTTCTAGGGTGGCATTGTAATTTGTTATTGACTGGAAAGATGTGAAGCTTTAAGCTTAAGGCCAAAGATTGTGAAGTTTGGAAAGACCTTCTTTTTCAGTGCAAGATAGTAAACTGAATCAATGTAAAAAGTATTTATTGCTTATATGCTAGCACTTATTTAACAGTTTGCTCTTGTAGATTAACACAAACTGGAATACCATAATAAGAGATAGGAAGTAAGAAAAGTCTCTGAATGAAGATCAGGTAGATCAGATGCGTCTCTGAATAAAGAATAAGAAAAAAATAGCTTGATCTGAACAATATTATTGTTGGTGCTATGAAGGGTAGTTTCTTTTTAATTACTCATTCTATTTTTGTGGGGGGATGTGTTGACAGTACATTTTCTTTATTTGTATTGTAATTGGATATAAATATGTAGTTTCTTTTACAGTGGAAGCTGCAATTCTAAATGTGCCTTCTAGGGAGTAAGCCCCATTGAACACAATGAGAATTAATTCTAAGCAAATATGATATAGTCATATTAAAATAATAGAAACAGAAAATGCAACCAAAATGAAATTAAGTTTATTAGGCTGGAAAAGAAAACATGACATTCTTGATTACTGAGATGTACTGAAAGTATGCATGTATTTATTTTGAGGATATGAATTTGAAAGGTCTATGTTTACATAAATTGTAAAAAAAGTTAGTTAGTTATATTGGAAGGGTGTAAATGAAAGAGAAACCAGCAGAAATGAATGAAGGAATGATTTTATGTATACTGAATTAGTTCTGATTAAACATTGGATGTTCTTGCTTTGACAATTACTTTTGTTTCAAATCTGAAACAGGAATAAAAATTAAGATTGTGTCAACCCTGGAATTCTCATCAATTATTTCCCAGAGATTATATAGGAACGTGTTATTTTATCATTAAAAAGTATGTTGTTCAGTTGTTTTCATATTCTACACTTTAATCAGCAGGTCATGACTTCTTTTCTACATTATAATTAATTTTAACATTGTTAATATAGTCTATCCTTGACTTTATTTTTTAATATACAACTTAAATAACTGCATTCAATTATGAAATATAGCAAATATTTCTTACAAAGCTTATACCATAATAATGCAACATTTGTTTTGCATCTTTTTGCTTCCTGATGAATCTGTGTACATGCAAAATTTCTTGCCTTTTCATATATGTTGAAAAGGGAGAATCATTCTACATAGTACATCAATGAAAAAAAGTATTCAATTAATGTTTTCCGGTGCTTGGGCTAAATGTGATCTTAAAACTGTTTCCCTTGGGAATTGGTACTTAGATCTAGAGCCATTGTTTGCAATATAGTGATGCTAAATTGTGCTTGACAGAGCTGTGGAACGAAATTTACTTTTTTCCATCATGTACTTCATCATCTGTTTTGAAAGTTGAATTGGATTCTTAACCAATGTTTTAACAAACTCATTGTAGTGGTATCATTTAAGAATTTGTTAGGATTCAGGCAGAAGAAAGCTAAGAAGGCAAAGTTAATTCATCATTTGAATTTGAATTTGAATCTCAATTCAGAATCAGCATTTTTTAAACCTCTTTCAATTATTACACCCTGTCTTAGATCCTGTAACGTTTACAATGGTTCAGGGCTGCATATATTACTTTAATAGGTCTTATACAGTATAAAAGCACTGTGCAATCAAGCAAACTGAAAAAAATTACCTGGGAAATGTTTGGTGGCTCAAGAAACTCCAATGCAATATTTTATATTACGCTTAATTTACTTAAATTGCTGGACCAAAGAATTAAGTCAATTTTTTATTTCTTTACATTTACCAATTTTATTAATTTCAGATTTTTTTTAATTTTAATACATTTTACTCTCTTACATTGCTAGAGTTCAGGGTAATGTAGAACTTTTCAGGCTGATTAATGAGAGATACTTGCTGGCCCCCAAACAATACAAGCTAAATTCATGATTGCATGGGATACTGTATATGCAACTCATTAATGCAAGCATCTTGCTTCTGGATGTCATTTATTTGCTCCAGTGTGGCCTATTGCAACTTCAGGTTTCATTGCTTAAGGCACAGTGGGAATATTTAAGGTGGCTTTAGTAAACTGTTGCTTAAGATGACAAACAAGTTTTTTAGGAGGGTCAGTGCATGAATTAAAGTGAGTAGTAAAATCGTAGATTTGATTCTTGTGAAATTTAAATTTCATATTATTTGATTATTGACATTCTACAGGATCCTGTCCAAATTACTTTAGTCTGTGGTACATGGATCTGTCCTTGAAGTCCTGAAAGTTCATTTACTAAAAAAATATGGGAATAAGAGCACTGACAGAAATAATGATTATGTTATGTCTTTAATATTGTGTAATACTTTCTTTCCAATTTTAATTCAAAATGCAGGTAGTCCTCAACTTACAACAGTTCACTTAGTGACCATTTGAAGTTATAACGGCACTGAAAAAAATGACTTATGACCATTCTTCACACTTACGACCGTTGCAGCATCTCCATGGTCACGTGATTTACATTTGGATGCTTGACAACTGATTCACATTTATGATAGTTGCAGAATCCTGGGATCATGTGATCACCTTTTGCAACCTTCTGACAAGCAAAATCAGTGGGGAAACCAGATTCACTTAATAACATTGCTACTAATTTAACAACTACAGTGATTCACTTAACAAATGTGACAAGAAAAGTCATAAAATTGGGAAAACTCACTTAACAAATTTCTCACTTAGCAGCATAAATTTTGGGCTCAATTGTGGTCATAAGTTGAGGATTATCTGTATAGATTTCTATCATATTTATTTATTTCTGTCCTAAATTATGTGTATTTGCTTTGCAATGGATCTTTTCAGTGGTTCCTCAATTCTGGAATATCCTGCACAATGAGGCATTTTTTGTTCCTACTGTACCTACAAAAGTAACTAATAATAATAATAATAATAAAGTTGGAAGGGACTTTGGAGGTCATCTAGTCCAACCCCTGCTCAGGCAGGAAACCCTATACCATTTCAGACAAATGGCTGTCCAGTCTCTTCTTAAAAACTTCCAGTGTTGGAGCATTCACCGCTTCTGGAGGCAGGTTGTTCCACTGGTTAATTGTTCTAACTGTCAAGAAGTTTCTCCTTAGTTCTAGGTTGCTTCTCTCCTTGATTAGTTTCCATCTGTTGGTTCTTGTCCTGCCTTCAGGCACTTTGGAAAATAGCTTCACTCCCTCTTCTTTGTGGCAGCCCCTGAGATATTGGAACACTGCTATCATGTCCCCCCTCGTCCTTCTCTTCATTAAACTAGACATACCCAATTCCAGCAACCGTTCCTTATATGCTTTAGCCTCCAGTCCCCCTAATCATCTTTGTTGCTCTTCTCTGTACTCTTTCTAGAGTCTCAATGTTTTTTACATCGTGGTGACCAAAACTGATGCAGTATTCAAGTGTGGCCTTACCAAGGCATTGTAAAGTGGTATTAATACTTCACGTGATCTTGATTCTATCCCTCTGTTAATGCAGCCTAGCACTGTGTTGGCCTTTTTGGCAGCTGCAGCACACTGCTGGCTCATATTTAATTGATTGTCCACTAGGACTCCGAGGTCCCTCTCACAGTTACTGCTATTGAGTAAGGTACCCCCTATACCATACCTTTACATTTGATTTTTCCTGCCTAAATGTGGAACCTTGCTTTTTTCACCATTGAATTTCATTTTGTTAGATAGTGCCCAGTGTTCAAGTCTGTTCAGATCCTCCTGTATCTTAAGCCTGTCTTCTGGAGTGTTGGCTATTCCTGCCAGCTTGGTGTCATCTGCAAATTTGATGATTTCCCCATCTATCCCCTCGTCCAAATCGTTGATGAAGATGTTGAAGAGCACTGGGCCCAGAACAGAGCCCTGGGGCACCCCACTACACACTTCCCTCCATGTGGATGCGGTTCCATTGAGGACCACACGCTGAGTATGGCCGGTCAGCCAGCTACGGATCCATCTGGTGGTGATGCTGTCTACCCCACATTTTTCTATCTTATCAAGTAGTAGGGTGTGATCTACTTAATCAAATGCCTTACTGAAGTCCAAGTAAATTATATCCACAGCATTCCTCTGATCCACTAATTTTGTCACTTGGTCAAAGAATGCAATAAGATTTGTCTGGCATGATCTGTTTTTGACAAACCCATATTGGCTTTTAGTAATGACTTTGTTTGCCTCTAGGTGTTCGCTGATTCGTTGTTTGATTATCTTTTCCAGAATCTTCCCAGGTATTGAGGTCAGGCTGATAGGTCTGTAGTTTCCTGGGTCCAAGAAAACCAAAAACTGAAGCGAACCCAAACAATTATTATTTCAGAATTTGTTGAATGAGTCACTGTTTTTGCCTGCAACCTAGCAAATAGCAAGAGCCGCAAGATTATATAGATCACGGGTATCAAACTCACGACGTCACATGATGTGTCACGACATATCGTGACTTTTTTTCCATTGCCAGCAATGGGGTGGGCGCAGTTTTGGCGTGACACATCCAGCCCACGGGCCGGCAGTTTGACACCCCTGATATAGATCTTGTATAGAATTTTGAACAAGTACAGTTTTGAGTATGTGCACAGGCCAGCAGATCCCAAATACAGAAAGAATTGCTTTCCAACCCAAAAGGGAAACAAGATGATCACCGATGGAGGCAAGGGTGTTTTATGGGAGGAAAACATTGCAGGTAACTTCCTAGAAATGCAACACGGCAGCTTTGATAGGTAACATAAGCCAAGGCCTTAATTATTATTCAGGTAGACTAACCCTGCATTTACAGCTTTGTAGAAGGAGATTTCTGTTAATCTGAGTAGTAAAAATCAATAGTCTGGTAGCACTTTTCATCCGTGCGTCTGATGAAGTGAGCTACAGTTCAGGAAAGCCTATGCCTTTTAATAAAATGTGTTACTCTGAAAAGGTGCTACCAGGCCCCTTTTGATTTTTGCATTTACAGCGGGAAGAAAGAGGGAGCCATGGTAACATAAATCCTTGAGTTTCTAAGGTGTGAACTCTACCATCAATTAGTTACTAACAGGGACAGATTGGCACAATAATAAAAATTCCCATTCTTAAGGAGTTAAAATACAGTAAAGGAAACTATAAAACTGAAGAAACATATAGCAGCATTATATTTGTAAAACAAATATAAATATGATTACAAGGAGGGTTCAAATCCAATTTGTGACATTCCCCTACTTTTTTTGTTCAATAAACATTTTAAATTATTAACAAACTAAATTCAAAGGCATAGGAAGGAGGAGCTTAATAACACCAGGACAATTTCTGTTCAGTTTAACACAGGACAAAAACAGGTAACACAGAGGTACTAAATAAAACGATTACCCATTATTAACTTAAAGAAAATCATGATAAATATATTGTCTAAAATGTAATAATAATAACAACAACAACAACAACAACAATAATAGTAATAATAATAATAAAAAAGTTGGAAGGGATCTTGGAGGTCATTTAGTCCAACCCCCTGCTCAGGCAGAAAACCCTATACATTCTAGACAAATGGCTGTCCAGTCTCTTCCTAAAAACTTCCAGTGTTGGAGCGTTCACCGCTTCTGGAGGCAGGTTGTTCCACTGATTAATTGTTCTAACTGTCAGAAAATTTTTCCTTAGTTCTAGGTTGCTTCTCTCTTTGGTTAGTTTCCATCCGTTGCTTCTTGTCCTGCTTTGGAGTGCTTTGGAGAATAGCTTGACTCCCTCTTCTTTGTGGCAGCCCCTGAGATATTGGAACACTGCTATCATGTCACTCCTCGTCTCCTTGTGTAAGCTTTTAATGTTTATACATGATCTATTTTTAATCACACGGTTTTGAATGATGAAAAAGATGGATTTCAAAATTATTAAATATTTTGCTTTTCATGCAAAAGTTACTGAAAAAGTATTTTTTCATGATGGCACTTAATGAGGACAAAAACACATTTCTAAGCCTGAATCCATAATGGTTGGCTATACCGAGCAGTCATGTTACAACCTTGAACGGTCACTGAACAAATGGTCATAAATTGAGACTTATATATCTTGTAGTCTATGATGAAATTCAAGGAGAGTGAATGTGCATGAGATTCCCTTCTAGATGTTCTAATACATTTGCTCCATCATGTTTATTTAGATCTACCTCTTTACTATTTTCTTTATTACTAATACATTACTTTTGGACTTCATACATTTTAACAGGTATATGATATTTTCTGTAAATTTATTCCCCCCCCATATGATTTCTACTAATACTATTTTGCTTTATGGTTTGGTTTTATATGATTTCCAAATGTTAATTAAGCAATCTAGTTTTTTGCAGTGGCATATAGACTTCATTTTATCATTCACTGTTATTCTAATTCCATCGTTATAGCTATATAATATTTCCATTTTTTATACCATAGCTGGGATTCAATTTATTTATATTTATATTTATATCCATCCTAAGATTTAGGTAGAATTTAGAACGTTATTTTTTTTCAAGATTTTCATAAGTGAGTTACTTTTGAAAAAATGCCCAGTTTCAAAAATGGCTTGCTTTGTAAGATGATCTGCAAGCATAAAGACTACAGAATGTATAATGCATGTAAAAATCTTCAGATCCCTGCCACTCACAGGATATTTAAAACATCACTTAAATAATTTTGTTGGTTATTCTACTTTTTGGATATTTTTTGTTACCTATATATGCTTTTCAGGTTTTCAGGTTTTTTCTTAGTGATTTCGCAAAATTAATTTTCTACAATAAAAGGTTATAAAGCCACAATATTCGAATAATGCTCATTTTTAATTTGCTTGCTTCACCTATCTTGCACTTTTTTCTAGAGCTCAAGGTATCTTTTCATGTTACACAACAACCTGCAACTAAGATAAAGAAAAAGAAAAGAACTGGCCCAAATTCAGGATGAGGATTGAGGATTAATGCAGGCCTTTCCAATTCTAGTTTAACACCTTAATAATTGCATCACATTGATATCTGCTTCTTACTTGCAAAAATTAACAATATTTAAATCAAGCTAGATAAACTATAAGATATTAGGGTATTAAACTGCAAAGAAGAAATGAGTATAGATTCTTGTATACGTATATACTTTCATTTCCTTCCTTCTCTCTGTCTCTGAGTTCTTCAGGGTTCATAAAGGAGGAACTATTTCTTCTCCTCCCCCATTCTCTCTCTCTCATCCTCCCCCCCCCAATGAATTGTGTTGAATTAGACCAAAGATTATATAGTCCCCATAACCATTCGGAATAAGAGCCATCTGCTTCCTACACTGGCAAACCAGATGCCTCTGGAAAGCTCACAGACAAGATAAAACTTTGGCTGTTAAGTACTGCTGCTCTCCAAGAGCTGACATTCATTTTCATACTTCCATTGAACACAAAGTTAGATATGGCCATGCTAACAAATGATATATAGATGAATGTTATATAGATATCTTTAGCATGTTAGTTACTTTCCCTAATTCCCTAATGTCTAAGTTAGGACTGCAGATAACAGGAACAGTTATCCCAACTCAAAATGCAGGACCTCATGTTGGAGATTGATTTAATAAATGATTGCATTCAGTAAAACCGATGTTACATTCTTCCTTACTGTACTTGTATTTATCTGAGAATAAATCCTTCTTAGTAAAATTTACTATCCAGTAAGTAGACATGAGATTGAGTCTTACAATGTATATTGTTCCAATATATGTTTCACTGAATTTAGTAGAATTTATTTTCAATAACTACAACAATCACTTAAAAGTTTGGGAACCCTTTTGAAAATTCAATATTTCTGCATAAATGTGACCTAAAATGTGATCGGCTCTTCACTTAAGTCAAAAACTAGATAAAATGCAATGAAACAAAGCAGTCAAAAACATACTTGTTCATTGATTTATTGAGGGAAAGATCCAAAGCTACAACCTTTGCTTTCAGTAGCTTTGTACCCACCTTTTACAACAATAACAATTTAATGTTTCAGATAACTGTTGATCAATCTTGCACATCAGCTTGGAGGAATTTTGGCATTTTTCCACTTCTTTAACTTCAACAACTTCAACTCAGGGCTATTGGAAGGTTTCTAACATGAACTTCAGGTCCTTCCAAAATATTTCTATAAAATTAAGACCAAAGTCACCCAGCTGGCTTTTATTCCTATTTCATTTTTTATCCAGTTTATCCATATTTGTGATAGATGCTTGCTCTGTAAGGAGTATTTTCTATTTAGAGCTGTTTGCAATACTAGCAGATTTACTGTGCTTAGTGTTGTAAAGTGCTTACTATTATTATAAAGATATGATAAATAGTGATATATTGTCTAAGTTGTTTGTCTCCATAGTTGAGAATAATAAAATTAATCTATATAATACTAACACTTTCATTGTCATGATTTTAACTGGGCAAAATAGTGCATCGCAGGGCAACAAGTTTTGAACCAAGGTACCTCAAATGGACTAACTTACAAAATGAGTCCAAAATCCAGGATCCATGACTCCCAAGGGAATGAAATGTGGGGAAACTGTGGCTCTTTCATGCTGCTGGCTACTGCTGGGCTCTGCTGTAGTCATGCACTCTTCTTTTCAATGTTCTGTGATAGTTTCCCAATCAGTCTTGCAATCCTTTGTTCCCTCCCCCATCCAGCAACAGCCACTTACTTGCCTCCTGGGAAGAGAAAGGGAGGGAGGAACAGGGAGGAAGGAACCCCATGCACCTTTTCATCCAGTGCCATCCCCCATGTACTTTGTCCAACTCATGCAGCACCTCTTGAGCACCTTCATATACTCTCCCTGACCTGTATTGCTCCAGTGCACCTTATCTGACCACATGGCATTTCCTGTACTTTTTCTAATTTTCCATTCCCCTGCATGCCTTCCCTGACAATAATAATAATAATAACAACAACAACAACAACAACAAAGTTGGAAGGGACCTTGGAGGTCATCTAGTCTAAACCCCTGCTCAGGCAGGAAACCCTATATTACTTAGGATACAATAATAACTGATGTGTCATTAAGTCGTTTTTGACCTCTAGTAACCACATAGAAATCAATCAATCAGAATAAGCTGGAGAGGATCTTGGAGGTCGTTGAGTCCAACCCCCTGCTCAAGCAGGAGACCTTACACAATTTGAGACAAGTGACTGTCCAGTCTCTTTTAAAAAATCTCCAGTGATGAAGCACCCACAACTTCTGAAGGCAAGTTGTTCCACTGGTTAATTGTTCTCACTGTTATGAAGTTTCTCCTTAATTCCAGGTTGCTTCACTCCTTGATTAGTTTCCATCCATTGTTTCTTGTCCTGCCCTCTGGTGCTTTGCAGAATAATTTGACCCCCTCTTCTTTGTGGCAGTCCCTCAGATACTGGAATATTGCTGTCATGTCACCCCAGTCCTTCTTTTCTCTAGACTAACCATACCCAGTTCCTACAATCATTCTTGATATGTTTTAGTTGCAGGCCTGTAATTATCCTAGTTGCTCTTTGCACTTTTTCCAAAGTCTCAACATCTTTTTTGTAATGTGGTGATCAAAACTGAATGCAGTATTCCAGGTGTGGTCTTACTAAGGTTTTATAAAATGGTACTAATACTTCATGTGATTTTGATTCTATGCCTCTGTTTATACAACCCAGGATTGTATTAGCCTTTTTGGCTGCTGCTGCATAGTACTGGTTCATATTTAGGTGATTGTCCACTAGGACTCCAAGGTCCCTCTCACAGTTATTGTTTTTGAGCCAAGTTTTGCCTAATCTGTACTTGTACCTTTGATACAAGTCAGGTCCTGGTGATTTATATTCATCAAGATCAGAAAGCTGTTCTCTTACCATTTTCTTGCTTATTTTAATTTTTATTTCTAGTCTGTCTAAGGTTATGTTTTTGGTAGATTAGGCTATAGTTTCTTTTTGCGTGAAGACTGATGCAAAGAATGAGTTAAGCAGGTCTGCTTTCTCTCTTGCCTGTTACTTCCTTGCCATCTTCTCTCTTTAGTGGACTGACTGTTTTCTTGATTTTTTTCTAGTTATTTATATGTTGAAAGAAACTTTTTAAAATTATCTTTGACTTTTGTTGCAAGTCTTTGTTCATACTGTGCCTTTGCTTTCCTGACTTCATCTTTGCGGATTTGGGTTATCTGCTGATATTCTGCCTTATTTATATATCCCTCTTTCCATTTTTGTACTTAATCTTTTTGTCTTTCAGTTTATCAGAGAAATCTTTGTGCAACCATGCTGGTTTCTTCTTGGGTTTCTTGTTTGGAATTGTGCTGGACTGGGCTTTTATGATAATATTTTTCAGAGTTTCCTATGCTTCTTGAGTTGTTTTCCCCTTTAGGATTTTCATCCATGGAATCTTTCCTAGGTTCTTTCTGAGTTTGTTAAAATCAGCTCTTTTAAAGTTTAAGACACTGGTTGGGTTGTGTTCTATTGCTTGTGTTTGCATTATATTGAATTACAATATGATGTGGTCACTCTCACCCAAAGTTCCAGCATTTCAACTCCCTCTATCACTTCTCTATTAGTAAGAATTAAGTACAGTATAGCTTTTCCTGTAGTTCCCTCCTCTACCTTTTGGAAGATAAAGTTGTCGTCTGTTCGATGTCCCACTTGCTGTAGAGTTTGTCTCCCTGTTGATATCAGGGTAGTTAAAGTCTCCCATTACTACTGTGGTATGTGTCATGGTTCCAATAGATGAAACCCATCAAAAGAACTTCGAGGCAAAATTCTTCCTTAAAGAACATTTATTCGGGAAACAAAGTATTGGCACTACAAAGTTGAACCCAAAAACTAAATTCCCTTCCCACGATACAAAGTAACAAAGTACAATTCCCACCCCCAATAAACTGTCATAAAACACATTCCCCAATTAGTTTCAAGCGCGGGCTTTCTCCTCAGCTCCTGAGCCCGCCAAAACATTATCAGCTCGTCCTTGAGTTTCCATGGCAGCGTTATTATTATGGCTAACTGAGCTTACATCCCAACCCCCCCGCTGCACCTGAATTCTAAAAGTAAGAAAAGCATGTTAAAGGAGAAGAGAAAATGGCTGCATTTTCATCAGTTGTCAGAGCAGGAACATCCAATGTTAGCAGCGTTGACAGTATGTTTCCTACATGCATTTGTTAATTGTTTAGCAAAAAGTTCATCTATTTCTTCAGCTTGGTTGAATGGCCTGTAGCATATAAATGTCATTCTTTTTTCCTTTTATATTGACTCATATGCATTCTAGGAGGTTTCATCCTTGGTTTTGTGCCTTTCTGTAGAGATGTAATGATCTTTTATATATAATGCAACTCCACCTCCTTTTTTGATACGTCGTTTTCTGATTTTTCTCATGTTATCTATCCCTAACTTGTTATTTTAGGTTTCTCAAGGTTGCACTTACTGTTGCTGGTTGTCCTCTTCTTCTCTTTCCTTCTTCTTTTCCTGCCATTGGCATCTCCTCTAGTGAGGTAGGTGTACACATAATGTCCAAAACAGGTTCATTTTAGTCTGGGCATTTGTACTTTGAGTGAGAACACTGTTAATTGTTGGATGATCCAATTGTTTATTTTCTTGGTTGTACACAATCTTGTTAGGAGTCTTCTCTAGCAACTAGATTGGCTTAGTGAACTAGTAATAGTAGAGATACATACTATAATTTACTTTACTATCCTAGATAGTGTTTTAATTTGTAAAGACAAGCCTCTTAAACATTTTCCACAATTAAGTGTTACATATTAGTAACATAAAGCCAGGAGGCTGCTCATCACAAGATAAATTTAGAAAAGTATATATGTAGTGCTTTAGATGCTCTTGTGTGTTTACAGTATATGTACATAACATGGTAGATAGCATTCTGATTTGATTCAGAGAATATAAATTGTTTTAGGGAATAATTTTGATATCATATAGGATATACATGAGTATTCTAATACTTTTGTTGTGAACTGCTTCGCGTTCGATAGGTTAGCACAGTGGCCTCCAATCTTTTGGGCACCAGGGACTGGTTCCATGGAGGGAGAGGTTTCATCCCCGGAGGGGATGTGGTTTCACATGCTGCCTGCATCACGTGGATGGGGCTTTACTTGTTTATGCGGCCTGGTTTCTGGCATGCCATGGCCCAGGGCCAGTCCACAGACCAGGGGTTGGGGACCCCTGGGTCAGCATAAGGAAGGTTAAAACTAATTTTTATTTTGAAATGTTTTTCTAAAAAAATCACCTTATAGAGAGATTTATCCCTTTCATATATGTATCACATATAAGAATCCATGTGTATTTGGATTTGTATGATTATATTTCCTGTAAGAGAAATGTAGATTAGGTTAAAGATTTTCTGTGTATTTTTCTTACAAAGCCTAATTCATTTTATGTTTAATACATTATAATTTTCTGAATCTCAGTACTCTCATTCATTGTGGAATCTCTTCAATTTCTTACTCATTTTTTTTTCTGTGTTTGCAATTGATGCTTGGGATGCTGGAGAAAATAAAGCAATTATGATTAGTTTTCAGTCCCTGCCATTTTTTCTCCCACAGTGCACTGGGGATATTTGTGTTCTGGGCATTGTCTACATTGTGTAGTAGTGGAGAATTAGCTGCAATTATTTGAGCTTCTTTGATGCATCTTTCTTAAATAAGTTATTTATGTGAGTAGCTATTTTATTTTAGAATAAAAATGAAATATAGTGACAGAAGATGTGCCTGCAACTTGATAGTATTAAGGTTTTTTATTATTATTTTTAGTTAGCCTTGTAATGCTTCCTCAGGATAAATAAGATGGTATAAGACTTTTAATCTTGCCTGTTCTTTATCACTGCACTAGAAGTCTTATTTTAAGATTCTGTATATTTGGCACTGGAGACATCTGTTGTATTTTGTTAACTAGAGGTCCTTTGTTTTTTATATAATTATTTTCCATTACTGTGGCAAATAATTTTAGCTTCATAAAATTACTCTTGACTTGGATTATTAATTAAAAAATCAGTGAAGAAATGGAAAGATGCAATTAGCACATATATGCTTAATAAAACAGGTGCAAAAGTATAATATTATGAAACCCAATACATGAGTTATTGATTTTATGTACCATTTGGCAGAGCATTTTATAATTAATGTTAGCAAGTATTATTAATATGGTTTTAATTTCTTATTTAAGCTGCATTATCTGAATACAGATTCTTAGATGGTGTCACTCAGCAACAATTTAGTTGAACTCAATGTGAGATTATATAAGAAAGGGATCAGAATTAAGCTCTTTACTATTAATTATTAAATGGACTATTCTGTGTGCTTGGCATTTGTGCAGTGGATGTTCATAATGATATAGGATTGGATGCAGTATTTTCCTAAATTCTATTGAGAAACTTTAAGTTTAAGAATAAGTAGCTCCAAAATACTGTTTGCATATTTATTAAAAATTATTTATTTATATTTAAAATTTAAATTCATATGTCACCTATATTGCTATCACATGGTGGCTTACAACATGATTTAAAACATTAAAATAGTACATTTAACTTTAGAATGAACAGATAACTAAGGGGAGACTATACAAAGGGGTAGAGGAGGGATCTTCTATTTAATCCACCAATCACCTCCAAAATGGCACACCCCAATCCAGGCCCTAGGCCAGTGGTGGCGAACTTTTGGCACGGGTGCCAGAGGCGGCACTCGGAGCCCTCTCTGTGGGCACACGTGCCGTTGCCCCAGCCTTGTCTCCCCCCGCAACCCCCTCCTCATCAGCAGCCCCCCTGGAGGAGAGTTGCCCCTGAGCATGGCCCACTCGGAGCAGTGCAGCCAAGGACACGGCAGCCAGGCAGCGTAGACAAGACTCTGCCCTCATGCCCCATCGCACACAGTTGATGCTGCGGGGCGCGGGCAGAGGGCGTGGCCGGCATGGCACTACTGCGCGATCTGCGGCGGGCCCTGGAGGCGGTGAGTGGCCCTGCGGGCAGGCGGAGCAGGGGCAGGGCCAGTTTTGGGGCACTCGGTCTCTAAAAGGTTCACCATCACTGCCCTAGGCCAATCAGCAGAGCCAGGTTTTAAGACCCTTTTGGAAGGCAAAGCAGGTGGATCTCACCTTAAGGGTGGAAACAATGGTATAAAAGTCTCTCAGAGCCAGAATTCATTGACCAACATAGTCTGCAGCATGCCCCTTCTGCCAGCCCAAGTGGAGCAGGTCAATCCCAATAAAAGGATTCATAGGTATTAACCAACACCTTGAGTTGGACCAGGAAGCAAACTGGCAGCCAGTATAGCTCAAGATATTACATTGGGCTACTCTAGGGACTTTCAGAACTGTCCATTCAGCCTCATTCTGCAGCAGATCTATTTGCAGAATACTTTTCAAGGGTAGCCCTTTATAGAGCACATTACAGTAGTCTAAATGCTGAGCTGGGCCTGAGTGAGCCAAAGGCAGGGACTCTTGCCAGGAAAGAATGCAACTGGTGCAGAATATGAAGGTGAGCAAAGGCTCTCCTATCCATGACTGCCACCTGCTCTTCAAGCAGGAATCCCCCCTGAGGATAACGCCCAAATTGTGCAATGGGTCTGTCTTGGGCAATGCAACCCTATCCAGAATTAAAGATGTTATACTCCCAGATCCCAAAGCCCTATGCACCCATAGCCACTTGGTCTTACCACGGTTCAAAGTCTATTATCCCCCATCTAAACCCCTATGGCCTCTAGGGCAGTGACAGCCACACCTGGATCATCCAGGATGGAGATATATAGTTCAGTCACCCAGTGGTTTCATGTAGATTTTAAAAGGAATTGAGAGACTACCAAGCCCTCAGCACACCATAGAAGAGCGGCCATGGGCTGGATCTCTCATTCCCTATCAGTGCTGATTGGGATCAGTCTTGAAGAAAGGAGCCAGACCAGGATATCATAGTCAATGGATTGAAGGCTGCTGAGAAGTCAAGAAGACCATTGAGGGATGAAGTACCTCCACCCACTCTTGCCATATGATGTTACCTAATCAGGTAATGAAATATTTGCAAACAAACAATCAAGCTCAGAGAGCACCAAGGACTCAGCAGTTCAATCCTGAATTCTTTAAACTTCATATAGGAATATGAGTTGGAGTCAAGTCAGATTTAGAGGGCTCAGACTTTTGTAGTCTTAGGACTTTATTGATATTTCATGTTCTTCAGTGTTCTTTCTGCCCAGATCTAGTAGCCCTAGTCAAATTATATCTGCCTTAAGTTAAAAATATATTATATATTTTGTTCTGTTAGAGCAGACATGTCAAACTTGCGACGTCACATGATGTCATGCGACATATCGGAGCTTTTCCCCCATTGACGGCAATGGGGTGGGCGCAGTTTCCTGGTGACGTGTCCAGCCCGCGGGCTGGCAGTTTGACACCCCTGTGTTAGAGGATGTTTATGTACTACTAATACACAAGAAGGAATTTGATGACTGGCAGGGTTTATGTGTTGATGGTTTGATCTTGTTCTTCCCATTGAGCTGGATCTTCAGAACCTGTCTTATATCGATGTTGCTGTCTTGCCTCCTTATTGTGATTCCCATGTGACAATAGGATATCAAGGTAGCTGTTGATGTCATCGTCAGCCATTCAGTCATGTCCAACCCTCAGCTACTCTGGATCAGCACTCTCCATGCTCCTCTCTCTTTCACTGCCTCCTTCAGATCTGTCATGGTCATCCTTTTGCCATCCTTTATAATGTCCAGCCACTGGGTACTTGGGTGACCTTTCTTCTTTTTCTGCTGATCATTCCCAGCATGATTGACTTTTCAAGTGAGTCAGCTTTCAGGACATGATCAAAGTATGACAGCTTTGTTTGGCGATCTTGGCTTCAAGTCATATTTTTGGTGAGGTTCGGTCTAGGACTCCTTTGTAATTTTTACACTCCATGGGATGCATAATAGTCACCTCCAGCACCACAGTTCAGAGGTGTCCACCCTTCTCCTATCTGCCTTTTTCCAAGTCCAAGTTTCGCAGCCTTAAGTAGCAATGGGAAAATTATTGTGTTAACTAATATGCATTTGGTTGTGAAGCTGATGTCTTTACTCTTCCAAGATGTTATTCATGCCAAACATTGTAATTCTTCCAAGTCTATACACTTTCTGGTCTCAGGGTTGCAGTCACCCCTTTGGTCAATTTTAGAGTCCAGGAAGATAATTATTTACTGTTTCGATGGTCTCATTGTCGATCTGCACTCTTGACTTGTGGTTCTCTGCAGTAGGCATTACTACTGTCACTGACTACTGCAGTAATCAAGGTAGTTGTAGCTAGTCCATGTCTACTTTGTGACCCATTGGAAGTTTCACTCCATCAGTATTAACTACCTTCCATCTCTTAACTATCATCTGGCCACACTTTTCCAGTCTGAATAGCATCTCAATGTCCTCACTGTAGATTTGTGTCTGCTTTTTAGTATTGCCTCTGTTTGCCAGACCAGCCATGCACAGAATTGCTCAGAGGGGTTGGTAAAAGTATCAGGGAGTTTGAGATAGCAGAACCAAAATGCTCCCAACAGTTGAGCAAATGGTAAAACCACAGCCATATGGAAGAGGATTAAGAATAATAATGCTTTTATTCTGCTCTCCTGGCATCCTTCTTTTTCATCTCTCATTCTCTATATTATTCTTGTTATCCATTACTACGAAATATTCAGATTAAGACTTTGGGTGGCCGTTGCACAGGAGAGAAAAAAATCCCATTTGTATATTACAATTCCTGTGAATGAGATGACTATCAACAACCCTTGTATTTATTCTTTTAAAAATTGCTCTTTTGAAAAATAAATTAACTTGTTACAGTGTTGACTAGTTTGTAGGTTTTGTGATAATCTCCAAAGATGGTAGGCAAAAAGGCAAACATTACTAAGATGTGAACTCTACAATCTGTCAGAGAGCCTTGTAAGCAACTCTTAATATAGAAACTTTTACAGCTTGGAAAATATTTCTTAACTGTATAATCTGGCAGTTCTTTCATTGTATAAGGGAAATATGTACTTTTCATTATCAAATGGAAAAGAATTTAAATCTAGAAAAATATTTTTGTATATCTTGTATTGCTTTTCATAGAAACATTCTAAAATATTCAAACATTAAGCTTTTGCTGGGATTATATTAAAAAGGAAAACACTCCTTTCTTTATTTTGAAACGTCTGCAGTCTAACAGATGAAGATGAAGAGTATGAAGAGCAAATCTTTTTCAGTCTTCAGTTTTCTTAAAGTAACTGCAGTCTATTGATAATAGCCAGGGCAACCATATTGATCATGTTTAAACATTTAATAGTGAAGCTGCCTTTATGGTCTAACTAAATATAGTTTACAGACTTCTACTTCTGAAGAAACAAGAAGATTTTTTCTATTTATAAGTTGCATTGTATTATGTGATAGACACTGCATAATCTAGTCTTCCAGAGTGAAATGCAAAACCAGCGTACATAGTCAATCCATTGATTTTGTCTTTAATTAACTTAATGAAAGATCTAAGAACTTTAGTAACATATTGCATCTATATTCTAAGTTTAGTTTTTGATATAAATTTTCAGTCTCGGGATATAGGACATGGAATATTGTATTATTTAAATCTTCAACGAAATAGCTTTTTTTTGTATTTGTAATCAAAGACATTAGATAAAATTCACTTAAAAATTAATAACAATTTTTAAAACACCTTCAGAGCCAGCATAATAATGAGTAAAATACTGGACTAGGGATAATGATAACCAAACTCTTCTTTTTAGGCACAGAAGCCAGCTGGATAACTATAAACCAGTTTCTGTATCTCAGTCCTAGTCTAGAAACTAAAACAATAACAAGAACAACAATAAAAACACTCAATTTGGGGATTTCCAGTCTTACGCGGTAGCATACGGTCGCGGGATTGTGAAGCTCTGCTTTCCGTGGCTTTTTTTGTCCTGCCAGGGGACCCTAAATGGGTCTAAAGCCGCCCTGAAGAGGCGGCAAAGAAAGAGGGGTGCCCCAGCGATCCAGGAATGACAGCGGTCGTCCCGTTCGATCTGGGAATTCCCTCTAACCTGACAGGAGAAAGGCTGGCCCCACCTCAGTAACCAGCCCAAGCTACTTGCAGCCGAAGTCCACAAGTACTCACCAGAACATCGATGAACAGCATGCTGAAACTGGGTGAGAAATTTGATCTTCTCTCTCCTGCTCTATATCCTGAACTTTTGGAAAAGATACCCCAAGAAGCAAAAAAGCCTCCAAAAGTGAAAAGGAGGGAGAGCTTAGCCCCACCCTCCCATGGAAGGAAGCGGCAAATTAAATTATTAAGGGGGACAGAAACATACTGTTGCTGACATCTAGTGGTGGAAAAGAATATATAACTTTAGCTGCTTTGTTATAAGTATTGGCAGGATGTCCAGAATGAGATAACCTACTTCTTTGATCTTTAAAAAGAGCTAAACAAAACATTCTGGGCCAGCCACAATAAGCAAAGACTATAATTGCAAAAAAACATAACTGATCTTCCTGGATGATAAACACCTATTGACTGTGCCTGTAATGTTGTTTTCAGAGAAAGAAAAAAAAATGAGTTTTAGCTATCATGGAATCTCAGGAACTTGCAAAAAGAACTTGTCAAGAAAAACCAAATACTTTCCAGGAGGAAATATTCGCTATGTTGCAACTAATCCAAACAACAATGGCTCTACACCACAATGAAATTAAAAACAACTTTGATGACATAAATGGACATATCTCTACGTTAACCTCACAACATAATAATTTTCAGAAAATAAAAGAATCTACCAGTGGAAGGGATTGTGATTTAATGCAGATGGAGGAAAACATACAAGATGTGACTGAAGCACCGGAACTGGAAGAGATAGTCCACACCCCAGAATCACAAAACAAAGCCGAAGATAAGAAGAAAAGCCTGACAAAATGGATCACAGAGATTCTAAAAAACCTACGACTTGAGAGACAAAAAAAGATAAAAGAAATCAACATCTTACCTGATCTGCCTCTACCATTCTTAACAATATCCACAAGAAAATGGCAAGACTTTTTAACTAAGTGGAATAGATGGATGAGAAAAGCCGTTTGGCAAAAGAAAAAGACTAAAATCAGATCCAAGGGATCAGAAGATTGGACCTATCAGAAGCAATTTTTAAAGATAAAGCATTTGTTTGAATATGGTTAAAATATAACATGGATTACTTAATTAGTAAATATCGAATGGAATAGAGTTAAAAAATGAAAAAATGGGGGATATAAATGAATTTTAGTTTGAGAGTTTTAGTTCTTTTTCTTCTTTCTTATTCTGAGTAGTATTGTATTTTTTTTATATGATATGAGAAATGTAATTGTTGAGAGGATTATTGTGAGGAAAACAGCTTAGATATTTAACCCTAAATCAATTTTGAGAAAATCTTAACAGATAAAAAATATTTTAATTTTGTGTGGAAAAAGTCTAAATGAGAATATTGAAAACAGGACATATAACGCAACCAAGAGGACTAATTAGAAAAGAAGTTCTATATTGCTGCTATTACCAATTTGATAAATGTAGAAAAATATTTATATTTAACCTCTTTGTTACTAAAATATTAAGAACTGTATTAACCTAATGTTTGTAAAAGAGAACAATATGAGAAGAAGAGAAAATCAAGGAAAGCTGTTATGTAGAGTATGATATGATAGAAATTGACTATTATTGATTGTCGTGAAATGTGAACCCAGACAACATGCTATTTACTAAGCACTAAGATTGTTAGTTTTAAAAACTAATGGGAGGGGGCGGGAGGGAGATCCGGAGGAAACAGGGCCGGCAGGGATAGGCAGCAGAGGGCCAGAGCAACAGCCAG
This sequence comes from Azemiops feae, assembly GCA_023970755.1. Classification (NCBI taxonomy): domain Eukaryota; kingdom Metazoa; phylum Chordata; class Lepidosauria; order Squamata; family Viperidae; genus Azemiops; species Azemiops feae. Next base: position 487,604 of record JALGBA010000429.1, on the reverse strand, counting down.
AGCAACAGGTGGACGAAGGGGACAAAAAGGGGGAGGATGACAATGGAGAAGCATCGGTGGTGCCGGATCCGGACGTGCGGCCCAGAACGATCACGGGGGCGGGAGCGGTTGAGAGATACATCAATGACAGTGGCATTAGGAAGGATAAGGTTGACAAGCATGAGAGGGAGTGAATCCGGGAGCGAGTCAGCAGGTAGCCCAGCTGACCGAAGGCAGACAAGGTGGAGGAGTAGGACGCGGCTGTGTGAGCGCATACCCCTGCGCAAAGGGAAACTAGAAGAAATAGGGCCAGTAGGGATAGTTGGTGGAAGGCTAGACCAACAAGTGGACCAACACCAACAGGAGGGGAGCGGGAATGTGAAGGCATCGAGGATGCCGGACCTAGCTGTGCGACCCAAAATACGTATGAGGGCAGGGGTGGAGGGCACATCAAGGGCAATGACACCAGGAAGGATGGGATCGGCAAGGAGGGGAGGGAGTGAAACTGAGGGCAAGGCAGCAGGTGATCTAGCTGAGCGTAGGCAGATGAGGCAGAAGGCAGGACGCAGCTGTGCGTGCGCAGGCACGAAGAAAGACTGGAGGAAATAGGGCCCAGAAGGACAGATAGTGGAAGGCAAAAACAGCGGCTGGATCAATGGGATAAGAGAGAGGGGGGAGGCAACAGTGGAGAGGCATCATTGGTGCCGGATTTGAGCATATGGCCCAGAAGTACCACGGGGAGACAGTTGGCATACGCGTCAACGGTAACGGCATTAGGAGGGATAGGATCCGCAAGGATGAGAGAGAGTGAATTCAGGAGCGAGCCGGCAGACAGCCCAGCTGATCGTAGGCAGATGGGGCAGAGGGACGGGACACGGCTTGCGTGCGCACATCCAGGCATGTAAGGAAACCGGAGAAAAGAGGACTAACAAGGATAGACAGTGGAAAACAAGAACAACGGACAGGCAAACGGGATAGAAAGGAGGGGAGCAGCAATGGAAAGGCACCTAGGATGCCGAATCTGGACGGGCGACCCAGAACGAGCATGGGGGAGCGGTTAGAAAGCATACCAACGGCAACAACGCCAGGAAGGAAGAGATTGACAAGGATGGGAGGGAGAAAAGTTGTGGAACAGGAGTACAAACAAGGGGAGGCGGGACAATTACGGCAATTACGGTCAGCCAGGACGGATGGGCCTATTACACGGTCAATGAGTAAGCAACTGGGTTAGCAAGGCCTATAAAAGAACTCTCCACCCCCGACACTTCACTCTGAGGACGCTGGCAGTGGACCAGCGAAAGCTAAGTTTGTTTTAATATTGTAAATAGTTGTTTTTATTGTTTTAAACCTTTTTAACAATAAACAGCTGGTTTATATTTCTCGCGTTCCCCTCCGTCGAGCTCTGCAGCTGTGCTCTCTAGGTGTTAGTAAAGTGTCTCTTCTAGCAGAGGCTCACGCAAAGTGAGAAGGCAGCAGGCTCTTGTCGTCAAGAAGGGACTTCCAGGAACAAAGATGACCAGCCCCTAGTCCCAATAGTCAATGCTGTGGTGGTGTCTAGCAGCCCCAGGCTGTCATAGCAGCAATAGTCAATGATTCCTCATTGGAAACAAGTGGGGAGGGGAAAACCCCCGGCTCCAGACAGCAGTAAAAACATGAACAAAAGCAGTCAGCGTGCTGCAGTAATGGCTTGCCCCCCCAGGGCAACTCCCCACAATGTCTAAAACTTGCACAAGCAGCAATAATCACAGTTCGGATGGCCTTCAGTCTTCACAGCAGCAGCAGCCTCTCTTCCTCTTCTGTGGCTTCTTTCAGTCTCAGGCCCCGTCGGTGTTAAACCCCTTCCCTCTTATCCTTTATTATTAAAATCTGAGGTTAACAGCCCCAGCAACTTTCTTTCTCCACACACTCTCTCTTGCCTCCGTTTGAGATATCCCCCTTGCAAAAGAAAGCAGTAAAATTCCACCCCCTCACTCTCTCTCTCTCTCACTCTCCTTTCCCTCCTCCTCCACAAGAAGGGATCAGCTTAAAACCTCCAACCCATCTTTGTCTTCACCTGGCCTTTCCGATGAGCAGCCACCACCCTCACTCTCCTTCCTTCCTTTTCTGTCTTTCCCCCTCGTCCACGCCTGCCGCGCCCAAAACCGGCAGCAGCTGTCCCAATCTCTCTCTCCCCGGCCAGGCTCCTGCAGACACTTTCAGACAGCCCTGCTACACACACACACACACACACACACACACACATATAAACACTCCTTTTGCACTAGACCAGCATGCTAGTTTGTAGTCCATGTAGGACTTCAATGTAGAAACTGTGAAGAAAGAGAAATACCTATCTAAGTAGTTTCCACTTTCCCAGGAGTTAGTTGTCTCCTGTTTTAATGGTTTATTGCTTCCTTACCCTTTCCCAAGACTAGTTACACATTCCTTTCTGCTCCATAAACTTAAATGAAAAGATTTTTTTCCTGCAGTGGATTGATTTGGGTTATGTTGTTGTTATTATTATTATTACCACTGTGCACAGTATCATTCCTATCTGAAACTTTGAAATGGTGAACTTCTGCGGTGCATATATTGCTGAATTACATCTCTAGCATACTTGGGCATTTATCTAGGGTTCTTAGAAGTTTGGTTACTAGATCAGAAATTTGTAGATGATAACTTTGAGGATGATCCTCTCTTCTGGCCTTATTTTATCCTAGGAGCTAAGTATAGTTCAAATAATCTTCTAGCTATTGCTTTTAAATATCAGCAGATTTACAGTTCTGCTTGTATTAAATCTATCCTCGTCTGTGATTTAATTATAGATGAAAAGACAGACTTAGCTTGAAAGGATAAGGGACATTGTCCCTTCTCTGAACTATGCTTGCCTGGATTTTGGGTTTTGCACGAGCTGCAACCTGAAGGCAATGGATAAAGTTATGTGGAAAGCTTGGCAAATTATTAGAAGTGCTGTCATGAAGATAATTGGATGTTAGGCCTTGCCTGAGTGGTTAAGCTCAAGGGAGAAGCTAAGGATACAGCAGTGATCCCCATTGGGGAGCTTCATCCTTATCTAACCTACAGAACCTCAAAGCCAAGGTGATTTATTTGCACAAGGTTTCTATTCTGGAGACCTTCAATCATCTGTTCTTTGATGAGGGGTCTTAGGCAACTTAGAAATTTATGGCTACTATGCTAACCATATTCCAAATTGTCGTGGACCTGAACCATATCAAAGGCTGTACATTATATTTTGTTTTTGTTTTGGAGAGCTGAGACATAATCTGAGGGACGGGATATTATTTTCCCTTGTTGTGTGGCTATCTGTTCTCTGATTTATTTGGAGTGCTTCAATGCTATCATATCTACAGGGATATGGACTCAATCGATTGATTTATTCCAGGTTCCTCAGAATTATTGAATTGGAATTACTAAAAAATTGGGTAATCAAAAAAATAAAACAGTCCTGGAGAAGTTGCTGAATTATTTTACTTTTTTATTTTTTTTATTTTTTGGTTACTCAGTTTTCTAATAGAAAACTAGAACTAAGAAAAAATAATCTAGTCTTAAAATTATGTTTTAACTATTCTTTCAATAATAATTTCATTGCTACCTTTTATGTGGACATCAGAAGCTATACCCTGTTATAAAAATAAGTGACAAATATTTTTGAATAGTGGGCAAGCAAACTCCTTGGAGTTGGAAGAAAACATTCAGGCCTTTAGTCCAGTCCCTAATCAATACAAAATAAATTAATTTCCAAATATAGGAATGCTTTTGAGCCACTGCTAGAGTGCTTTTGCTAAAAGGGATTCTAACACCGCTATAGAAAATATGGAATACTACCAGCATCTTTTCCAATATTAATCTTGAATCATATTGTAGCTTAATCATTATTTCATATCCTCCATTCTTAGATACAGGTAGTCCTCAACTGACAACCACAGTTAAGATCGGAAATCTGGTCATAAGTTGTTGTGGTCGTAAGTCAAGGCACCCACATGAATGGACCTGTTGTTGTTTTTTAAATTTTCCACAGAAGTTATTAAGCAAATAATATGACTGTTAAACCATTGTATTTGTTAAACAAAGCTATTCTTCTGAATAGCCGTTTTTGTCAGAAACCAGCAAAAAACATTGCAAATCATGGTTACATCACCAGAATATTGCAACCATCATAAAGCAAGCCAGAAGCCAGACATCTGAGATGATATCATTTGACCATGGGGGGAGGCTACACAGCATTCTCCAGCAGGACGATGGAGAATCCACCAATGGGTTAGGACTATCTTCCTGCCCAATAAGAGACTAAGTTTGCCAGAGTTAACACGCCTCCTGCTGGGCTGATATCCCAGACACGACTTAGTCTTCAGCCCAGCTAGGACGTTGTGTTGGCTCTGGACAGGTCGTATTTCTCTTTATCGGTGGATTCTCCCTCATCCAAACTGGAAAGCACAATTCGGACCCCTAACTAAATTTTCCAACTTCCCGACTGCGAACAGCTGAGCGTCGGCCTCCCGGTTGCTCAGCAAAATTAATCCGGCGATCGGCCGGATCGGGCCGATTCGCCGAATCAGCCCTTAGCATAGGGAATTTTGCCGACAGACAGCTGATTGTCGGGTCAGCGCTAGCTTAATTTGGATTTCGGCACATAGCCGCAAAACAGCTGAGCGTCGGCCTTCGGGTCGCTCAGCAACGGGCTTCCTCAAGCCCTCCAAACGCGAGGCACGGCCACAGGGGGATCCCGGCAATCGCATCAGCTGATCGTCGGGACAGTTAGCCGCAGCGCAGCTGAGCGTCGGCCTCCGGGCGCACTCACGCGGCGATCCCAATCGCGTCTAAACAGCGAACAGCCGGCACAGCCCTCAACTCTGCACTGCTTGGGGCTTAATTGATCAGCTGTGAATCGGAGCTGCCGCTGCGCTGCAGAACGCCAGCCTGCGGGCTCGGCTCAGCCGTCACTCTCCTCGGCCCCGCAGCCTCCCCCAGCGAGGATTGCTTGGAGCAATCGCTACACGACGCGGCCATCGCTGCCGCTGGCTTTCCGAGACTTTGGCAGCTAAGTTCGGCTTGAGGGCCTCCTTTCAAGATTGGTCGAGTTGAGGCCTCTTGTTTTGGCGCGCAACTCGTGGCCGCCATTTTGAATGCCAAAACGGCCCAACAGGCCTATTAGGGACGGCCCACACAGGCTACAGCCTTTAAAATAGGCTTGCAAACGGCGTGCAGGAGGCGTGTTAACTCCTATCACGCTATTCAGACCCTCTCCAGCCCTGCAGGGAAGTAATTCGGGTCTAGGCCCCGGCCTAACAGACCACCTTGCAAGTTTCACGGCAGCCATTTTGCGGACGCAGTCAGCCGCCATTTTGTAATTTCCAATCTGCCGTTGACCACCCTTGCCCAGATTCTGATCTGGCACAGACAATCCCAGGGCAACCTTGGAGACGACTTCACCTTAGCGTGAGCTGGCACGCCTTCGGGCCCCGCCGCCACCACCTAGGCTCTGTGTGCAGGCACATATCACTCAGGTGATTGCCGCCACCAACAAGGAGAGGAGTGCGCAGGCACATATCACCAAGGTGATTGCCGCCACTGATCGGTCAACGTGCGTGCCGGCACTTGCCGATTGCGACTCACCCATTGGGTCTCGTCGCCGCTAGACGCCTGACTAATACGCCTCAGTGCATCACTGGGCAGTTTCCAGCCTCTCGGAGCTCTGCCTAGGGCAGTAGGGCGTTCAGAGTAGCGCAAATCCCGGAGCGGACGCTGTTCATCAGCTTTTGCTATTCTAACAGCTGAACAATCCGCTCCTGCTCCTGAGTTGCAATAGGCCTCAGGCCTCCCTTGCAATGGCTGAAGACGCAGCTAATCAATCTGCGCAGGGCGCTTCCGGCACTCCCGTCTCAGGGAAGCACAAGTCCTCTAAACTAGAGGCAGCAGGCAGGATAAAGGCCAAGGCCAGGTCCAAGGCCATAGCTGGCGAAAAGGCCTCAAGGGCCGCAGAAAAGGCTGCCGAGAGGCGAAACACGGCTCTAGAGAAGCAGTTCTCCAGGGCACAGCGCATGTCTGCGGGAGACCAACCCCTGGTTCCCCTTGCCCCTCAGGAGAGCTCACTCTTCAACCCCCAACCGGCCCTGCCAGGTCCCTCTGACTCACGGGCCCTTTTCCATCAGGGCCCCATGCCACAGAGTACTACTCTGTCCCCTGACCAGGGATTGAACCCCCCAACGGGGGCTTCACCGGCTAGATTCCGCCCCCCGCCCGAAGCCACGTTCACGCCCACAGCGGCTGGACTTCGCCCCCCTGAACATCAAGGGGTCGGGCCTGAGCAACTCGAAGCACTAATTGCCCAGGCGTATGCTCAGGGCAGGGCCTCCTCATTCTATGAGAACAGTCCAGAATATGTCAGGCCCGTGGTACCAGCTCAGGCACGGGCAGAGAGGCCAGATTACCCAGAGTCCGTTTATTCGGACCATTCCTCCCGAACGCGGGACTCTGATCCTGAGGGTTATGGGTCAACTGACTTCCAGCTGTCAGAGGATGAGGAGTCGGGCCCAGACCCGTCGCCTTTCATAGGCCTATTTGACCCGGGCCTATTTAGGTCTCTCCTGCTAAAGGCCACCATGTCGGCCAACATTGAACCAGAGCAGGAAAAGCAGCCGACTGCCTCAACCAGTCAGGACCCCAAGCCACTCTTCTCCGAACCTACGGTGACGGAGCGCTATATCCCTTGTCCTCCTTTTTTCCTGGAAACTATCAGGAAACAATGGGGAAATCCGGGCACTCTACCAACGCCAGGGGGAACGGATAAGAGACTCATGGCCGTCTCCCCGGCCTTGTCAAATCTCCTGGAGGTTCCCAGGGTGGACGAACCACTAACCTCTCTTTTTTCTTCCTCCACCGTGTCAGGTGACACGTCTGAGGTCTTGAGGGCAGAGGACAGGAAGTCCGAGCTCTCTCTCCGTAGGTCTCACCTGGCATCGGCATGGGCCGTGCGTGCGTCCACCTCTACTTCCTTCTTTGCCAGAACGTCAATTCTCTGGCTCAGGGAACTCCAAGCGTTGCTTCCCCCGGATCAGGTTCGTGCCCATCAGAATCTGGGTAAGTTGGTGGCATCGGCAGAATACATGGCGGATACTTCCCTCCATGCCGCCAGATTCTCAGCGCGCTCCATGGCCGCTAATACTGCAGCCCGCAGGCTCCTATGGCTGAAACAGTGGCGAGCGGACTTGAAGTCCAAGTGGCACCTGGCTTCCGCTCCCTGCAGGGATGGACACCTCTTTGGGGAGGCGCTAGACCCTTACCTTATTGAAAATAGGGATAAGCGTAAGGTGTTGGCCCACCTTACTAGGAGGCCGGATAGGCGAGCTACTCCGTACCAACGGGGACCGCCCTTCCGCCAGGGACCAGGATCGGTGTGGGGCCCTCCGCCTCGTCCCTCCTTCCCCAGGCCCGGCCGTCAGCCTGACCGCCCGGCTCCCAGAACCAGGCAGCAATATCACGGCAAGAGGCCCTTTCGGGGCAGGGGAGGCCGTCCTTTCAGAGGTCACAAATGACTCAAGGACGGACCTCCCCATTGGCGGCAGACTCACTATGTTTTTACACGAATGGGAGGCCACCGTCACAGACACCTGGGTGCTCAACACCATCAGGCACGGCCTCACCTTGGAATTTCTGTCGCAGCCACGGGATCGATTCATTGCCTGCTCCGCCCCAAGAAGCCCGACAAAGATAGGTCTCATGTCCGAGGCCATTCATCATCTGTTGCAGCTCAAGGCCATCGAGCCGGTGCCCGCTGGCCAAACCCATCGAGGATTCTACTCCATTCTCTTTGTGGTCCCAAAGGCCTCGGGAGGGTGGAGAGCAATCCTCGATCTGCAGGGATTGAACTCTCATCTTGTCTACAAGAGATTCAAGATGCAGACGTTGCAGTCCATCCTGGCCAGCATAAGGAGGCACGACTTCCTCGCCTCCATCGACCTTACGGAAGCATACCTTCATATTCCCATATCTCCCGACCATCGGAGGTTCCTCCGGTTCTGTTACGGGTCCCACCACTTTCAGTACAGGGCCCTGCCATTCGGTCTCTCGTCCGCTCCCAGGGTATTTACCAAGGTCCTGGCTGCACTGGTAGCCCACCTAAGATTGATTCCTGTCCGGGTCCAATGCTACCTGGACGACATCCTTATTCTGTCCTCCTCCCTACAGCAGGCCCGGTCGGACCTGGAATTAGCTGTCCGGCTCCTTCAGACTCACGGCTTTTCGATCAATTTCCGAAAGAGCCTGCTAGAGCCCTCCAATCGCATCCTACACCTAGGAGCGATCATAGATACAGACCTTTTAAGGGTCTATCTATCCCCGGAACGCCGGAACAGCATTCGCTCCCTGATCAGACAGATACGGAGGGAGCGGAGGATCACTCTGGCCTCACTCTCCCGACTATTGGGCAAGATGGTCTCTTGCATGGGAATAGTGCCATGGGCCAGACTGCACTTCAGAACCCTACAATGGTTCCTACTCCCATACCAGAGGCAGGATGCAAGTCTGTTCGGATGGGGTGTGCACCTGGGTTGTCACTTAGCACAGGGACGATGGTCACCCATGGACCTCAGTCACAACATAAATTGGCTGGAGCTCAGGGCCATTCATCTGGCACTGCTTCACTTCAGCGACGAGGTGGTGGGTCGACACGTCCTAGTGCTCACAGACAACGTGGCTGCAAAGGCCCACGTGAACCGTCAGGGCGGCACTTGCTCCAGGACTTTGATGTCCGAAGCACGGTCACTAGGTTCCTGGGCGGAAACCAATCTCTCCTCCTTAAAGGCGGAGCACATTTCAGGGCAGGCCAACCTTCAGGCGGACTCGTTGAGCCGGTCGACAGTGGACCACTCCGAGTGGCGCCTGCATCCCAATTTATTCAGGGAGATCTCGGTGAGGTTCGGGCCTCCGGTGGTAGACCTATTCGCCTCGCCGGCAAATGCCCAACTCCCGAGATTCTTCTCCAGGTTTCCGTCCCGGGGGGCGGAGCGGACGGACGCGCTCCGCAGCCCCTGGCCCACAGGTCTCCTCTATGCCTTTCCCCCTCTTCCTCTGCTTCCGGCTCTCATCCGGAAAATTCTGCAGGAACGGGCGGAGATCATAGTGGTTGCCCCACATTGGCCGAGACGGCCGTGGTTTGCCGACCTAGTGGACCTTTCCGTCTCCCCTCGGTGGAGGATTCCCCCGGATCAGGTCGCTCTCAGTCAGGGGGTTCTACAACACCCAGAACCTCAGGGCCTGCAACTAGCCGTCTGGCACTTGAGAGGCGGCTCTTAACACGAGACTCTTTTTCAGAAGGGGTGATCTCCATGATTCAGGCCTCCAGGCGTCCTTCCACCAATAGGATCTATGATTCCTCGTGGAGGAGTTTTTGTGCCTGGTGTTCCGGGAATCACCTGGACATCTCGGCTGTCACTATCTCACACATCCTTGAGTACTTGCTGGAGGGATTTAACAAGGGCTTGTCGCCCAATACCATCCGTAGGCAACTGGCGGCTCTCTCCACAGTACTCATGTGCCAGGATTCCATTCCTTTGGCCCAGCATCCACTGGTACGGTCCTTCCTCAGGGGTGCTACCAACACCAGACCTCCTGTGGTTCACCATTATCCCTCTTGGGATCTCCCACGGGTGCTACAGGCCCTTACCTTGCCGCCGTTCGAGTCGGTCAAGACCTGTTCACTACAGTTCTTGTCCATGAAGGTGGCCTTTCTTGTGGCGATCACATCCACTAGACGCATCTCGGAGCTCGCTGCTCTCTCAGTCAGGGAGGACCTATGCGTCTTCCACAGCGATAGGGTAGTCCTCCGACTGGACCCGGCCTTTGTGCCAAAGGTGAACTCGTTGTTCCATAGGGCACAAGAGGTGGTCCTACCGGACTTTTGTCCCCAGCCTGCTCACAATTTAGAACGCCAGTGGCACACCTTGGACGTTCGTAGGGCGTTACGCCACTATATTAAGAGGACTTCTGCCTTCCGCAAATCGGAAGCGCTTTTTATCTCCTTCCAGCCTTCTTCGATGGGGAAGAAAGTCTCCTCATCCACGGTTGGCAGGTGGATCAGGTCCTGCATCGCAAGAGCCTACCAGGCACGGTCCCTGCCACTGCCAGGCCGTATCACTGCTCACTCTACCCGCAGTGCCGCTACTTCAGCAGCGTGGGCTACGCAGGCACCCATCGGGGATATTTGCAGGGCGGCGACTTGGTCCTCGCCTTCCCCCTTTGTGAGGCATTACAGGCTGGACAAATTCGCCTCCGCGGAGGCATCATTTGGCCGGAGGGTGCTACAGCAAGTGGCATCTTCAAGTGGGACACAGGCCCTGACTGATTCCCTCCCATAGGGACAGCTCGGCTTTGGTATGTCCCATTGGTGGATTCTCCATCGTCCTGCTGGAGAAGGGGCGTTGTCTTACCTGAACGCCTTTTCTCAGCAGGACGATGGAGAATCCACGCCCATCCCCTTAGGACCGTCAGGTCCTGTGTTAGGGGCACAGTGAGCCAACACATCAGTCCATTGTTAGCAGCTTCGCCTTCGTCGTGTCTGGGATATCAGCCCAGCAGGAGGCGTGTTAACTCTGGCAAACTTAGTCTCTTATTGGGCAGGAAGATAGTCCTAACCCATTGGTGGATTCTCCATCGTCCTGCTGAGAAAAGACGTTCAGGTAAGTCAACGCCCCTTTTATGAAAACAGCCAGAAATGCTTTACTGGCCATAAAGCATCCATTCCAAAGCAGTGGATAAGTCCATAAAATTTAAGTTGGGGATACTCATAATAGTACTATATCCATGGCTTTCTTTGCATTACAGACTTTCAGGTATTGTAAGCAAAGTGTCATAGCTTCTTTCAGGAGTATTTTCCCAAGGACAAAAGTCCCTGTTTCTCTCTCTTCAATCATAACATTACATTGTTAATCTTCTGATCATACTTGTCGCATGTTTTTGCACCAGTTCTATCAGAGCAGGATCCAACCAGCACAGTGAAATTATTAAATTTGATTTTTGCTGCACATTCATAGGAACCATGTTCAGGTACAGAAAACTGGGGATATGAAGGCTATGTACACTGAAACTAAAATTGGGCAAGTTCAAGACGTGTAGAAAAAGGAAATCTTTATGCAATGTACAATTAGAAATATGATAGTCATTGAGTTAGGCCTTTTTTCTCCTAAGGTCACTAGAGAATTTGGTGATAAGTTTAATGATCAGAAACTCCAAGCTTTCCTACCTGTGAGAGATGAGAGATTCCTTTTTATTAAGCTAAACATCCAAACCATTATAATCTTTACTTATTGGTTAGCTATTCTAGTTCCTAGATTATTTGGTTTTCCTGTTCCTACACATTTTCTTGTTCTACAGCCCGATCTATTTGATACTATTATCCAAAATGACACATAGAGGAATATATAGAAAATTATTTTTATGAATATTTGGAGACCAGCAATCTACAGTCCATGCATGACTCCTCATTGCAGTCTCTAAACCTATGTTTTTATTATCATCAGGTATAAAATTTTCAAGTGAGATGCAGTTTATTAAAGATACACTATATTTTTAGTTCCTAAAGTAATACAAAATCTTTTTGAAGATTAAAAAAAAAAGTAATCCTAGCAACTTTCACTGCCTGATTGCACAAATGTCACCATAATTTGAAATATTCTTGACTCTTGCCAACATGGAAGACAATCTTTAATCTGATGGTTTTCCTGTCTCACATTCTGCTTCAGTAACACTGCATCTGGGGTTCATGTAATCATCTTTCCTGTACTAGCAGGAGCTTTGGGTATGTGTCCAAATATTGTGGTAATTGAGAGTGTATCAGGATTATAAAATGTTCTAGGTGGACACTGAGAATCATGCAATGATTCTTGGAATTGCTTCCATATACAGAATTAGCATTGGGACAGTATTGTCAGAGCACTACAGCTTCTCAACGACTGACATTTGGATTTACATCTTTGGGCTTATTTTTTTGATGAATATGTTAATTTGGAGATGGGATGTAGAACAGACCTGAACATTGCTTACTGAGGGCATTGCAGCCAGAGAATTATGGTTTCTAAAGCTATTGATTTTAGCAGCAGCTGATATTTCAATCTGGATGCAGCATGTCTGTGCCTCTACGCACACTGTCAAGAAGAAATATGATAGTGTCTTAAAAGATTAATAATATCGCTGGTCCTCAGGAGGCCTGTCTTAATTCACTGGCCTGTTCCTTGACATGTACTGTAATTTATCTAGTCTGATTTGAATAGCAAATGGCAATCGGCTGCCATTAGGGAAATAGGCATCATTCTTATTGATCTAGCATAGGCTGGATTTTATTTAAGGGGAACTGCAAAATGTTATTAACTGCACAATGAGAAGCAAGAACCATTCTCTTACCTGCCTCCTCCCTACTATATAATGCAAAACATTTTCTCCAAAATAGCACCCTCCAAATATGCTGGATTACAAGTTTCATTTTGTATGCCAGCACAGACTGGAATTTCTGAGGCTTCCAATCTGACATATCTGGAAGTATAGAGGATCTTAAAATGATGCAAAGTGAATCATGGGAAAAGGAAGATGAGGATTCCGGAAAACTGTAAGATGTAACTTTTGGGCAACCAGGTTTAAGCATACAGTTAGGGAGTTGTGAGTGGGTGTCTTTTCTCTCTTCTCTCTTATTTTTACTGATCCAACATTCCCCATAAAATTGGAGGCTGCTTCAGAAAATGGACTCATTTTTTTTGTGCAAATTGAAGCCACTCTAAAGATTGTCTTGTGAAAAAATAGTATGAATAAATGTTATAAACATCTTTTTATGCTCTTGGAAGAAATACAGGATACATATTTTAAACAATGGTTACTTGGTGAATGGTAGGCTCAATTTCCACAGCAAGATTATGTAAGTACTCACAAAACTTTTCCAAATGTGTTCATTGGCTCAGAAATTTACATTTCTGGAATGAAATGTAAAAGGAATGTCTACTATTCCTCCAACATTGCATCTTAAAACTGTAATTAAAATGCAATTAAAATTATAATTAAATTACAAAATTATAATTATAATAAGCTATATGATTTAAGCTTTTAGTTAGCAATATTCCTATTCATTTCTTGTTTCATATACCTAAATCTTAGCCCATTGGCTAGTCTAATTAAAATATTACCTTAACATGGATTTGATTTTTTTTAATGGCAACAAGGCTAACCTTGCTTTTCACTTAGTCTTTGTGAAAGATAAAGGAACAAAGAAAAACAGTTTTTTTAGCTAATTCAGTTTCAACCTTTGAAATAAAAGGGGTTTAACAAATTGTCTGCTTTGTGAGTGTAGGCTCATAGATTTGCAAAATTTCAGAAATAATGGGTGTAGCCAATCAAAATATCCTTTTACTGAAAGGCAAACAGGTGAGACTACTTCCAGGTATCTTGTCTGATTTCCTATAATGTTTTCTAATACTCCAATCTTCCTTTGGTTTTTTGGTTTTTTTGTTTGTTTGTTTCTTGTTAAGCAGGTTTCAGATATAGCATTATTTTGCAAAGTTTGAAAAAATACCTCTAGGCCTATTGGGCTCCCAGACTGGTTTACCAGATATTTGAATAAAAAAACTGCAAAACAAACAAATAAAAGAAAAGCTACATGTATACGAAATTATTTTTTTCTAGTATCAGTAAGATTGGTTTTTCACTCGCAGAAATGTGCTAGAGCCATTATGTAGTGAAATCTGAGAATGACCTTAAAAGATGGAAGGGAGGAATGCTGCCTAAGGAAAGATCAGATAAAAGAGGGAGGAGTAATGGGCAGAGGAAAACTTAGTGTTGGGAACTATCCAGCCTCGCAGGGAGGAGGGATTAAGCATGAAGCTAGTCTGGAATCGCTGTGCAACTGTAAAAGATCCAGAATCATACCTACCTCCCTGAATTCCTTGGAGCTTTATCTAATTATTCCCAAGGGAGAGCTGCCAGACTGGTATTAGAGAAAGAACATAATAAAGTAGTTAGCTTGAACTCTGCACTGTGGGTCTAGTTGTTCCAGCCAGACACTTAGAAAGGATCCTCCCTAACTAGTGTGTAACTGATTAACCTCTTATCATTTTCAGGTAATGATGCATCCTGATAGGGTTTTAATCAACTAAGTAAGGTAACAAGAGTGGTGTTGTTAACTTCCAATTAGCACTTGTTAGGGAAGTGCTGTGCCTCAGAGAAAAGTACTGTAGTTCAGGAAGCGATAAGCTTTACTAAGTAAAAGCTTGACAATATTTGATTTTAAGGCTTTGCTTGCCAGATGGAGACATGAAGACAAAAAGAAGGACATGTCTTCCTTTTGCTGGATGTCTGGTAACAGTACCCAGAAGCAATGGTAAAATGAAACTGAAAAATATTTCCATGTTGTTATATTTCAGTTTGAAAATAAATTTTTAAAAAGTTCAATAGCGAGAGGGAAAAAAAAAAAAACACCCTGCAAGCACAAGGTATCTGCTGGCTTCCAACCTAGTGGTTAGCCAGTTTTAGTTAATACAGAAATATTAAATAGACAATTGCAAACATTCTGGTTAGTGCAGAAGCAATAGTATATTCTAGTGGTAAATAAAATATCTTGAATTCAGATATCCAATTTCAACTTTAAAATAGCTGTTCTAACATTGCCAGAGGTATTCCAACATAGTTTAAAATATTCTGGAAATAGTCCATTAGTTATTTTGAGATAATAACATTTCTAAAATAGTCTGAACAGCATCAGAATAGTTCCTTTAAGGCTGAAACAACCTAGTTCAAACTTGAAAAGTTTCAGAGCTGAAAAACGTTGCACTCCCTATATAGTATGTATATTAAGTATTTTATAGTGACCATCAATAAAAAGAAATTAAAGCTAAAAAAAGCTTCATGGTTTCTTTTTGCACAATTTTAGGCACTATTATTTTTATTATTATTTTATTTATATCCCACCATTATTGTTATTACAGTATTTCAGTACAACTTACATTACTATGAAGGATTCAGTTACAATGCATATATGTGTCTGCAAAAATGCTGTGAAAAAATTACCATAAAAATTACTTTCAAAGTTTTTTAGTTTCAAATCTCTATACACTTCTTTGGGAGAAACTCTCACTGAATTCAGGGTAATGCAGACAACTAAGCCTGCATTCTACTAGTGTAGAGACAATTTTTTCATGGTATATATAGAAAATTATACTTCGGTTTTTTGTATTCTGAAATGAAAAATGAAGACTTTTTGCTTAGCTCATTGCTCCTGTTGCTTTGAAATCTATTGCTGAATAAGACAAAAATGTTCCAAAATGATCAAATACAAAGCAATAAAGTAGATTGAAAATGACTTTATTATTTTGAGCAGCAGTAATTGCTATACATTGTGAAGCTTGCATAAGAAATGTGTTAATGTGTAGAAGAATGACTTGAGAAACTTCTAATTTTCTTGATGATTTCAGTTTCTGAGTGAATGACTTCTTAAATTAATAAAGAAAAAAATTGAGTGTTGACTTGCAATTAAGTAGAATCCTTTTGCAAATAATGGAAGATGAAACCTCATATAGGTTTGACTGCTTGCCTATTTATGATTTTATCTGCTAATAGAGCCTTGAAAACAAGCAATGAATCCTAAATTGTTTCTCAGTATTTTGCTGGCCTGTCTGAGCAAGAACACTACGGTTTCCTTAATTCTTCTTTGCGATTTATCATTCCCAATTCATTGTTTTGCATAACTCTGTTTAAAATGAAGAATTGTCATTATTTTGCAGTGAAAAACTTGTCATTTGCATAATGCCTGCCATTAATTATTGTGAGACTAATGCAGCTGTTGATATTTTTAGGGCACAGTGGTGCAGTCTGCACCTTGTATAATGTCATTCTAAAAACATTGGTAGTTAATAGGTGCCATAACATTGCACAAATGCAAGAAAGGGAAAATAAAAAGAAGAGGCACAATGGAACAGGCTGTGATCTTTATTTAGCATTTTCTCCTTGAAATACTTGGTGAGAGACAGCTTTAAAAAGAAACCAAGAGAACAGGAAGGTGCAAAATAGCATATATATTTTTTAAAAAGATATAAATGCTATGGTTTTAATAACTGTTTTTGCTATTATAAGGCAACTTGAATTTATTCAGATTAAAAAAGCCCTAATAGGTCTCTTAAAATACAAAAAAAATTACAAATTAAATTTAACTGCAGGGAATTGAGAGTGGATCCTATTTTCCTACTAGTTGATCCTACTTTATAGTTTTACAAAATATATACCATAGAGGCTGTATTGTTTATCTATCGTTCTATACATAGTTATCTTAAAATACAGTTTCCGAATCTTAACAACTTAGAAATACATTGACTTCAATACAGGTAACTGGACCTCAATTTTGGCTGAGAAATTCTGGAACTTCCACATATCAGAAAAATGCCTAATAATGTGTTAAAATAATTTCTGTAGCTTAAATTGAATATATATTGTAATATGAAGGTCATATTTTGTTTTTTATGATTAATAATAATCTAAGAAGTAGAAGTGGAATAGTTATATGCAGTGCTTTTTTTGTAAAAAAAAAAAAAAAAAAAGGTGCCGGAACTCACACATGTCATACAACCCACTTTGCCTACCCTACAAGGTTCCATCCAAAAAAAGGTGCCGGAACTCCGTTCTGAGCGTTCTATGAGAAAAAAAGCCCTGGTTATATGGCAAATATTCTGAGCATAGAATACATTGGAGTAAGTCAAATATGCCAATTGGCAGGAAGGTTCCAAAAATTGTAGAGAAAATACTAAGTTTCATAAATAGTTCAGACACTATTAAATACCCCAAGAAACTACCCAACTTAGTGAATAAAAACATTTTATCCAGGTGGAAGAGGATGTTAAGATGACATAAATACCTTTAAGTTCGCCAGGACTGAATTTTATTTCAAGGCTGATGGAGATTTTGAGAGCAGTTCCTAAGTTGGTTTTTAAGTATTTTGAACAAATTGAGAAGTTAATGATTAAATCTTTAAATATTAAGAAAATCTTTCTCACTATGATAGTAGTTTTAATTTTAGGCTTGTTTGTTAATATTGGTCATGTAAGGGAATGGATCATTACTCTTAGCTTTAAATAATGAAACTTTAAAAATGTTTGCTGTTTTACAAAAATATTGCAATTTACTTAGAATTTTTAAGTACAGTTAAAATACTTTTTATGCACGTGGTTTCATCTTGTTCACCTTGAATCCTTTGAAACTCCAGTGTGTGTGTGTTATAGAAGGCCTTTATTGAATATATATTATTAGTAAAAGATTTAGAATTTTAAAAATAAATTTGGACAGTATATAATTTGAATTAGAGAATAGCCGTATCCTGTATTAAAGAATAGGTATATCTTATAACTGGCTACAAGTTTTAAGAAATTGTTCTTAAGACCTAAACATTCTTTACTTAAGGAAAAACACATTTTTAGGGTCTATGAGAAATATGATTTTATTTTAAATATGATCCTCATACATGCATATATATATATACATATATACTGGACATGTAATGTATTTCAGAGAATTTTGGTACATATGTTATGCACTTGTCCATTAGTATTTCTTTATGGTTAAATATTATCAGCATAATAAATCTGATTCTTGCAAAACAATTAAGGTTTAAAAATATTGATATCTTATGTAACCATATTCCAAAAATCTGAAATCTTTTAATCTATGAAGATGTTTGTATGTATGTTTGCAACTTGGTCTGTTGCAAAAAGAAAAAATGATTATGTCGTCATGGAAGAAGGCTTTTGTCCCTGATTCTAAAAATTGGCTTAACAAAACTCTCAGCATTTGAATTACCTTTGCTCTGAAGTACATATAGATTACACAATATAATTTTGGATAGTCTAGAATTAATTCAGTGGTTAAAAAATTAGATCATGGTGTTGGAATGTAAGAAAATTATATAATTTTAATAGCTTGGATGCTTGTAATTTATTTTTATGATTTTATAGCATAGAAAGCTTTATGTTATACACTTCTGCATGTGGGGGGCCTGCCTGAAGAAGCAGGATAGATATAATTAAAATAAATTCTATTTATTGGATGCAAACACATTAGTTCAATTAAGATTGCTCACTGATGTGTTTTGGATTGTGTGTTTAGGGATCATTCTTAATGTAATAAACTTTTATACTCTCCGTCCCTTCCTCCTTCTTACCCTCCATCCCTCCCTCCCTTCCTTCCTTCCTGCCTTCCTAAGAATAGCAATAGCATTTAGACATATGTTACTTCATAATGCTTTACAGCACTCTCTGAGTGGTTTACATTATCAGATATTGCCCCCAACAATCTGGTTCCTCATTTTACCAACCTTGGAAGGATGGTAGTTTAAGTCAACCTTGAGCCCCACCAGCATCGAATTCCAGGCTGTGGGCAGAGTTAGCCTGCAATACAGGTAGTCCTCAACTTACAACAATTCGTTTAGTGATAGTTGAAAGTTACAACAGCACTGAAAAAGGTGATTTGTGACCGTTTTTCACACTTACAATCATTACAACATTCATATTTATAATAGTTGCAGTGTCTCAGGGTCATTAATCACCTTTTGTGACCTTCTGACAAGCAAAGTCGATGGGGAAGCCAGATTCACTTAACAGACATATTATTAATTTAACAACTACAGTTGATTCACTTAACAATTGTGGCAAGAAAAATTGTAAAATGGGGCAAAACTCACTTAACAAATGTTTCACTTAGCAACAGAAATTTGGGGCTAAATTGTGACCGTACGTCAAGGACTGTATATACTGCATTCTAACCACTGCACCACCACAGCTCTTTTATTAGGTTCCCCAATTAAAATATTTTGCAATTTGATCTTAACGAAACAGACTTTTAAAAATATTACACCTATTTTAATACAAATATTTACAAAAATAACAAGTGGCAGTATTTTTTAAAGGTTAGTCTCTTATCTACAAATGAGCAATTCTCTTTTTTGAAACACTGCCTGTGTGGTACATCTGCATATATGTAAATTAAATTTGGCACAATCAACTAAAATATCTTGAGAAAACTTTTTTTCTTTTATTTTGTTTTTTCATCCTTTGATTCTCTATTCCATCGAATTATCTTCTTATAAGGACTAATCTATATTAGAAATCAGTTGTATAGTTATGATAGTGGTAACCTAGATTGGCAATTTGAAGTATAGAGATTTTTGGCCTTTGTGCTTCACTGGCAAGAAACATTACCTCCAAATCATAATTCTCTTCTTTTCTGATCACCAATTATATTGATGTACAATGTAAACCAGATTTTGAAATCCACTAATGTGAAGATAATAGTTCAACAGTGTCTTCTGTGGTTTGATATTTAATATTAGATTAACTTGCAATCAGAATCCTGCAACTGACTACTAAAAACTAAACATGCAACATCCTAAAATAACATAACTTTTGTGTTTTTCAAATATATTAATAATTTTAGAAAGTTTCAGTTTTATTTTCTCTTCTATGAGCACTATAACAACAGAGGAAATTCAACCACATATCCTGAAATAATAATTCTATGATCTATTTCAGGGGTGTCAAACTGGCAGTATCACATGACGTGTTGCGACGT
Organism: Azemiops feae; assembly: GCA_023970755.1. Classification (NCBI taxonomy): domain Eukaryota; kingdom Metazoa; phylum Chordata; class Lepidosauria; order Squamata; family Viperidae; genus Azemiops; species Azemiops feae. Next base: position 468,044 of record JALGBA010000429.1, on the reverse strand, counting down.
ATCGTGACTTTTTTTCCCCTTGCCAGAACTGGGGTGGGCGTGGCTTCCATGTGACGCATCTGGCCCATGGGCCAGCAGTTTGACACCCCTGATCTGTTTGAAATCTGCAAAGGAAATACAATTCCAGAACTGCTATTCTGTCTTCTGCTATCAGCTACAAACTTTAAAACTTGTTACATAACATAATAAAATTCTATAGGTATAGTTAAAGAATGGTATATTAATTCAATTTTGATAATGCTCAACTCCAGAGTAACTCTGGGTAGCCTGTGTGTGTGTGTTTGTGTGTGTGTGTGTGTGTGCATCGAAATGGAAAAAAAAGGAGACCAATAACCAAAAAGCCAAAAAATATGCCATGAGTAACTAACCAAAGTGTCAATGCCCATCCTTCTCAGGGTTTGGGAGTCTTTATCAGTTTGTGACAAATAAAAAAGGTAGGAGTAATGCAAATCTTGGGAATATATTCCATAGGTTAAAAGCCATCATCAAGAAGATATGCTCTCTGGTCCCATAAGATAGGACCTGGAATATGCCCCTTCCATCTGAGCTGACTAGATTGACAGAAACATATGGAGAGAGGTTCCTTCAAGTAACTAGGCTCCATGCTAGGTATTTGAAATGCATTATAGCTGAGAAAATATAGAGGAAGGCTTTATTGCTGTTCATTTTTTCGATGATGTTCTTCATGTGGGAAATATTAGATGGTACTGATTTGAAAATGATTTGATTATTTAATAGTTTCCTTATTAACAAATTATGTGTATAAATTTTCCAAAACATACTGTGCTGCTAAAATGAAATTCAAGAAATATAGAATAGAGTGGTTTGATTTCAGCATATGTCTCATGAGGATATCTGTATAGTATCATTGTCCTCAGTGTTAAGAAGACTAGAATTGTGCTATGTTCTAAGACATAATGTGTATTTCTTTGTGTTAACCTAATGTAGTGTTTAGCTAGGGCAGTGATGGCGAACCTTTTAGAGACCGAGTGCCCAAACTGCAATCCAAAACCCACTTATTTATCGCCGGGTGGCAGTGGGTGTGGCCCACTGGGTGGGTGTGGCTGTGGTGGTCATGGCAGAATGGGTGGGTGTGACCCAGGTGGGCGTGGTCACCTCGATGTTGCTCGTGGGCAGGGACTCCTGTGGGGGCCGGCCAGGGTTGGGGGAGATCCAGGGGGTCTCTGGTGGGTGGGGCGGTAGGCAGGAGGATCGTCCTGCGGGGTGAGAGGAGGTGAGCAGGGCGGGGGTGCCATTGCCACAGGGCAAGGCGAGGCAGGGGCCAGGGCAGCTGCTGCCTGACACCATCTACCCCCGCACAGAGGCCAGAGAGCACATGGGGGCTGACGGTGTCTGTCAGCAGCTACAGCCTGCCGGCCGCCTCTGAGCTCAACAGCCGGCCGCCAGCTGAGGAGGCGATGCAGTGGGTCGTGCCCGGGAAAAGGAGAGCATGCGAGGCCAGGAGAGACGGGATGGGGGGAGGGAAACCAGCCATGCTGGGATGCATCCGGCCATGTGGGACCTCGGCGAGTTAGCAGGCGGCTGCTTGAAGAGGGATGGTTGCCATCTCCGGGGCATGGCACGCATGCCCACAGAGAAAGCGCTGAGTGCCGCCTCTGGTACGTGTGCCATAGGTTCGCCACCACTGAGCTAGGGCCTCTTGGTCAAGCACAACTCGTATTCTGAAAAACATGTCTATTTGAATTGTGGTTGTTTTGAAAATGAATATTGTGGACCATGGTATATTTGTTCATTAAAATAGCCCTGGGTGGTTGTTTTTGTTTGTTGTTGATCTTTCCATGAGAATGAAAAAAGGTGCTTCTGTATTAATGAATGAATTTCTAAATGTTTTCTGATTTGCCCCAAATCCAAATTACTTTTTCAATCAATTTCAACGTATATCACCCAAATATCTCTAATTAAGGCAATTAGTAGAAACCTATCCCTATTGAAAACTCTGTCAAATTTTATGTGGGTCAGTTGATACCATTGATCTTAATATGTAAGTAACACTATTTGCTATAAAATATCTATTTAATAAACAGATTGGTTTGTTAAATAGTACTCAATCCAAATAAAAACATGATGCATTGTACTTTTTGTGAAGTACACAAAACCAAAATCCACGGAACTAGTAGCTAATGTTTGTCACACTTCTCAACAGATCTTTAATGCCACCTTTAATGTATTTTTATTTATGTTTCTGATTCTTATCTCTTCATGGTAGATAGTTTGCTAAAACTGACCTGGCTAGTGAAATGTACTAGACTGCAGGAAATCCAAATTTTCCAGGCAGTACTAAATTAAGAATAGCTGTTATCAAAACATCATTTTTATGTTGTTATAATTTTAATATGATACAGTAATAATTCCATACCAAAACTGAACACTGATCTCGAAACCTGTGTATAGAAACAGTGCTTCTCTTGAAGTTTTGAAAAACTTATTTCTCTAATAAAAGTAACCATAATTCATATAATTACTCACAGAAATACATTTCAAGTTATTCAAAATTATACAGGTTTTTCTAAATTAGACAAAGGAAGACCACTTTGGTTATTTCATAACATCTGACACCTTTAAACATGTGACATCATCTGCATATTAATTTAAAAATTATAGTTATAGATATATATTCACAAATAAATCAGTTCGGTGTTTGGGAATTTTGTCTAGAACCCTTAAAATCTAGTTCGTCTATAATCCAAATATATGGATCATTATATTTTAATAATTACTAATATGTATTACCAAACTGATATGGATAGAGTGCTTGTACATCTTGTACAACATTTGTTGTTTCTGTTTGCTTTTGTGTGTGTTGTTTTCTTCTGCACCTCTGTGCTCCTCCTTTTCTCTTCTAGTCTCCCCTGTAGGGGTTCTGTTTTGCTGTTGCCTTTAAACCCAAACAACCTATTTAAGTGGGTGAAAGTGGAGAAGGTATGCTGGAAATACTCTGTATATTTCTGAACTGTGTAGACATATTATCTTCTTAATGAGTTTTCTGGATCTAAAGCAGTCAGTGGTGTTTATCTTGTGAAATCTCACAGATATTCATAACATTAACACAGTAAAAAATAGTATTTCACATACACGACAGTTAAGATTTGATTCTGATCTAATGCACCTGATGCATATAATTGCCTTCTAAAAAGCTAATTTGGGACTTCACAGCAACCAGGATCAGAGCTTATTATGAACATTTGGAACACTTTGTGACAGACAGTGTCTCTTTGCATCTCTACAAGATGGGAAGTAATGTGCGCACACTTTTGCTTTTCTGTCTGGCAAACTTTTTATAGGTCTGTGACAAAATGCAGTATAAAGTGCAAAATGTGGAATATTGAAATGGACTAAACAGCTGGTGAAAGAAACTGGGTGTTTTTGAGGTGAATAGAAAAGCAATTTGTTAAAAACTATTGTCTTTTTCATTTTGGCTCATTGAATGTCTAAAAGGCATGTGTGTCTGTGTTTGTGTGTGTACATTCATGCAATTGCAGACATACATAATTTTTAAAGATGACTTTAAAAAATGTGAATATGTGTCTGATGTAAAAGTCTAACAATGTTTTCTGTTCTTACATGGGGACGTGGGGGTCTATGTTGACCAAAATGCAAATGAAGAGAAACTAATGAAGTTATAGTCTCCAAGGTTACTGTGTGCAGTGTTCAGGAAACTGGAAATCTGTGTGAGTTAGATTCCCTGAGAGAATGTAGAAGATTTCTGAGAATGATATTTTTATTGTTCTTCCAAAGGTCATTAGAACTGGGGTAAACTTGTTAATTTGGAAAAGTTAACAAATTGTCCTTTCTAATCTTTACTTGCATGCTACTTTTCATTATTCATCACTTTATTAATTAGTGTTAGCTTGACAATGTTTTAAGGAAACCCTTATACTAAAGGAGCCGTTGCTGAGAAAGCTGAATCCACACATGGCTTTCTTTTTTCTTTAAAATAAGTTTGATTATAGCTGAAGTCTGCTTTTCAGCAGTGTGATTGAAACAAGTACTGTATTATATATGAATATATGGGCTTTGAACAGTATGCATTCATGAGAATGAGTTTGGTATAACGTGTAAGGTAAAGGACTGGAAGTGAGGAAACCTAGATTCTAGTCCTCCTGGAGCACAGAAGCCCAGCCGGATGACCATGGGCCAGTCACTGCCTCTGCACTCCGAAGCAGGATCAGGCTGTGCAACAAGCTGACTGAAGAACAAATAACCTCCTTCATTATCCATAGATAGCTTTGCTATGTAAAAACTAGGTAATGACAGAGAAACCAATGGAACCAATAATGACAAACACTCTTCAAAATCTATGAAGTACATTTTGCTTTTATGGTGTTTCATATTACTATTGGCAAAGCCGTAGCAAATTTTAACTCATACAGCAACTAAAATAGCAACAATGCATATCTGTCTGTCCATCTATCTGACTATCTTGAAAGCTTGTTACCTTACATGGGACCTTTCATTGCATATGTTCGTTCATTCGTTCATTCATTCATTCATTCATTCATTCATTCATTCATTTTTATGATATTTCTTTTTCATCTGAGATATAACAAATTAGAATTTTTGCAAAAAAAATGTTGAATTTTTCAGAGCATGATTTTGGTAATAGCTGCATTTAATACATTTAACACATGTTTTAATCATTCATAATCACTATTGATGTGGAAATTCCTGTCTATCTTTCATTCTTTTTTTCACAATTTAATCTTTTTATTACTTCAGCAATTATTGACTTTATTTTCTTGTTCTATTTATTCAGCAAAGTGATTAATATGAAAATACTTTAAACTATCTAAAAAAGTCCCATAATAGGTATATGTTCATGTCGTATACCTGTTATGATCCTTCTTTTTGATGTCTGAAATGTATTGCATTACCAAGAAGTATTAATAGTACAATGCAGAAAGATTATCAATACTATAAAATAAACATTCCAAATGACACATCAGTCTTAAATCTCTAAAGTACAAAAAGGTAAAAAGTTTAGATTATTTCTAAAACTATATTTAATTTATGAATCTAGCTGCCTATTAATTTTCTATTCCAGAAATAAATGACTGGATGATAGGATAGATGTGTATGATTATTTAATACATAAATATTAGAATAAAAGAAAATACGACAAAACGAAGTTAAGGTTCTGTCCTGCTGAGAATGTTTTAGGGATGTATTGAATTTTAAATGTCAACTTTTAAAAATAGTTTCAGTATAGTAAATTTATTGCTAAATGTTGGGATTATTATAAATGAAAGCTTGATTTTTGTAAAGTATTTTTTTGAAAATAACATTGTCATGTAAAATTGCACTGCTAGCAAAATCCAGGATTGAAGATTCAAAAATAGCCTGCTTAATACTGTTCACTAAACTATTTCCAAGTTATTTTCTGTATATTCTGTTTCTGTAACTGTTACAGAAACAGAATATACAGAAAATAACTTGGAAATAGTTTAGTGAACAGAGATTTGAATAATTTATTTCGGTCATAGCAAGAACCTGAGGCTCTTTTATATACCATTCTATCAATTAGCTTTAATGCATACTTTTTATAAGTTTTTTTCCCATTTGTGATCAAGATGTTATAAGAAAATTACAATCAACATTAAATTTATTATTTCAATATTATTATTATTTATTATTGCAATATTAAAACAAGAAATAATAAATTTAATGTTCATCGTAATTTTCTTGTAACATCTTGATCACAAATGAAAAAAAACTTATAAAAAGTATGCATTAAGGCTAATTGATAGAACGGTGTGTAAAAGAGCCTCAGGTTCTTGCTATGACCGAAATAAATCATTTATACTTTTAATGTAATATTGCTATAACCTAAGGGAGAAATATTAAAAACAGATGTTTTCTTTGAATTAGAAAACTAAAGTAGATCAACCTTGAGTATGGCCATGTTGACTTGAAATGCATGTTAAGCTGCCTGAAAAGTCTTTTTTAGGGCAAATGAGCAGTATCCAAGTTGTTCAGGTAGCCTTTAAGTTAAAGGTAAAGGTAAAGGTTTCCCCTGTCCAGTTGTGTCTGGCTCTAGGGGGCATTTCTTAGCCAAGGGAGCCAATGTTATACAAAGATACGTCTGTGGTCATGTGGCCAACATGACTATACAACAAGGTGTAGCCTGTACTTGGCGATAATTCATTATTTCTAGTATTAGACAACATTTTTCTATCTACATATGGACGACTGTATACTTTGCTATGTACCAAGTGATCTGTTCCCCTTTTCCTATAATTCCTCATGTTAGATTCATTGGTATATTGTCTAATTGTTTCAGAAGACAGAACATATTTGATACAAATCAGATTGGAAAGACAGTGGAATATCATTCTTTCATAACTTGCCATGTGGAGCTGTTACGAATTCTGCAAAACAGAGACAGTTCCAAACATATCAAATTACAGCTGCCCAGTTATAGAATTTCCAGTTCTGACAGTTTATAATTTATTTCTGTCTTTGGAATCTTGGTGCTCTTTATTCTTGGTATCATTCCATGCTATATACAATTGTTCCATGTTTCAATTTAGAATACATAATTTAATTGGATGAGCTTTGCACCCCTAGCTATGTGAACTTCTCATAGTACTACTGACATGGAAAATTTGACTGTCATTTCCTGGATGATCATCATATTCAATTCAGTCATATTTACATTAAAACTAAATATAGTGCTCTGGACCTCTAAGATATTTTAGTTCCATGAATGGCCTTTTGCAGAAGAGAAAGAAGTATTTAAAAACAGCTAGCTTTTTTTCTTAGTGCATGGCAACATCAGAGTCCAGAAAAGTTTTTGATAATTATGTCATATATACATTGAAGAATGAGGATATAAAACTGTACGGTAACTTGACCTTTAATCTTTGAGGCTTGCTTCCCCAAAAGGTAACTTGTTAGCTTTAAATCAGCCTCCCCAGTTTTGTTGTGAATCATTCAAGTTAATAAGGGTGTGTGTGTGTTAAATTTGGAACAATATGAAGATTGTAAAATCTTAAATGTAAAATTCTTAAATAAAAATAGGCATGCTCATGTTATGAAAGTTTCTGTATAATGCTATAGAAAGAACATGTTTGTTAGTGAATTAGTTGATTAATGAGAAAAGAGACCCTATCCCTAAACGTTTTGATTTAGTCCCTAGGTTAATACCAAGTTAGGCACCCTTCATGACAATATCATGCCTGTCAGCATGATATTATTTTTTAATAATGGTCTAATATAATCAAGAATTTACACAATTTCATTCCATATAGGTCTATTTTGCCTGTTCGTGTAGTAACAAAACTCTTCAAATACTCACAGCACTACAAACTCTTGAAAAAAATTATAGAATCTTTTCTATATAAAGTCCTTAAAGTACTAAAAACTCTTGAAAAGATTTATAGAGTGCACACACACACACACACACACACACACTCACTCACAAAATCCTCAGGAGATTTGCCATTTGGACAGTCCTTTATACCATTTTGAACTTCATCTGTCGATATTTCTGTTTCAAATGGAACTTTTTGTTCTCTATTCTGTGGAGATTTTACTTTTTTCAAAAAGCTATGTATTCTAAACTATTAAATTCTGTCACTGTGGAAATTCCTAAGCATACAAAACTTTGTTGTTGATATTGACAAATGTTTCTCTTACTGTTTTCTTTTAATTAATTTATTCTGTACAGTTGGGGGTATAATGGTTGGGGCATTAGTGGAATAGCTTATTTTGAAAGCATACAGTTGGCTATCCTTTGAAATTAAAAAAAAATGGGCACATGAAAAAGCTGCTAGTGCCTAGAGATATGAAAATGTTGCCAAGTTGCAGCATGAATATCTTCAGCTTTAGCTTTTGTTTCTTGGGAAGTGTCAATGATCAGTTGTTGAAGAGATTTTAGCATCTTTCCCAGGATGATCTGTCGAGAGGGCTGCTTTGGTTTCCATCATTTAGGTAATGGCCTTCCTCTTATATTTGCTATAAATTATCTGGGGGAGGGGCCTCTAGCACTTATTTCAACCTCTGTATGTGTATCTTCACTGATAAATTAAGAAGAGATTTCCTTTTTCTAAATTTTCAGAGACAAATCTCCATATGGATAGCTAAATGCTGACATTGTGTTTTGTATAGAATGTTTGATAGGATAGCATCATAGCACCAGAATAATATTTTAGAGGTTAAAAAAACTGATTATTACAATAAGTTCGTGGTGCTACTTCTATAGCAATATGAAAAATAGAGTTGTATCTTTATATATTTGAAGTAACCTATTTCTTTCCAGTCTTAATTGTTTAAAGGGAATTCATATTATTAGACATGATTTGATTATAATTGTTCAGTGTTTCATTTACAAACATTAGCAAATACTCAAAAATTATGCTGAACTCAAGAGAACTTCTAAGCAATTGGCCAAAGTTTGAAAAATCCTACATATGCTTATTTGATATTATTTTGATATAATAGCCAGTTGTTCTGAATAAGTAAATAGGTAGTTGCATTTGGTATCAATGGACATTACATGATATTTGGAAAAGACAAAATTATTTAAATATGCATTTGAAATATGAGAGTATAAATTAAAATATTACAAATTATTTCTGATGTCTTGCCTCTATAAATTGACATTCATTATTGCTTGTTTGTGAATTGTATTTGTTACCTATTTCTATAAAAAAGATAAAACACATATTTTGCTTTGTATTTTACAGTTTTGGTTTAAAATAATAAAAGAATGTGGTATTTCTTTACATGCATATTGTATGGACAGTATATTTTGACTGTGCTATGTTTCTATTCATATGAGATGCCACTAACCAGTAACAAACTCCTGAATAATTATTGTTATAATAAAAATAATTTGCATAAAATTAAAATTAGCTAACTATAACATCATGTTTTCAAGTTTATTATTTTATGATGATAGTTTTTGCCATTTATATTGATTTAAAAAATAGTAAATGCCTTTTGTAGGAATGTTTTCAGGTACAAAATGATTAATATTAATGATATTTTTATAGAAATATGAAATATCTGAAAAAGTGATTTAAAACAATGAATTAAATTGTATGCAAGTTATTATCTAATATTTTCAAAAAATAGTGTGTAGAAATGGAAAATAAATGGTCTACAATTGAAATACGTCTGTGCACATATGTTTTAAACATCCTTAGATAAATCTTGATATATAGATTTAGAAGTAGGTAAACTGGAAAATATCATTGCTTCTTGCCAATCTCTTAGTACTATTTGCAGCCTTAATTGCATGAATTTCTAAGAAATAAGAGCTAGGTAACTATAATTCTGTTTTAGTAAAAGCCAAGATTCTTTGTGAGAATATGAAATGATCATTCTGAACAGTATAGGGATCTTGCAAACTGTGTATTTTATTCATAGTTCCTTTATTATTTAGGTGAAAGATTTCTCTGAGATTGTAGATTCAATTTTTTTTTCCAGCTACCCATTAAGAAAACCAGTTGTATTTTAGGCATGGTATATAATTAACCCATTAGAGTCTGCTAACTAGAATGATGATTAGAAATGGTATTGACATTGCAAATTAAGGTCAAATCACAATACCTCTTCAATAATTAAGAACCATTAAAGGCAGTAATTTATATATTTTAATGTTTATATTATGATGCTAGTAAATAATGCCTCAATGTACTGTGTATTGTTATAACAGTTAATGACCATTTTTGCCTAGTGAAAATTAGTTTTCTGCTGAGAGATTTTGTCTGTAATAAAAAGCCTAGTTTGAGACTGAGATCTTACATGGAAATGCAACTTTAACACTTTTTAAAAAAGAATTACTATTGCAAACTGGCTATGAGAAAAACCTGCCAATTTCTTTGGCATAGCCTTGCTAATGGTTTTATGTAGAGGTAGTACTAGAGGCTATGTGCCAGTACTTCTAGCCAGTGCTTTTTTTGTAAAAAAAAAAAAAAAAGGTGCCAGAACTCACACACGTTATACAACCCACCTTGCCTACCCTACAAGGTTCCATCCAAAAAAGGTGCCGGAACTCCGTTCTGAGCGTTCTATGACAAAAAAAAGCCCTGCTTCTAGCATTGTGACAGTGAGGATTAGCCAAAGTAACTTTGCGATATAACTGTGTAAGAATTAGCTTTGCTTTGCACCAATCCATAATTACATCATAAGGGAATTATATAGTGAATAGTTCTAAATCCCATGTTACATATGATGCTGGCGAGTTTGTATCATACCAAGTATTCCATTTCTTACCTAAAAATAGTTTTGTTGCTGTTATTTGTGATGTACTATATACTTTTGTAACAATGTGTGTACTGTATGCATTGTCTGTATGCACAACATTAATTAATCATATGTCTTTCAACATTTTTATTATCCTTCTGCTGATGCTCTTAGAAAAATAGTTAAGAGCAGTGGAATGTGTGTGTGTATGTATATATGTATGTATATAAATATGTATGTATATGTGTGTGTGTGTGTGTGTGTGTGTAAGTGTGTGTATATATATATATATTGTCTGTGTGTATGAGAAACAGATGCACTGTAGGCAGATAAAGTAGATAAATATAGTTTCAAATAGAAGCATAAGTGTATAAATATAGACACTATATGGAATGAAGACAGGATGATCAGCACAGTTTCATTATTGCTTGTATTTTGTATTTTGTATAATAAAAGAGCAGCTGACATTAAAATTACTGATTGAATGACATTGTCAGATTGCAGAAGACATAGTGTAAGGTAAGAAAATAACCTTTCCAGCAGTTTGAAGAGCAATTACTCAGGAAGATTTAGTCTCCTTCAGTATTTGGTTAATACAGTACTGTTTCCTGGATTTTATTTTTGCAATCAGAAGCTAGAAACAAAGCATGAATAATTCTTCTGTCCTAAAATGAATAACCTAAATTAGTTAAATAATAATAGCAATTCTGGTTTTGTAACTTGCTGGAGATTCCTCTGCTCCATTTCTTAATTTTGGTAGGCTTCATCTGTTGTGATTGAAGTTACTTGGCTTCTGTTGCTGATTCAGAAACTTGTCATATTGAGTTTATGTGGCAATTGATAAAGATAACAAAACAGAAAAATCGTTATGGTTTAAGAGATTGTTGGCTCTATGTTGTGTACATTATCAGTGCTATACTCTTCATATTTTGATCCTATCTGTTCTGAGAACTCTTTTGAGTACATAGCTAGGCCTCAGCTATAAATTGACTACAGGTTATTAATGTAAAATTGAACTGAACACAGATAATGCTAGAATACTTTCTAAAATAAAATGTTGTCTTCTTCACATTACAGTACTTTTTATTTTCTTCATTTCCCCCCCTAGATTACAATAGTTTTTAAAAAGCATCAGTTGCATCAAAAAACGTTCTTTGTGATCAAAATCATTATCCATTTCTACTGGAATCACAAAAGCAACAAAAACTATGTGGATTTGAATATTCAAGTATTTTCTTGATGTGGCCTTAAATGTTTTTAAAGTATATACAAGATATTTCAAAGTATCTCTGAGACATTTAGACATGTAAGTCATTCCCAACTGAATTTCTGTATCAAAAAGGAGAGGTTAATTTGAAATTTGGATTGAGAACCTAGCTTACTGTAAAAAACAAAATAATTGCTCCCATGTCTGAGTTTCATCTTTGATTAGGAATGCACATTGTTATGGCCAGAAGTCTCATTGATATTATGGCAGGTTTAGATTTTTTCCTATTAAAATGAGAATATTCATTCAGAACAAATCACGGAAAAAAACATATTATGGGTGCAAGTGTTTGTGTGCATATAATATATATGGATGTACCACACTCTTATTCTTCACATTAAAAGAATGTATTGGCTTCTTTAATATTGTAAATATATCACTCAATAATATTTTTTTTTATACTGGGATAAAAATTCATATGGCGCCCCTCTTTTAATTTAGTTTTTTTTTATAGTTTCCCTTGTGTTATAAAAGATTTCAAGATGATGGAACTTTGGATTTTTATTTGACTAACAGAAACTATTATGAGATTTACAAGATAAGTTATAAAATTAAAGGCCAACATAGATGTATTGGATATACTGCTATCTATTTTCTTGTTTTATTTTATTTTGTTTTTCGTAAACTAGTTATACAATTTGTAGTGTCCTGCATTTTCACACATGTAACTAAAGGCAGTTGTGAATGTGAATGACGTTGGATACTCAGATGATTTGTAGTCATCGTACTTAGCAGAAATTAAGACAATTAATACAAATAGATTTTATGTACTTGTAAATGAAAACTTTTCTAGTTATGTTTCCTTTTGCATACAGATCAATTATTTTTTAAAAAAAAAATATTTTTATATTGTAGGAAATTCCAAAAGGCAAGAAACCATAAAATTCCTTTTTCCATTCCTTTATGAAACTCTGTATTTAACAGATCAAAGTTTTCTTTTGTAAGTACAATATGCTATTTTTCTAAAAGTATTAACTGCACTTGAAAAGTCTTTTATTTCTTGGATGAAATCCTGTAAGAAAGCTGAAGGAAGAAAGTGAAATATGAATGAAGTTTTACAAATTTTAGACTTATGTAAAATAGTGATTGAATGCGAACATTCAATATTCACCCTTTCTTTGCAATCTGATTTTTTTCACCCTAATTTTGGTAGTTGTATCAATTGGCTCTCATCTTGAGACGTCTTGAAATAAAAGAGGTGCATTTAGTGATAAAAAGAGCTCCTGTGCAAGACCTGCTTTGTTAATGTTTTGAATTGCAGAATTCACTTTGCTTTATAAAATTCTCTATTTTATTTCGTTTGAAAATCAATATAAAATATTGTTTTGAGTAAAGGGATGACAATAATCCTAGGTACATATTTGAGTATACCACTCAAAATGTATGTAAATCTTTAAAAATAATTTTCTGCTCTAGAAGCCATAAGGTTTCTTAATGGGTAAGACAATGCATACTTCCTAAAACAAATTTGCTAAATTTGAAGCAGTTATACACTCTGTTTCTACCTCACATCCCAGATCTCTCATAAACCAGTTTGAAGCTGACTTGATTTTTTTTTTCTCAAAATGTCAACAACAAGAAAGGACACCATCGTATCTCCAGACTTCTAGGAGAAGTTCGATTGAGACTTTACCCCTTAAGTTACTACACTCGTCCTCATACTATGCAAAAAAAAAAAGATTATAGTGCCTGATTCCCAACCACATTTTAAATACATATTGTGTATATATGTATATTTGTACATTTGCAAAAATGTTATTTATGATAAATTATTCTATCTGTCTGCTAAATATGATATTGGATACTATGGTGGTATTTTTTTAAAAAAATAATTCTACATATGGTCTCAAAGAGCTTAGTGTGTTATTTTGATACAGGTAGAGAACTTAAGTCAGCCATTTAAATCAGAGTTGAGATTGGATTTAGTAATAAGGTGCCCTGCATTTCTTTTTTTTTATCATAACAAGTTTTATTAGTTTTTGTTTGTTTTACAGCCAAGTGCTTGTAACACATCGTGGAGATAGGGCACTCCAGGGAACACAACAAAAAATACAGTCATACATATACAATTTAAACTACTACTTTAAAAGTTCCCTCTTATAGTATACAATTCGAGCATTCCTAAAATATAAATTGTTTCTCACCTCTATTATTCCAATTTCAATTTATATTTCTCAATCAAATTATATCTCTTATTATATTTCACATACATATTATGTAAATAAACATGAATTTATATATTTTAAAACTATTTCATTAGACATAGTAATATAATAACATTATAATAATAATAATAGGACAATAATTATTTCTATCATAAACAAGTAATATAACTATTATATCTTAATATTTCTCAACTATATTCTATTTCATATATTCTATCCAATATTTTCATAGATCAGTCCACGTCCCTAAAAGATTCCTCAATTGTTTCAGTTTAATCCATTTAATATCTCACTAATTACCATTCAATTCTTATAAATAAAAATATCAATAATATTTCACCAGTCTCAATCTCAATCTAACTCCTTTAATTATAAATTTTCCAATTATTCTTATTGCCATTCCAAATCATACTCAAATCCATAATTTAAATCTAGTGTTGACTCATACCAAAGTGACCTTAAAGATCTCAAAAATATTAGTTTCAATGTCCAGAAGCCCTTTTTACCCATCAAATAAAATTTTAACTCTTATTTTTAAATCTAATTCTAGCTTTCTTTTTGTGCCAGGTAGGTTTCCACAACAGGGCTTCTAAGTCCTCCCATCTTAGTAACTGGCTAAAGGCCTTTTCCCACCATTGAGTCCAATCATATTCTTTTTCTCTTTTATCCAGTGTTGTCTGTACTGTCATGTTGTCAACGTTTATCTAATTGTTCTCATTGTCAGGAAGTTTCTCCTTAGTTCTAGAGGTTGCTTCTCTCCTTGATTGGTTTCCATCCGTTGCTTCTTGTCCTCCCTTCAGATGTTTTGGAGAATAGTTTGACCCCCCTCTTTCTTTGTGGCAGCCCCTCAAATATTGGAGCACTGCTATCATGTCACCCCTAATCCTTCTTTTCATTAAACTAGACATGATTAACGGATTGGAGGCTAAAACATATAAAGAAGGGTTGTGGAATTAGGTATGTCTAGTTTAATGTAAAGAAGGACTAGGGGTGACATGATACAATGTTCCAATACCTCAGGGGTTGCCACAAAGAAGAATGGGTCAAATTATTCTCCAAAGCATCTGAAGGCAGGACAAGAAGCAATGGATGGAAACTAATCAAGGAGAGAAGCAACCTAGAACTAAGGAGAAATTTCCTGACAGTTAGAATAATTAATCAGTGGAATAATTTGCTTCCAAAAATTGTGGGTGCTTCGTCACTGGAGGTTTTTAAGAAGAGACTGGGCAGCCACTTATCTCAAATTGTATAGAGTTAGCAGGGGGTTGAACTCGACAACCTCCAAGGTCCTCTCCAGCTCTATTCTGATTGATTGATATCTATGTGATTGCTAGAGGTCAAAATGACTTGATGACACATCAGTTATTATTGTATCCTAAGTAATGTCAGGGAAGACATGCAGGGGAATGGAAAGTTGGAAAAGGTGCAGGAGATGCCGTGTGGTCAGAGAAGGTGCACCGGGGCAATACAGGTCAGGGA
This sequence comes from Azemiops feae, assembly GCA_023970755.1. NCBI lineage: Eukaryota > Metazoa > Chordata > Lepidosauria > Squamata > Viperidae > Azemiops > Azemiops feae. Next base: position 452,924 of record JALGBA010000429.1, on the reverse strand, counting down.
GGGTGCATGAGGGTGCTCAAGAGATGCTGCATGAGTTGGACAAGGTGCATGGGGGATGGCATTGGATGAAAAGGGTTCATGGGGTTCCTTCTCCCCTGTTCCTCCCTTCCTTTCCCTTCCCAGGAGGGAAGTAAGTGGCTGTTGCTGGATGGGGGAGGGAACAAAGGATTGCAAGACTGACTGGGAAACTATCACAGAACATTGAAAAGAAGAGTGCATGACTACAGCAGAGCCCAGCAGTAGCCAGCAGCATGAAAGAGCCACAATTTTCCCACATTTCATTCCCTTGGGATTCATGGGTCCTGGATTTTGGATTCATTTTGTAAGTTAGTCCATTTGAGGTACCTTGGTTCAAAACTTGTTGCCCTGCGATGCACTATTTTGCCCAGTTAAAATCATGACAATGAAAGTGTTAGTATTATATAGATTAATTTTATTATTCTCAACTATGCAGACAAACAACTTAGATAAAATATCACTATTTTATCATGTCTTTATAATAATAGTAGGCACTTTACAAGCAATAAGCACAGTAATTAGTAAAAATCTGCTAGTTATTGCAAACAGTTTTAAATAGAAAATATTTCTTACAGAGCAAACATCTATCACAAATAGGGGTAAATGGGATAAAAAATGAAATGGGAATAATAGCCAGCTGGGTGACTTTGGTCTTAATTTTATAGAAATATTTTGGAAGGACCTGAAGTTCATGTTAGAAAGCCTTCCAATAGCTCTGAGTTGACGTTGTTGAAGTTGAAGAAGCGGAAAAATGGCTAAAACTCCTCCAAGCTGATGTGCAAGACTGATCAACAGTTATCAGAAACATTTAATTGTTATTGTTGTATAAGGGGGGGCACAAAACTACTGAAAGCAAAGGTTTGTAGCTTTGGATCTTTTCCTCAATAAATCAATGAACAAGTATGTTTTTAGAATAACAGAGTTGGAAGGGACCTTGTAGGTCATCTAGTCCAACCCGTTGCCCAAGCAGGAATCCCTACACCATTTCTGACAGATGGCAGTCCAGTCTCTTCTTGAAAGCCTTCAGTGATGAAGCACCAACAACATCTGAAGGCAGTCTGTTCCATTGGTTTATTGTTCTCACTGTCAGGAAATTTCTCCTTATTTCCAGGTTGAATCTCTCCTTGATGAGTTTTCATCCGTTATTCCTTGTCTGGCCTTCAGGTGCTTTGGAAAATAGGTTGACCCCCTCAAATATTAGAACACTGCTATCATGTCTCCCCTGGTCCTTCTCTTCACTAGACTAGTGACTGCTTTGACTACTTTGTTTCATTGAGCTTTCCTTATCTAGTTTTAGACATAAGTGGAGAGCTGTTTACATTTTAAGTCATAGTTATGCAGAAATATTGAATTTTCAAAAGGGCTCCCAAACTTTTAAGTACTGCTTAAAATGTATTCTGAGGGCCCACTTCAAAACCTCATCCTAAGAAAGCAGAACTCATGGAAGCAGTTTCTTCCAAAAGGAACTTTTATTAGGAGAAGCTGATAGCAGGCATAATAGACAGGATCTGAGGGTTTCCCACTCAGAGCAATAGGTTAAAAGTGTCCCAAGCAAACCCCACCCCAATAGTTCATTCGGTCAGCTCAAATGGGCCAATCCCCAGGTGTTAAGTCCGTTGTGGGAAAAGACTGATAACTCCAGACTGTCTCAGGCTTGCAGCGATGTTTTGTTGGGTCTTCGCACCTTCTCTTCCGAATGAGGAAATAAGCCAGTTGCCCGGAGGTGCATTTCTTTCTTCCTCCCCCTTCGAGCTGACATCAAGGGGAAAGACAGTTCAAAAGACAGCATGTATGCGGAGACAATAAAAGTGTTACATTGTAGCGATAGAGGGAAAACAAAGAAGCAGCCCCCAGCTTTTTCCCCCTCCCCTCCAGGAGCATGGCAGAACCCAGGAGAATAGAAGAATAGATTGAGTATTAGAATTAGGAAGAGCCCCTGAGAAATGTGGGTTCTGACAGCCTGCCTCCCTTAAAAAAAAGAGAGATCCACCTGTGGGGAAATAGAGACAAATACATATATAGGTTAATCTGGTATGTTCGGGTATTCGGGGTGAAATTTCTTAAGCAGTTTAGGGCTTTAATGTGGCGTTTGTGAACTCACTCGTTTTGGGAGGATGGAAGGTTTTTCCATGCCACTAGGTATTGAGTAGAGCCATGGTATTTCCTGGAATCTAGGATTTCTTTAATTTTGAAATGTTGTTCCCCTTCTACCATAATGGGAGGAGGGGGAGGAGCAACAGCTGGTCTTAATAGTGACTGTTGCTCGCGTTTTAAAAGGCTGCAGTGGAAAATTGGATGGATTTGCCTGAGGGATTTTGGGAGTTCTAATTCAACTGTCACAGGGTTTATAATTCTAGGAATGGGAAATGGTCCTACATATTTGGGTCCCAGTTTCTTGGATGGTTGAAGGGATTTTAGGTACTTGGTGGATAGGTAAACCTTTTCCCCTACAGAAAAAAGTTTTGGCTCAAACCTCTTTTTATCCGCTTGTATTTTATATGCTTGCCTAGCCTCTAAGGCTTTTCAGATGACTTGCCAGGTGTTCTTTAATTGTGAAATCCACTCCTTTAACGAAGGGATGGCAGGTTCTGCAGAGGAAAGTTCTGGCATTGGGTTAAAACTTTGTCCTGTGGCTACTTGGAACGGAGTGTAGCCCATGCTGGAATGAACAGCATTGTTGAAGGCGACTTCAGCGAATGGAAGCAGGTTGGTCCAGTTGTTCTGCTGGTAATTAATAAAGCATCTTAAATATTGTTCTAGTACTGAGTTCAACCATTCAGGCCCACCATTCATTTGTGGATGATGACTGCTTTACTGGCTCGCGGGTTGACTCCGATGGTTTCCCCACGATCTCCCTCCTCTATGTTGCCTCTTGGCCAGGTCGATCTCGGCTTCCTCAGCTAGGATGTACCAGTCTTGCAGCCGATGAGGATCTCCCCGAGGGAGGCAGGCATCGTAGAGGTCATAGTTTAATCCATCTTTGAAATGGCTGAGCAGGATGTCCTCTGGCCAATTCAGTTTGCTGGCCAGGGTTCGGAATTCCTGGGTGTATTCCACCACTGGCCGTCTGCCCTGTTTCACTGTCTTTATCCGCTCCCGGTTGGCTTTCCGGTTGGCCAAGGGGTCTTCGAAGCGGCGCCTGAGGGAGACCATAAATTGATTGAAATTCAGCAGTTCCAGGGCATCGGAATCGTGGAGGTCTACGACCTAGTCCGCTGCGATGCCATCCAGGGCGGCTTATACGATGTGAATTCTGGCTCGGTCGGTTGGGATGTCCCAGCCGTACTCCTCCCTATAGTTTAGCACCTGGGTTAAAAAGAATCCCAGGCGCCGTGGCTTCCCACAGAACTTCACATCTAATGGTGGGAACTTCTGGATGGATCGGTGCCGTTTTTTCTGCTTGTGTCGTCTCCCTTCTCTGTCTGCAGTTTCCACGAGATGGGGAATGGCTGCAGCAGCGGCAACCATGGTAGTTTCGATGGTTCCTTCAGATGGGTCCGGAACCTTGTTTCCCCCTTGTTGGCTCTGCTGCCGGATCCCAAGTGGATGGTGCCTCGGTAGGGTTCAGCTTTCTCCTCCTTCATGGAGTCGAGGGCTATTTTCATCATGCCGATTGCCTGTTCCAGCAATCGGCTGGAGTGCCCCGGGTGATCCTCTTCATCCTCAGTGAGACAGAGAGACCTTTCTATCTCCTCCTTCCAGCCCGGCTGATGACTGCCCCGTCTGAGCGTCACCTTTCTGGCCTTCTTCTCCCAGTCTTCCTTCCTTCCAACGCCCATCGATCACTTGGGCTTGTGGTGACGTTCTGTCACCACCACCTCTTCCAAAGAGCTTGAGGATCTGGAGCTGGAGTATTTGCAGGGGTCTGCTCGGTGGGAGGCTTCCCCCCCATAGCAGGTTCCTCTCTCTCTCTATTCCATTGTCTGACATGATTTGCCAAGTCCCCCGGTAAGGGCTTTCCTTCCGGGCTGACTATTACTGCAGATCCTGTCTAATGTCAGGGTCCACTTCAAAACCTCATCCTAAGAAAGCAGAACTCGTGGAAGCAGTTTCTTCCAAAAGGAACTTTTATTAGGAGAAGCTGATAGCAGGCATAATAAACAGGATCTGAGGGTTTCCTGCTCAGAGCAATAGGTTAAAAGTGTCCCAAGCAAACCCCACCCCAATAGTTCATCCGGTCAGCTCAAATGGGCCAATCCCCAGGTGTTAAGTCCATTGTGGAAAAAGACTGATAACTCCAGACTGTCTCAGGCTTGCAGCGATGTTTCGTTGGATCTTCGCACCTTCCCTTCCAAAAGAGGAGATAGGTGCATTCCTTTCTTCCTTCCCCTTCGAACTGACATCAAGGGGAAAGACAATTCAAAGAGCGTGTATGCGGAGACAATAAAAGTGTTACATTGTAGTGATAGAGGAAAAACAAAGAAGCAGCCCGCAGCGTTTCCCCCCTCCCCTCCAGGAGCATGGCAGAACCCAGGAGAATAGAAGAATAGAGTGAGATTTAGAATTAGGAAGAGCCCCTGAGAAATGTGGGTTCTGACAGGTATAGGGTTTCCTGTCTGAGCAAGCGGTTGAACTAGAAGACCTCCAAGTCCCTTCCAACTCTGTCATTCTATTCTATTCTATTCTATTCTATTCTATTCTATTCTATTCTATTCTATTCTATTCTATTCCATTCCATTCCATTCCATTCCATTCCATTCCATTTCTATTCCATTTCTATTCTATTCCATTCCATTCCATTCCATTCCATTAAAAAATGGAACGGAATAAACCCCAGGAATGCAGTAGCAATAGCAAGAAAAGTCCAATTTAGATCATCCAGTTTTAGATAAACCTGCACAAAGCCAGAAAAATTATGGGTCATCCCTCAAAGTAAACTGACTTCATGGGAACTGGCAGTTCAGGGGCTAATCATGGAGCGCATATGTAAGTTACTTAGTGGTTTTTTGCCCTTTCAGATCAAGCTGATTAATTGTCTGAGTTGTTCAGAATAAATGGTGTAATCAAGAATTTTATGAAAGTATTTTTCCACCTTTTGGATTATGGCCTAAATTAATGGTGTCACATATTTTTAATGTTTACAGCTATTTTACTAGTTAGAAATATACAGATATGTAGAACTGTCATTACAAGCTTTTTGTAAGCTGTCTGAAGAAACAAGACTTTGAAAACCACCAGTATATGGCTATTTCTCCATGACTATTAGCTAGGATGGAGAGAAATTAATAATAATTAAGAAGTGGTTTATACCTAGTTTAAATAAGCCTATACAATCGTATAGATGCAGTTACAAATTTATGTTTGCATACACTTCATGCAAGCCAGCTGTATTTGTTCCAACAAGATAGTGAGACTTATCGCAAAAGTGGCCATAAAATGTAACCACTCTTCCCAAATGCCTGCTCTATATAGACTTTCATCAGAGTAGTTTCAATTGTTTATTAATAGGACTCATGTAATTCACATGCCATGTCCTCTGTCTAATCCAGGCTGTCATTTGTAACACAGTGATCCTTTTCCTAATGTTTTGGGGTTTTAAAATGAATAATTTAAACAAAGTATTACCATAACTGTGCCCTCATTCTGCACAGAGCCATTAAGAGTGGAGCTATGGCAGCACTTAGGACATTAGCTGGACCTATGGAATATGATTAAACAACTTTCAAAAGAAGAAACTTGAAAAAGCTAAAAATATGACAGGAAAAATGTGTTTTTCAATACCAGGCACATGTTCTTTTCTTTTAAAAATCAGTACTTATTCGGCATTTCAATTTTTATACAGCTCTATCATTTTTGCTGATGATATTATAATCCTAAATACATTTATCCACAAATAAATCTCAGTTAAAATTTAAAACTGTTTTCCTTCTTTATTGTACAGTTACATAAAGACAGTTATGTACTTTATTTCTCCTACATTAATATTGACAGCTAAATATCTTTTTACTCTCTAGTTTTACAGAATAGGGAGTAATTTTTTGGTTTCCTGTCTTTTTATTTTTGAGCTTTTATTAGTACCTTGTTTGTATAACATTTGTAATTTTTATTTCATTTTTATTCTGTTTTTACTTGTGAATCATTTGCTACTTAACAGTACTTTTACTAACTAAAACAAATGGTTTAAGTAAGGTAAGACTTTCTTACAAAGCTGGCCATGATTTTCATTATCTAAATAGAAAGCTCTAGATGTGCATAGTCTGTGCTTTTTTAAAAAATCTTCTATTCATTTCAAATAGAATAGTAGAATTAGGATAGGAAAAGATGCAGCTGCTTTAGAGCGTGGCAGAAAGGTGCTGTCTTTACACTTGTCTCACTTTAAAGTGTCTTTTTAAACAAAATTTAAAGCACTACACAGTCCTAAAGAAAACTCAAATAATGTAAGCAGAGATGTTTCACATAATATAAATCATTATATTTTATTATGTAAATATATAATTGTATGTTTCCTCAAATGCCAACAACTGCTTTCATACTGTTTGGACAACCAACTCTTAGGTCTTTAAAAATTATTCAGGAGCCTATGATTTTATGATTTAGTTCCCAGACAGATGAATAAGTGAAACATGGACTTCATAGCCAGCATGTATTCTGATATTGATGACCAAGAGTTTTGGAGGTAGTTGTTTATAGAGCGTGTAACCGAAATAATGCCGTATGAAATATGGTAGTTTTATTAGAAATATCACTCAGACACATAAATTAGGTACAAACATTAATTCCTACACAGATAATACTCTCCTCTGAATACTGATTTTCTTCTAGTTAAATTTTTATCATGTTTATGATAGCTAATTAAAATCTTAAAGACATTTCATGTATCTTTGTCTTTTGATTTTACCTTGGATGTTAATTGATATGATATTATACATTTCTATATTAGATAAGTTAATGTATTGATTATAATTTACTTTAATTGTATTGCATTTCCTGTTTCTGTTATAAATTAAGATTTATTTCATAAATATATAATATCAACCTGGTGTCTTAGAAGTTATTTCATTTTTGAGGTTTAAAATGAGTATATAAATCTGTACCATAATATATAAAAACAAAGTCCTATTAATTAAAAATTAGGGTTTTTCCTATGTAGAAAAAGGTAAAAAAAAAGAAAAGCAAAAAAAAAAAGAAAGATAAAATTCAAGATACCTCTTTGTAAATTATGCCTAGAATAAGAACTACTAACAGCAGAAATCCCTTATGTCTTGTGGTTTTAGTAAAGTCCAGGTAAGTCATAGTGTGCACATAACTTGTAATGTACAATATATTGATTCATTTTGTAAACAGGCTATGGATAATTGATTGAAAGAATCCAAGTAACATAATATTACTAGCTTTGCTTCTTGCAAAATGTCATTCAGGACAATGAGTTGTTCATGACTGATTATATAACTTACTAAATTAAAGAATAAATTCAAAATCAGATTAAAGGACATGTTACAACTAAGCAAAAGTCAAGTCAGGAAACACTGAGATGACATCAGGAAGTGATGATTTGGACTCTTTGCTGTTCAATTGTTCTAATATGTGAAATGCATCTAAACAAATTCAGAAATGGGAACCACTTTTATGTGCATATCTGTAAGATTATTCCTTGGAGTACATTTTTAAATGTGATTAATATGTATTTCTTACTCTTTTTTGACCCATTTATCTTAAAAAATATTAATTTATTTTGTTTAAATATATATTTTACCTGAGAATCTATCTAGTGTTCAAATACTAAACTGCAAGACAGACTTAAGGATGAGAAAGTACTTGAAGTGCTACTATATGTTTGATTAATATTATAATCTAATTATACGAACCACGTTGAAATGTATTAATTTTTTTAAAAGGTTCATTAAACTGAATTTAGATCAAATACACCACAACTCTTGCTTATGTTCAATGGTACTTTACAGAAGTGTTGTATTTAAATCAGCCACTTAAATAAATTGGATGATATTTAAGTATTGTATTAAGTAGAAAAAAATCTAATCCAAATAAACTAATTATAGGATGGATTAAATCCTCCCTCCCTTCCTTCCTTCCTTCTTTCCTACCTACCTTCCAGACTTTTTGTGTTTCTTTGCAGCCATTATAGATCTATATAAAACATAGAATGCTATATTTTATGACTTCCATACAATTATAGTTTTTACATAACTTACAAACCCATCTTTATCCCTTTTCACTTTTTCTCTATTTAGAACTCTGAAGGATACAACCTTAGGATGCGATTATTTCTTTCCAAATTCATGCAAAGCAGCATTTCTAAAAGTTTGTTCTGTGCTTCTTCCAATTTTATATCTTTGTGATCTAATTCTGAATCAGTCCAGTTGTTTTGATGTTAATGTGAAGTCCTTATGTTCATGGTATATGTCTTTATCAGTACTTTACTGATCATAAAGTTTCCTGCTTAGGAAACCAGATGGTTTTGCATTTGGTCTGAGAAAAATATAGCTTATTATTGTTGTTGTTTGGAATCATTGAACTCTAATTAGATGTCAGTGTGGAAAGAGTTCAGAAAAATGAACGGCCTTTCAAATTTGTGGACTATTTGTTTTGCAAAAAGGTAGTGAATTATTTGGAGTAATTATATTCATTCATAATATAATGATAAGTTATTAGCCAGGTGTACATTTTTGTGAATGAAAACAACTGAACACTTCATCTATACAATTTCAAATAATACATATTTAGAGAACTCATTGAATAATAGATTTAAGATAGGAATCTTGTTCGGACTAGTCTCAGTTTGAAACAACCCAAAATAGGTCTGTAAAAACAGTGTGTTTATTAAATATTGCTAAAAGATAGCAAATGTCATCATAAAAGCATCTTTGTAGCAACTATAGGATAGTATTTAATGAATAATTTGTATCAAATTATTTATTTAATGCTGTTACAATGTTATTTTACTCATACAATATTAACAAGTGGATGACAGCCTCCTTGAGCTATGAATGCTCTGGAATCAGAATTTGCTTCCTATGGGAAATGACATAAGCGTAAACAGTCAATTTCTTCCAAAACATTTCAGCCGATCATTGTTTCTGATGCTTTTCCCATGGAAGCAGTTTTTAACTCGTACTATGAATTAAGCAATCACAATATATTTGATAAACATTACTTTTATAGTAAATGCATTCTTAATGAAAATGAAAACTTAACACAGGATATTATACTGTTTTACTGATTTTACTAAAACTAGTAAATGAGTAAGTTGAACACCATGGAGAATTTTATTTCTTTTTCATGTTTTCAGTTATCTTTGGTGATTAAATAAATGTCTCCTTGGATTTTTAAAAGACTTTTATCCTATGTTAAACTAAAATGTATTGCCATTTAAATTTTCCTGTATCACAGTCCAATTCATCCAATAGTAGTGACTCTTTTTATAAAGTGTTTAGGTACAAGTTTTTCTGGCATGTTGAAAATTTTTGAGTTGTATTTTATCTACAGTAATAATATGTTATATTTAGGACTGTCAGGATTTATGGTGAGGAGAATGGAACATTAAGTCCACCTCTGTTTCTCTCCTTATTTTTGATACAATTCATTATTTTCAATATATTGCTTCTGTGGTTGTTTGTATTTAAATTTGTACAGGTACTTCTTGCTTAATGGTCCTAATTAGGACTGGAATTTCCAAAGCTAAACAAAGTGCTTGTTAGCTGAAACATTACATAACCACACATTTGTCTCCACTTCGGATCTCCTACCCTTTTCCCCCATCTTTGACCTTTTGACCACTCTGCACTCTGCCACCACCAGTCTTGTTCACATTCCTGCGCTCATCTGACCTTTGCCATCTTAATCCTGGTGTTGACCTTTCCCCTGGACAGGAAGAGATAGGCAGTGGCAGCAGAGTGCAACCAAAAAGAAGATCAAGAAGGAGATAGGTAGCCATTGGAAAAGGCCAGCTTCTGCTTCAGCCAGGCATAATTCAGCAGCAGCAGGAAGGAGATGGTGAAGGTCAGTAGTGGAGGGGGTGCAGAGTGGCCAAAAGGACAGAGGTGCTAAGAGATACAGACGGGGGAAGTTGAAGTCCATCTGTAGTCATATATGTGGGTGGGCTTCCGTGGCCAAGTGGCTTCTATAGTTACACTATTGTAACTTCAAATGGACACTGAACAAAGCTTGTTAAACAAAAACTATCTGTGATTGAAAAAATTTAACATATATAAACTTTGTCCAAATAAGCAAAGGTCCCCTGAGTCAATTGGCTTCATAAACAAATTCCACCTCTGTTCCAAGCCTTTATAAGGAACCTCAAAATGGTAGGCACATTTCCTTAGTTCTACTATGTTTTATCTTGGTTGGAGCTGAGCTTCTTATATAGTGGATTGTTGAACCTTCAGTATTGTACATGTGAATACAAAAGCAATAGTTGGAGGACTAGCAGAAGGAACTGAAGATATAATAAAACCGTTAGATAATTTACAGTAGGTATATGAGAAACACATTAAGCAAAAGTTCATTGTATGGCTCCTTCATATAGAGCAGGATAGGCTAACTTTTGTGTATAGTATAGATTCACTTTCCAAGTGCCTGAGCCTCTGCGAAATTTTCTCATAGTTTTCCCTGCAGAGCTTGTCATTAGCAGTCAAGTAAGGACAATTTTACCATTCTTTCCTGCTGCTCTATTTTTTTCGATGCCAGTACATATATTTGTTATTCTTTATATTCCCTTTGAAGTTGGGAATCCAAAGGGAATCTAAAACCGAGCAGATGTTTCTAGTGCTAAAGATGCAGAAATTTTAGTTTAACTGAAATACAAGGTTGTACAAATGCCATTGCAGCTAAAATTCCATTTGTTAAATGTATTTTATTATTTATTTTTTACTTGCACTTGCCATCCAGAAGAGGTGATACCTCATGTCACTAGCTTAGGAGGGAAAATGGATGGGTTTATCCAAGTAAATAGCATTTCAACAGCTGTCTCTGGTGATTTCCCAAATGGGTTTTTTGTTCCACTGCACTGCATATTTCCCACCCATCCTTTCATTTCTAGCTAGGAAAAATCATTTCTGAATCACATTGATCTTGGAGAATGGATATATTGATGTATCCATTTGGCTGGTCAACATATAGTGAACACTTTAGAAGGAAGATTTAAAAGGCAGAATATTAATAACATTTAGTTCCCTTTCCCATGTATTTTATGTAAGAGGGTATACTAACTGATGTAATTTAGCTCTAAATTTCTCTGCTGCCTTTCTATACCTTTCTTCAACCATCAAAACAGCTTATTGTGATGAATGAGTACAAAATGTAAACTAAAACAATATTAATACAATTGAAATTGGATTATACACTGGAGTAAATTAACAGTTAAACAGGTGGTTGATGTGATTTTGTCAACTTCCTACATATTAACAGAGTGGATAGCAAATACATCTTTCTTATGCAAGGAAAGAAGACTTTTTTCCTGCATGTCAGAAGATTGAGTTTTGGGATCTTCCAAAGAGCTTCAAAAATAAAGTATGGAAATTCTCTTGAAATAAACATAGGCAAGCTATACATAAAAGTTATGTTTTGAAAACACATAATTCTGGTCCTATACCATACCTAACTCATTCCAATCTTTGGAGAAATTTATTTCCAAGTAATGTAGTATACATTTTTCATTTACCGATACATTTTGGTGTTTTAAGATGCACTCCAAAACTCTCATATATAATTCATCTTTTTATATAGATGACATGTTCTAATATTTTCACTTTCATTTGATTTCTTTGAGGTCTCAGATGCCTAAGTCTATATCAGAGACATCAACAGACCTTTGTATATATTTTAAATTTTTAAAAGTATATGTGGGATTACTGGTTTTCCACAAATAACTTTGTACTGTATATCCTGGGTTGAAAATAATAGTAGTAGTAATGTTGTTTTTCATGCATCTGTAACTAGGCCAGCTCAGAATAATAAGTTCCATTATTAAAAAAAATGCACTGACTCCTATAATCTAATTTAAGATTACAATTAAATGTAAAAAAGTTAGATTCGTATCCATTTTTTTACAATATACATAATACTCCCACTTCCCATTGTCCCCACAAAAGCAATGCTGGGAGGTGATTTGGGCCAAGAAAGAATGACTCGCCCAAGCATCTAGTCAATTTCCTCATCTAAAGGAGGACCACATCTCATGGGCTCTCAGTTTCAAGTGAGCACTTTAATCATTATTCCAAATTCTTAAAAATTTGACATTCATTTCAAAGAACTTTAGTAACCAGAATGACTTTTAAAACAATCATAAAAACAAATCATAAGATCCTTCACCTGGATAATAGCACGTATCTGCATAAAAAATGGAAGTAGCTTCATGAAAGAGAAATTTCTTAGCACCTTTGAATATTTTAATAAATCAGATTCCAGGCAGAATTCTAAGTTGATTCCAGAGAAGTGATTATAGATAGAAAAATTTCCTTAACCATGCCATGTCTATTTTAGTACTAGAGATATCAAACATTCTTGCCTAGATGAATGGACCATTGTCATTTTCAACTTCACTGAATCTTTCCAGAAAGACAGACATTTGAATGGACTACATAGTAGTTGGCAGTATTCTATTATTCCAATATTTTATCATTCTGTTTTTCTGTGTGCTGTATTTTTTTAGCTCATATTTTTCTAGCTCAGAGAGCACCAAGGACCCCTCATATTTTTCTATCCAATTATAAAATGTTTGTAGTCACTTTTGCTAGGGGGTGGCTATATAAATCAAACCAATCTATCAGTATATTTTCCATATTTATTAAAAAGTAAATACACAATTGGATCGAAGAATTAAATATATATTGCATGTATCATTTTCATTTTTTTTCATTGAATATTTCAACAAATAACAGCATCTGAAAAAATCAGCGATAAACAACTGAACAGATTTTATTCTAAAATGAAAATGTTCTGTATGATTATAGGATGTCCAGTTCTTCACTGAAGAAAAGGGAACAATTCAATCAAAATATTTCCCAGATAATTATTTTTCTTCATTTTAATGTATTTGAGATATGCTATTTACTTTGCTATTATTATAACTTGTAATGGGGCTATTTCTTTATTAAAGCAAGGATTTCTTTTTATTGCTTTTGTTACTGATGATGGTTAGCTTAATTATATAAGGCTCAGAATTGGGGGCTTAAAAATATCCCAGGTTTTTTTCTTCTATTCAACAATTGTAGAAAATTTATTAACTGACAATAATCAGTAATTAATATCCTGCCAAGAAGAGATTTGTGCGACCCTATTACCAGAACACAAAGTCAGATCATTCTGGATTTTAACAATCTAATTGCTTTTAATGTGTATTTCTTTAAAAATCATACACCACCTTTATGTCTTAATTTTAATGGACTTTCCATTAAAATGAAACAGAAGAAAAGTATGTTAAGTTTTAGTAAACAAAACACCCAGATCTTTTTTAAAAAATTAAAGAAGGTAAACAATTCCTCATTCCAGAAGGCAAGCTCTTTTATAGAGGAGGTAGACTTCTGGGGTTCTGCTAGATGGCGTTGTTTAATTGAAGAAAACTGGAGGGGAACCAATCTTGTCAGATGGATACTACGGGAGATAAGAGGTCTCTCGAGTAATCAGGCCATATACCATGTAGAGCTTTATAGGTAGCAACTTGAATTGCAATTAGAAGCAAAATTAGAACCCATGCAGCTTGTAAAGCCATGCCACTGCATTCTGTAGCCTTTTAAGCTTCTGAATGCTGCCATATGGAAGTAGTCAAGTTGTGAGGTAACCAGGGCATGAATGACTATCTGAAGGATCCCCTGATCTAGGAATTGGTGCAACTTGCAGACCAGATGAAGCAGTACAGAGACCATCCATGGAGAAGGAGGAGCTGTGAATCCATGGAGACCCTCAAATTATCCACCAACTTTGAATGCAACTACCACTGCATCCAAGGTCAGTAATGGACTATCACCAGATGGAGTAGTCCAGATAACCACAGGAACTCGGTCTTGGTAGGATTGAATCAGATATAATTTCTCCACATCCAAATGCACACAGCCTTCTGGTACTGGGACAGAACCTTTGCAACCTCAGTTGACTGATCTGGACTCAAAAGGTATAATTAGGTATCATCAATATACTGACCCCCAAAACAGCAAATAACCTCACTTGGTGGTTTCTTGTAGATGTTGAAAAGGAGAAGGGAAAGAACAGAACCCTGTGAGCACCTGCAAAGGAGGGACCTGGGGAATGATCTTTCCCTAGCTACCAACATCAACTGAAACTGGTCCCTAACCCCCAACCATGATCGACCGTATTGATAGCTGCCAAGATATAAAAAATGGATGTACCACTACCATCTCGGCTTCACCACAGGTCATCAACAAGCGTGACCAAGGCCGCCTTATTACAAGTAGTCCTTGACTTATGATCACAGTAGGGCCCTGGAATTTTGTTTGTAAGTTTTTGGGGTTATTAAAATTAAGTTTGTCTGAACACTTTCACATTTTTTTTCCAAATTAGGAAGTTTAAGTATTAATTTTTCCAATTCAGAATTTCTGTGTGTAAATACAATTCAATACATTTTTAACAAATCAGGAATAAAAAAAAACAATAAACATATTTTCAAATATATTTTACACTGCTAAAAATTAGAATTATTTCAGTTGAGCTCCAGATCATTAATAAATCACTCTGGGAATTAAAAGAGTGGTAACAATTAACATTATTATTGCTTGGTATATAGTAGCAGCAGTAAAAATGTAACTACTTCCCTGATTCTTGTATTTTTTTCCATATATTCTCTGTGTTTATGTGTGTGTGTTTGTGAGTGGGTATTCAGTATATATGAAAAAGTATTAATTCATACAGAAAATGATTAGTAAATATATCTAGTGTCAAAAATCAAGAATAAATGCAAAAGATTCTTTATAAAAAATATGAGTGAAAGATGTTTTAGAATTCCAAACTATAATTACAATCTTATTATAATGTTAATGACATTGATAATGTTTTTCCATGATAAACTCAGAATTAATTAAGGCTGTTTTTAATAATTTGTTTTATCTGTTTATTGCTTCATTTTAATCGTTATACCCACCCAGTTTCACTTTGTGTGAGATGGTTGGCCATATAAATTAATACATATGTACGTAAGTACCTTGGCTAAAGATGGAATGACTACATAGGATTTCAGTAAAAATTAGGGCATGTCCCTTTACCAAAAAGTATCTATCAAGAACTGGAATTTTATTCAAAATCCATTTCTTCTGAACAGGTTCAAAAATTGAAAAACGGGTCTCTAAATTAATTCCACACTGATTACCCCTTCAATGTTTTATATTTCATCACACATTTTAAGATGAAGATAACATTAAACAGTATCAAGTATCAAGGTTGGGAAAGGAAAGAACTTTATTAATTAAAAGATTTATATGATGAGGACACTCTAAAACATGAGAGAAAATATGCAGGAAAAGCACTTCAGTGGAAAAATTGACAACAAATAAAGATAGTAATAATATAATAGATTATTTTTACTTTATTTGGCTTAAACCTATTAATTATGCCCAACAAAAACAAAATGATTGACTTCTATCAGTTCCAGGTTCCATTAAAATAAGGTTACATTTATTCTGCTCTCTATATATTCAACTGTATTAATCACTGTAGTAAATTTAAATAAATGGGAAAAGGAATATAAGCTGATACGACTCATCTTGGAATGTGCTTCTGTCTGTTTTTCATCCCTAAATTTTAATGGATAGTGATTGCAACAAAACTGGACTTCTCATTTATTAGTTCATATAAAGTGTGCGACCCATCCATGGGGTCGCGATGGGTCGGACACAACTTTGCAACTAACAACAATAAAGTGTGCAGTATTTGTAATATTGTTTTCCAGCTACCTAAAGATTTTAGAAATTGAAAGAGATAAGTTTTTTTTAACAGTACAGAGTATCAAAACTGAAGAAGTTTGATTTAAGCTCACATACTGAACTTTCTAATTGTATGAAAATCATTTTTGTGAATTATAGTAGGTCTAAAGTTTTCAGCTGCTTCATGCTTCCTAAAGTGAGCATTCTGAAATACATACATAAATTTTAGAAAATTCACATTAGTAGTTATTCTTGTTTTAACTTTCTTGAATTAGGATAATAGAACTTAATAATAATAATCAAAACTTGAGGGGGGGGGGCAGGGAAGCTGCCAGCAATCTAGTTCACTTATCCCAAAACAATTTTCTAAACAGCTTTATCTTTATGATGCTATCTGTATGAAATGTTACCTGAAGTCTCTTTTCCTCATGTTCCAAAATGGAACTTTGTGGAAGTATAGGTTTGTTTGCTTTTTCATAATTTTAGTCTCTAAATATTATTGAAATTATAGGATTCTGTATGCTAAACAAGGTAAAGGGATCATTACAGTTACCTAATATAGTACTTACAATAGACCTGAACAAATTAATACATTGTCTTAGAATATACAAAACATATAGAAAATTACATTGTATTTTTATTTATTTATTTATAAATAAATATTTATTTTTACTTAAGTAATATATTTAATGCATATTACATTTATGGTGTAAGTATTAGAGTAGATTGAAGGATTATTTTTCTGGGCAATTTTTTTTTATTTCTCAGAATAATAAAATTTTTGATTCAGATAAAAAGCTAAGGAAAACAATTGTTTCCAATGTGATGAATCTTATTTCTTATGTGACAATCTGAACTGAGAAATAATAGAATTATTAAAACCTAGATCTGTCATGAATGAGAAAAGGAGAAGGTATATGATTCCACGGCAAAGTAATTATTTTGCACATTACAATTGTGATAATTCATATCACAGGTGGTCCTTGAATAAACAACCATAACTGAACCTGGTATTACAATCATAATTTGTGCTGGTCATTAAACGGGTCATTGTACAACATTTTTTGTGGCAATTGTTAAGTGAACGCAGTAGTGGTGGTCATTAAGTGAACCCATTGTAAACACAGGTTTCAGCAAAAAATTATGTAAATACAAGACACTGAAAATGGCCATAAGTGCAGGTTGGTTGCAAAGTGCCCCAAAGGCACTCATGTGACTGCAGGGAGGGGTAGACCAGCAGAGCTTTGAATCCAGATCATGAGTACCTTTTGGGGGTCCCTCATGACTTTGAATGGTTGCTAAGCGACTGGTCATTAGGCTAGAAACTACCTGTATAAAATTTATTTTAAAAAACTGCTAAGGAAGGCTGATCTGTAAGTTCTTTGTTTTGGCACTGGACTACTATTGCACTGCATTATGCTAATATTGTTGAGATGTAGAAATGAGCTAAAATTTACAATAACAGTAATAACATCTTCTTCTATCTCTTTCTCTGTCTCTCTGTAGTGCTTTCTCTCTGTCTCTCTCTCAGTATGGCACTTGTGAAGATCATGTAAGCATTTTACATGTGCTTTGGTTGTGTCTGCACAAAGTATCCTTAATGTCTATTTCTAGTGCTTCATGGTGACTTGGTTCAATAGATTTATTTTCCACATGATTTAGGCCTGTATATGGGCATGGACACCTATGACCATGGTTTTATTTAGCTTATATGGAAACAGAAAATAGCTGCATATGTTAAATGGAACACTGGGAAGAAACTGGTTAAATCCCTCATTCATCTTTAGTCAACAGTCTTCTGAATAAAATATGACATCGGATGAAAGTACTGACAATGCCTTTTTTTGATGTTGTTCAGACACACACACACAAATACACACACACACGTAAGTAGTTTTAACTGCATCCATAACTTTCAGTTTATTGTTTATTCATTAGTTAACCATATCAAATCATACCACATCATCAAGATAGTAAAATAAGATAAAATCAATAAAAGTATTTCAAAATATATATAAATATTCAATAAAATAATCTGATAAAATCAGATGTTAATCCAATCTGATCTAAATAAGAAACTCTCAGTTGGATTGCTTTAGTTATAAACTTGGTGATCTTTCTGTCCATGTGTTTGTATCTTGAAGGAGGAAATCGATGCTCTATTCTGTCAGTGACTTTAAATGTTGGACTTTGGCTAAAGAATATTGTTGGCAGTCAGACGAAAGCAAATATTATGTTATTTGATTTAGATGTTGCAGTTGGGATGGATGCAGCATTTAATACGGTAGTATTCTATTATTCTCTGTTTCCTGCCTTCATTAAAAGGGGGAGGCTCTATTGTTTTATTTTTCAAACTGTAATGGATAACAGAGAGCACGGTTGTTGGAAGACTGACTAGTGCAAGTTGGGGGGTAAATCAGCGTTCAAATTTCTACTTGGCCATTGGAGGGCATCCAGCTTCCATCAACATAGCTCTCTCCATAGATCTGTGAGAAAAAAGTGAAGAAGGATTCAGTATGGAGAATACAAATACCAACCTCAGTAAAATACCTGATATATAGATACTCAGGATATTGTAGTTTTAATCAATAATCATGACAAAATATATATGAAGAGAACTTTCTCAAAACACCCTTCCACATTGCGATAGGTGGTGTCCATTTTATTAGGAAAAAATAATCCCTGTGTGTGATTAAATGTTTAGAAACATGAAAAGTAAAGTATCTTTGTCAGAAAAAAGAGTATGATAATGTTAATTGAAAGAGAAAATTACAAGGCACAAATACCTCATGCTGTGCCTTTCATGCAATGCTGTCAGTTTCTTCACTTTGATAAGAAATACAGAGCATGTGGTGTTACTAGCAGGTATTCCCACTGGTTGGATGCCTGATGGATTGGGCAGAAGCTTGCCTTGAGATGCTACCAGAAACTATGGAAAACAAAAGAAAGAAAGCAGGATGCATAGAAGTTGTTCTGTAAATCTGCTGAAGTAAAAGGGTAAAAATTTTATGGAGTAACAAATTTACAACAAAACCTACTTTATCCTATATTTGATTGGCTAGATTTTTCAGTTTTCCTTAGGGAAAGTTTTCAATGTTTTCTTTGTTTCTTATACTTCTTGAAGTCTATTTAAGATTTGCACTATACTTTTCATAAGTCTATTGCTTATGCATTGCTGATTATCAACAGTAGTATTAACATAAAATTCTAGAGATGTCAAAGAAAGTGCACAGGAACTACATATCATATGAGATCACAGATCACAATCTTCTGTGGAATATAGTCATTTGATAGAACTTGCTCAGTTACCCTAAGACAGGGGTGTCAAACTGGCGGCCCGCAGGTTGGATGCATCACACCCAGGCCACACCCACCTCAGCTCCGCAAAGGCAAAAAAACATTGTGATATGTCACAATATGTCATGTGACGCTATTGAGTTTGACACCTGTGACCTAAGACGTCCAAGAAGTAGATGGTAATAGGTTTAAGGAACACCACCACATATTGCTTCTCTACTACATATCATTACATATCTTTTTTGTTAATCCTGTTGATGTATTTTATTTGCTCAGTTTATATTCTGACTTTCTGTTTAAAAATTTAAGGCAGCTTATGACATAAAGGAAACAAGACAGCTACAATAAAAAGATAAAAAATATAAAAACAAAGTAAACTTTGAATATGACACCACCTATCTCCTGTCTACAATACAGTCCTTTCACGCAGTTTCAAGAAGTTTCCACACCCATTTGCACTCTGATTCAGGTGACCCTGAAGTCACAGGTAAACCCCCAAGTGGCCTCGATAGCTCTCAGAGAAAGTGCTAATGACCAGATGATTGCAAAGAAATATAATCCTTCCATTCCCCCTCTCCCCCATTCTGTCAGAACTAATCCTTCCATCTCCCCGTCACCCAGCCAGAACTGATGAAGCTTCTTGGATGAGAAGGAAAGCATGTTTTTCTTCCTCAAGGAAAAAAACAACCATAGTCTAGTTGCCTTTTGAAAGGAGAAGCACCTTTGAGACAGTCTGCAGTGTAGATGACATTAAGGTAGAATAACATAAATGAAATTTAATTAAATGAGTCACAGAATCAAAATATATTTAGAATTACCTTTTTGATTATCATTTCAGTTTTTTTCTCTTTGTAAAATAGACAAAGTATTTTTGCCTGCATTTTATTAATTCATTTAAGGCATTTATAAAGACATTTATAGTCTATGGATAATATTTATATCAGGTTGAAAACAATGTAAATTAAAAATAGTCAGATATATAACATAATACAGGAAACTACCATTAAATAACACTTCAATTTCACAATTAAAATGGCAAGTTTGTAGCAAAGTAAAAGTTAAAATATATTGCATTTATTTTTAAATACATAGTTACCCTTGGATTGGAAACAATGACCTTGTTTTCATTCTACTTGTTATTAATTTATTTGCTTATATTAGATTTTTCTTATAAGTTATATTGGTTTATTAAAATTGTCATTACATATATTTTTTGAATGACTGTGAAGCCATTATATAGTGATAGATTTTAAGAACCAGTCTTGTTCCAACTAACTTTAGTTACATTGACGAGTCATCAGAAGAGATGCTTTTGACCAGCACTTCTAATTACTTTGCTTTAATATGCTCTTTAGCCTTAATGAGCAGAATAAAATGTCCCTATTCTTATCTTAGTTTGTCAAAGCATCTCTTCAAAGATTTGGCTTTAGTGTTTTATGTTTTCTCCCTTGATTGCTCCAAGTTCTGAGTAAATCACTGATCAGTTAAATAGTTCACATAATGGATCCCCCAAAATGTAGGTTGTTAATTATTTTTTCAGTACAATGGCAATTTAATGTACCTCAACAGAGCATTTTGGTAATACCTGAAATAGCTTTGGACCTAGTTTAGAACTCTGAGAATTATTTTTGCTTACATAGCACTAGGCTTTTGAGAATATTGTGCACTTTGAAGTCACTAATGGATAAAGCTTTATGGACATCTTGGGTAGAAACTTGTGTAATATTAGTTTCATTGGCAGGTAAGAAAACTGGCACATGTACAGGACAAGTGACTTTTTAAACAACTTCCCGTGTATTAGTAGTACTGCTGGGAAATCAAATCTTTTCAGGGCTGCTAGGAGAATGAAACAAAAACTGAGATGTATGCATCTCATAAATCTCTGCTTCTGCTGTACCATTCTAGCTGCATGAGAGTGTTCATCAAAGCAGTATCCAGGCACATGGGATATATTCCTTCAGATTAGGATTTGCTTGTTTGTTTTCTGCTTCTGCTATACTAAAATGCATAAAAGTTGGGACAAATCCTACAAGATAATTGTTTTTTTGAGTATGTATGAATCACCCTTTTTTCAATTAATAAAGCAGCCACATCTTTTCCCAGATTCACATGATGGCTTCAGAAGTATCGCCTAGCCTGGAGTGGAGAAAGCCTGGAAGCATCTTCTGAGACAGTTCTACCGGTCTGAAGAAAGAGGGAACTGCTATAATATTTGAAAAAGAGGTGCTTTTTGCATGTTTTCAAGCAACTCTTTTAAATAATTTCTCAAAACTAGAATGTAATAAATAGAAACCTATCAGAAACCTATGTTTCTTTCTGACATTTAACTCTGACATGAGATTATTTGTGTGTGAATGTGTAACAAGAAGTAATACATTCAGTTTCTTATTATAGTTCAGATAAGGTTTCTTTGATCTGTTGTTTATGTTAAATTTTGCAATTAGCTCCTTTGTTATCATATAGCTCTATTACTTTTGTTTCTTACTGTAGAGTTATGCTATATGTTTGTGGAATAGCATCCACAGTGATTTCATTTATAGCACTGGGAGTTTTACAGAACATAAACACATTATAACACATTTTGTCTGAAATGGTATAGGGTTTCCTGCCTGAGCAGGGGATTGGACTAGAAGACCTCCAAGGTCCCTTCCAACTTTATTGTTGTTGTTGTTGTTGTTGTTATTTAGGAATGAGCCGTACTGTAAAGCAAATTAAATCAAATAATGAATGCAAAAAGGCCAGTGTAAATTGACTTTATACATCAAAAACATCATTTTAAGTTTATGAACCAGTAGTGAAACTGTTGAGAAAAGCTTTCTAATGCCATAACATGTAATCTGCATTCTCTTCAAAGGCATCCCAACACCTTGAAAATATTACAATTCAAATTAAATATATCTTCTAAAATTGGTATAAATTAGCACATTAGATAATGGGCATAATCTGAAGGGCAGTTTTGAGAACTAAATCCAAGAGAATATCTAGATTTCTAAGAGCAATGTTATCTCACCTGAATCTCTGTCCTTTGTTTTATTGATTACAGTAGTTTTTGTTTGGTTCATATTTAGCTTCAATATGCGTAGTTATTTGATCTGATGCAGACGTCAGATAATGATTCAGAACTAGAAAAACATTTTGGGAGTTACTATAGAAAGAGACTGAAGACCCTTATTTAAAGAGGGTGATACAGGTACTAGTTACATAATCAAACTAGCATCACTCTGAAGGAGGTTAATTTTTAAAATAGATGTTATATGTTATGGAGGATTATTTATTAAACTTGCATTTAAGATTTTATTTTGAATTTAAAATAAATCTGTGTGGTCTCCTAATAGTCATATTGGGATCATTTGTACTGATTTCTTTTCAAAAGAGAAGTACCTTCAGTGTTCAATTAACATTTTGTGGGATATGAATGAGGAGGATGAATTAGAAAAAAAATAGTGAACAATAAAGACCGTTTAGAACTTCAGAACAAATTACATACCAGTATTCAGAATGCTTATGTATTCTGTATTCATAAATGTATTATGCTGTATGTATCAGTCAGGTTAGATAACAGGCAACACAAGGACTTCTGGAACTCTGCTTTATTCTTATAGATATAATAATAGAATCTTGATAATTTGCTACAATATTCTTTTACTTCCTCTTACATGAAACTATCATATTCTTACCTTGATTTTATTTTTCATCCTTTGAGTGTCTTTTATATGACTGAGTTGTTTCCTTAACATTTCTTACATTCCTTCTTCAAAATTATCTCCATATTCCTCTGTAAAATAAGTGTGTTATTTCCTGAGAATACTTATTTCTCTGGCTGAATTCAGATATTGCTGAATTCACACATTGCTGTAAACTATAATATAATTTGTTTATTATTGGTTTAGTGCATTATATGGGATTAACCACTATGTTTCTAAACCACAGTTTATGAAAGTGTTATATCTGAGCCAGGCCACTATGGATTCTTCAACAAATTGTCCTTAAATAATTATGTGTTGGCATGATCGCAAACCCAGACTTTCTCTTTGTTCATGCTGCCATGTTCCCTATCTTTTATTTACTCTAACAAGCATCAGCATTCTGAGAACTATGAGAAAGATTCTTCCTAGACATCTTGTTTGTTTTTTTCAGAAAAAATGGACATATCAGTGACTGAAACTGGAACCAGTTGCACAAATACCTAACTGCCAATCTGTCTTCTAAAATATATTGACTTGTGATGGCTTCCAGCATGGAGTAGCTGATTCTGGCAAAACAACTACATATTTTAGATGCCTCACATTAATAATAATTAGTGATCACTAATGATCTGCAGTAAGATGTTAGTTCACATACCCCATAATATTTGTATAATGTTCTGACTCTTACAGAATATATTAGCTGATTGGGCTAAAGTAAGACAATCGTTTCCAGGAAATAGTTTTTAATTACCATTCTTTTTATGTGATTTTCTCCATTTTATAGAGAAGTAATTCAGTATTTGTGATGTACTCTTTTTTCATCATGGGAAAGGGGAATGCATCTCAAGCTAAACTACCATCAACATTTTAATTTTTTTTTAATGTAATATTTGCTTTGTGGCTAATGTGGTGTAGTCTTAATGGATTATCTCCTAAGAGCGCCAGACAGTGTATGGTGTGCTTAGCATACATAGACAAAGGACAAAAGATCAATATTTATTCAGTTGATTGAAATCCAGACATTTATGGAAGTAGGCCACCACGCTCCAACTATTTCTTCAACAGTTCTGGATTACTAAATGTAAATGCTGAAAACAGTTTAGAATGCTTGTTGAATATGGTGAGTATGTATATAGGTCCTAACAAGCTTTTCAGAAAGGAATTCCACAATGAAAATTAATTACACCTTTATTTTCAGCAGATATGTCCGTAAGATACTATTAAAAATAATCAAGGCTGAATTGTGAAGAGCCTATAGTAGGTATTAAGTGAAGGATAAAGACAAAGAAAAATAATGTGCTTCTTTTCTATGCAAACCACAGTTTTATTTTCAATGTAGATTTTGGGTGTTATTTTAAACAAATGGCCAGGATAAGCCGCTAACAGGCTTTTGTGATTTAAGGGTGTAGTGAAACGTTTAGTATTTTGAATGTAGAAAAATGTATATATTGATTGTTACTCTCCAGAACAAAGTTTATCTCTAGAAATAGTAGGAAGCAATATGCATAATAATGTGGAAGTGCATGAATATACACCTATTCAGGTCCAAAGAAGAAAAAGCTCTTGAGAAAGGGCATGGATCACCTTCTTAAAGAAGCCACTTATTGAGGCTGCCTTGGAAGAGTAAATAGAAACTGTTCTTGGTGCAAAATAATGGAGTAAACTGGAGTAAAATTGTTGCATGGCATTGTGCTATTCTTATATGTTTAAAGACCTGCATGAAACACTGATTATTTTTTATGCGATATAATATATTAATTTTAACAGGTTCCACCTGTTATTATTATGATCCTGTAAAGGGTTTGTATTCTTCAGAAAAGGTATTTTTAAACTCTCTCCCCCCCCCCCATCTGAGTTGTCCAGTCAAAAAATCAAGAGGAGAGTTAGGAGACTGCAGTTGAAGCCCTGCCTGTTTTTAATGTGCATTCTATGACTGATATAAACAAAGGCAGAGATTCAATCCCACACATTTGGGCTGGTGGCCTGATCCCTTACTAAAATTTAATTAAAACTCATTGAATTCTATTTAAAGCAATGAGTTAATGTATATCTGCATATCATTTTTGTCTCAGTTATTGATTGATTGGTTATTAATTTTGGTGAGACATATTACTGTATATCCCAGTATTGTATTATTTTTTTAAAAAAAAATCGTAAATCTGAGTTAATAGCTAACTTGATAACCTCTTTTCTGAACAAAAGTTTATAAGTATAATAAATGTTTAAGATAGCATAATACTTTGATACTTTCTTATCCTACATCTTTATTCTATCACTTTATTCTGACAACTCTTTTTTCTTAATCTTTAGAGAGGACTATTGGAAATGTTCTCCTTGTTATGAATGTTTTCAGTACATTTCTTTTCTGTCTATTGTATTCAACTATAGTTCCACAAATAAACATAATGAGAGGGAAAGAGAGAGAACTAACTTTCTTCTTGCATTTTTCTTTTCCTCAAATAAACAAGCAAATTGTTCCATCACACTGAAAAATAGCATGCCAATGAAAAAGGCTAAGTTGAAATCTCTCCCATTGATCCAGACATATTATGTTCTAGATGCAGGTATTTTTCACACTTTATCTTGGTGGGTAAGAGTATTCAGATGAAAGGCAGCAGCAGTAGCAGCAGCCTAACGCTATAGAAATGGACACCCAGTTCCCTCTTCATATTAGCACTGGATTGAAGCATTCTATTTTCAGATATATTACATTTAAATATAAGCACAGAAACACTATGTCATTCATCACTTTTTTTTGCATCCATCCATCCCAATATATATCTTTGATTGATATGCTTCTTAATAGTTACTTTGTATATATTGTCAGCTTTAGTTCTGTCTTCAGGAATTCATGTGCCTGTCAGTTTTCACAAGATCAGTAAATTGGTGAATTGTTTTAATTTTAATTTTAACCATAAACTGTCTCTCACTAGAGTTCAGGTAGTGTTTGTCTTTTATTTACAGATTATTCTTTATTCTATATGTTTCTTAAAAATTTGGGGATTGTACCACTTCTACTTATTATTGCTTTTCTTAGCCCATGGTATTTTTACCACTTTAGCTTCCAATTTTTAAAAAAGTGAATCAGTGTATTGACTCTATGTTATGTTGGATTCTCATCTTATTTGGAAATGGCAGTGAAAAGTTTATTCTGACATTTCAGTTTCCATAATGCTCACTGTCATTATTTGTCAACTAGCCCAACGCGTGGGGACTTTATAGGTTCTTGCGTGCAACAAGAACAAATAAAAACAAAAAACAAAAGAAGTAACAAAATACAAAAAAAATAACTATATTTAAATATAATGCTTGGCCAAAATCAATCACTTCCAAAATCAGAATAGAAAACTGATAGCAGATTGCAAAAATTGTCAATACATTTTAACATTCTTTTTTTCCCACAAGAAACAAGGTGTGCTAAGCCTTCAGATAGATTCAGTTCATCTAAAATAATCTTGTTAACATAAATACCAAATAAAACTGTTCAAAAATTAACCCTGTCATATTTTCATATACCCATTTATGCTGAAAATCCCGTGTACCAAAGTGATATCTTCCACCTAATGCAACCTTGGTTTTAAAGGTTTTTCTGGGACTGCACTGAGATACATAGAATGGCCATTTATATAGTCATAGAATGGATTAGAATGGTCCAGCCTGCAAACTTTGATTTGCAAAAATGAAAAGAAAATTGGAGATTGTTTGAAGGGATTCCATTTGACCTTAATAAAGACTTTTTAAAAAGTCAGTTTAAAAAAAAAAAAAACAGAAGAAAGCCATATTTTTTGTTATAGCTACCTTTTATTTTAAAAATTCCAAAATCCAGACCCCAGTTCTAGTGTTAAAAAATCTGCAGTAGAATTGATAATGAACAGAAATGGAAGCTGACAACCTATTTTCATTTCCCTGGATGCTGTATAAAGTCAATTGCCTAAATACATAAAGTAGTAAATTAGATTTTAAAAATTGTTTCTGCTTAATAACCCAAAGTGTTATTAGTAATACAGGTAAGGAAATTACTTAATAAAAAGTCTGTGATTTTTAACCTGGCAGTATCCCTTTTAATTAAGTCATAAGAAGTCTTCAGATCTAAGATATAATAAAAGTGCAGTATGTAACTTCTATTATTTATAACAAAATGCAAAAGGTCTACTGAAACCGATTAAGTTTAGAAGCAGCCACAAAGTCACATGTTTATTTTTCTCAAAATGTCTCCCTTTTCCTTTGTCTGTATATTTTTAGCAGCATCATAGTAATATCCTTGACACTGTATCTAGATTTCCTTTGAAGCTACATCAAATAATCCTAATATGAGTCCTGTATATAAGAAGGATCCATAGTGGGATATATAGCAAATGTATATGTCCCCGTTAACAAGGACTACATGTGGGATTGCATTCCCATTTTCCCTTTAAAAAAATGTTAGTGATAAAGGAAATAAATATTTCCTGTTTCCCTCCAGGCTTTGTTCCTACACTACCATAGGGAATTAGCAATCTTTCTCAATCTGGAACCCTTTGCAGGAAGGCTAACATTTTGAGGACTTGTAACCTAAGCAGTTTTTAAGGATTTTTATGAGTGTTGTTATTCCTATAACTTAAACTATTTTCACATATCACCTAGCTTCATTTACTGTAGCAGGTACTAACTAAGAACAACTACCATGATAGTTTCTCGAGATGTAAAATATGTATGTCTGTTTGATGTACTTTGGCTAGAGTTAATAGGAGACTGGTAAAGTTGGATTATTTTCTATTTATTTATTTTTGAATTCGCTTGTATTATATTATTTTAAGTTGTTATCCTTTGTATACCACTCGAAGTCAAGACGCATCCCATAATAGCAATAATAACAATGCCTTGTTTGTCCACTGGAAAGTGACATGAGTTAAACCAGCATCTTGGAAGAATTGGTGTGAAGAAATGGATTAGTTAACTAATCTTCTGCTGTTTCAACTGGTTTAACTAATATCACTTTCAAGGCCCTATTCATAGAGATCTGGAAGCCAATCAGGAAAAAAAGTGAAATTCTTTGAGTTTCTCAATGTGCTGAAATTAATATTTTAATCAGTTTTTTAATTTTTTCTAGTTCTTTAGAGTCATTTTTTTTTTGCTTGCAGTTCTATATTGTAAAATAAGTAAAGCATAGACCTTTTAAAAAGCATTGTTGTGCCATTTTGTTTTTTCTCCTTTTTGATAATTTATTTCTTTCATGGAGAAACATAAGCATAAATAATGAGAGTTGCTTCAAACATATTCCAGTTTGTGTTCTGTAGCCTCAGATGCCCTACAATCTGTAAATTACTTTTGAGAAGGTACTAAGAGGTAATGATACAACCCAGCAGCATATTAATCAAATGAACTTGCTTCTAATGTTTTAGCTCATAGATGGAGTGGATTTTTGAATTGAGAAGTGCCAATCTGTTAATGTTAAGTAGTTACTAAGCTGAAAACACTCAGTTCTCTTGTGACATCATTATACTGAATGAATAAATCCTTTGTCTTGGGCAATTGGTTCTTAAGTAAGGCATCTATGATAGTTGGAATATATGCCTAGCCATGACAATGCACAGATTAACCTTTTCTGTCTTAAGCTAGTGGTCACACATGTATTTGACATTAAGGCTATGGAAAATATTTTTAAAAGGTTCTTAAAAAAGATTCATGAGTGCCCATAAATCACCTGTTTTTGGATTGATAAAGTAGCCAATTCATTTGCAGACTTCAGATGTGCTTCAGAATTTGTTTTCTGTTGTGTCCCATATAGAGACAACAAAGGGCAGTTTCCAAAGCAGTATCACACTCTTGTAAATATAAGGTTACTTATTGACAATAGATGTTTAATATTTGTTCCTGCAAGGGTTCTGTAAGGTACAAAGTGTGAATTTCATATACTTTGCACATACATTTTCATGGGAGTTCTGATTCATATTTTTGCATTTCACTGGAAGAAAGCATTGGATCCGTAATTAACTTAATGACTCTTTTGGGACCACATTCCAGTCCTTTTGGTTAACTTTTCTCCAATAGCAAATAAAACTTCCCCTTTGAGATATTCTGTCATTTTTATTTTAATTCTGAAGCAGGGCTTGAAGGACAATTCATTTGGTTTAGCAGTACAAGGGAGGGGTGCTTAGCCTATCATTATTTTACAGATGTAAAACAATAATAATGTAGATTCGCTTCCCATCAAACTATATTTATTGTACTAAAGGAAAAATATAACAAACAGGTTTTCTTTTAAGTGGAAAAATAACATGTGAAGAAAGAATTATACATTCTTTTTCTGTTTTGCACAGTTTGATCAGGTCTTTTCCTTTGCTTTTCATTATAGAATAGAAAGATAGGCAATACAGTATCACTTGTGCATTAAAATAAATATGGTGTGTTCATTTGATCTTTGTTTGCTTTGTTTCATACCTCAATGTAATTATCTAAATTGGGCAGTGGTACCAATACTGATTTTGTTATCAAAAAGGATATCTTTTCTAGTTAGAAAATGTACAGTATGATTTTTGGTCTGAGATATTTCCTCATACCTCATATACACCTAAAAGTATTCATTATTTAACATCTAGATTGTAGCTCAATAATGCCCATGGAAATAGGAAATGATAAGATTCCTGGTACCAGTTACCTCTGCAAAACAATTCCTGCTTGAACCTGGAGAGCTACTGCTACCAAATAATAATAATATTGGTCAGTTGCAAAAGGCAGCTTTACTTGAAACAGTTTATATCCTGTGACAATATCATCAAACAACCTCTGCCTAACCCAGGCTAAAAATGCCAAATCCAGTCTAAACACCTGACTATGCAATCAATGTTAATATATTAAACTTTAATGCCACTGACTCTCAATGATTTTGGACAGCTCACAACAATCAAAGAAATTATGCAAAGAAACAATATGATCTAATGGTCTAACAAAGTAAGAGTAACTTCGTAGTCTTAAATTTTAATCTAATAAAAGTGAATTTACATTTTGTGGGACTACTTCAGATTATGGAAGACCAAAGGAGGCTGGCTCCAATTTAGGAACTTTCAGACTTAACCCAGATCCAGTTGGTCTGTATTTTCATTATTTAATTTTACAACACCCCTATGCCGAGTATTAATAGCCTTTGCCTCAAAATTCACTTGAACGCAAACTAACTATATTTTTCTATAAATTGCCAAAATGCTCTAAAATATAATTTGTGCTGCCCTCAGCCAGGGTGGGAAATTCCATTGTGGCTTCATGCCCATAGCAGGTAGAGTGGAATTTAACGAAGGAAACTGCTGTGTTTTTGTGTTTTTCTGTATGTTTTTCCTTTAAAACCAAGAGCTGGGCAGGCTTCCCATTTGACCTGATATGACCCAAACAAATTGCTTCTTACATAAAAACAACTGCAGGCTTAGAGAATGTAAAAATGTGCACTGTATCTTTTTTCCTCCAATTCTGGGGAGGGAGGAACGGAAGCCCGAGAAATAGAAGAGCTCAGTGAACGTTCGGCAAAGATTTGCAGTTATCACTCAAGCTTGATAAAGGAATTTAAAGCAGTTTTACTGAAGCCAGAGGGTTTTTTTGGAAGTTACTCTTTGGTTACTCTGAAGTTTAATTTCATTTGCTTTTGTATGCTTGCTCTTCTGTCAACCAAAGATTAGTTTTAAAGGAAATGCTTTTCCTGGTGCGATGATACATTCAAAAAGGGGAGGAGAAAATACAACTCTTAAGGAGGAAGATACATGTATTATTCCAAAGCTAAAACTGAAAGGAAAAAACTTAAGATGTTTAAAGGAGGAGAGGAGGGAAAGAGTTAGATTCCTACACAGTGCCTCTAGTTTGGGATTCAGATGTAGACTATTTAGGCCATGTCCTTTGATAATTGTTTTCAGATATCTTGTCTTGGCACATATACTTAAAATAAAGGAAAAAGATGTACCATGTTCTTCTGAAATGACTTCACAAAATGCTCCCTTTTATGGGTTATTCTGATCACAATCCTATTTAAATTTTCTGAAGTGCTATGCTCCCCACCCCCATGTCCTTTTTTTTACAGAACTGTCTGTTCTGAAGTTGGCACCTTCCACAAAGCAGCACACAAAAATTAAAGGCGAGGGAATAGAGAGGCTTTAATCTCCCTGGACAGCTAATGTAATGCATACTGAAGCTGAAATCTGCTGTGGGTAACAAATAAAATGAATTTCAAGGTCTTGGCTTTGAAATGTGTACATAAATGTAAACTGGAGAATGTGTCTTTTTTCTAGTTGTCCTCTTTTAATCAAGAATATTTTATCTGAGGTCTAAGTGAAGCT
The DNA here is from genome assembly GCA_023970755.1 of Azemiops feae. Lineage (NCBI taxonomy): Eukaryota > Metazoa > Chordata > Lepidosauria > Squamata > Viperidae > Azemiops > Azemiops feae. The sequence continues at coordinate 421,799 of JALGBA010000429.1, read as the reverse complement.
TTTATGTAAGTGTTTGTGTAACTTAGAATGATAGGCTGAAAACATTGACAACAGAAATATTTCAACACTTGAAATACTTTTTAAAAAGTTTTCCTGGGGCCATCCCATTTATACTGATATGTGTAGATGGGTCAAAGCTGTTTCCTTAATAGTGCTTCTAGAGTAACTGGAAATAGACAGCTATGATTTTCCTAACAAAATTGGATTTTGCCATGATCACAAATAGCTCAGTTATTAAAAAATAATTTAAGATAATATTAATTTATAATTACTTACTGACTTTCATATCAGAGCTAATACAAGTAGTCCTTGGATAACAACCACTCATTGAACAACTGTTTGAAGTTACAACAGCATTGAATGAGTGGTACTTATGAATGGTCCTCAAAGATCCTGCTGTCCAGCCCCCCTGTGGTCACATGATCATGTTCCGGGTGCTTGGGAATTGGCTCCAACTTACAAGAGTTGCAATATCCCAAAGACACATGATTGCCATTTGCAACTTTCCCTACCAGCTTCCCACAAACAAAGTCAGTGGAGAAGCTGATAGGGAAGGTTTTAAGTTACTCCTGTAAGTCACTCCCACACCTGCCACTTTTTTTCTGGAAAAGTCTGGCTATGGAATATGAATCCCAGGAATCTTGCACTCCATAGCAAGTGTGTCTGCCCTGAGCACCTCTCTGTCCTCACTCCATAGTGCATGCATTACCCAGCTGAACGTGGGTGGTGCTGCAGCAGCTACCTGCACACTTCTTTCTCCCAGGCAGCAGCCATGTCCAGATGTCCTCACACCACACTGTGGTGACCATCTTGCATCTTACCGCCCTCAGTATCAGCCACCCCCAGCCATGCTTGCACTATGATGACTACCAGCACACCCTCCTGTACCTGGCAGCATCCACTCCCAGCTTATTTGTGTGATGCCACAGTACACACCAGTGCATTCTCCGCCACCTGTATGCAGTACTACAACAGCCACCTGCATATCCTCCCACAACCAGCAGTAGCCAATTCCACCTGGCTGCATGTGTGTTGTGTCACAGCAGCCACTTACCTGCATTCTGGTCTGCTTGTAGGTCATCCAAGACTTGCAACTTCCTGCTGGTTTCCTCAATGATTTTGCTTGTTGGAAGCCAGCAAGAAGTCATGAAGAGGTCCTTGCTTAACAACCAATGATCCTTGCTTAATGCCGGCAACAAAGACTATGTATCACCAAGTGAAAAAAATAGTTTTCTAGGAACAAAGCATGAATATTAAATGAATAAATAATGCATGCATCAGATATACCATGGATAAGGTCTAATTCAGATGGCCTGTTAAGATTAGTAAAAAATAATATAGTATGTTAATAAGATAGTAAAAAAGAAATATTTGTTAGGACTTCTTAATTTTTTCATGTTTATTGTTTGGTGAGAATAGAATTCATTTTTTCTAATTTATTTCATTAACATTAAATATATATTCATCTTTCTTTCCCCATTTTTTACTGTTGAATTGGGGGATGGACAATGTATTTCTCCAGACAGTACTTATACAAAATAACTGCACCCGAAATTAGATGTGCATTATACACACAGACACACCTTTCTACACAAATATAGTTGCTGATTTGGTAATAGTTATTTAGCATCTCATTTAGGTTGCTGTGGCTGATTATGTATGTTCAAATAGAGTCCTAGATTTTATTGAATGTGCCTGGATCCAGAGAGTAGGATTGTTACAAATGTAGGACTGTTACAGTTCTCATTGCAAATAAACTTTCTTATATTCGTACTTTTTTTTCATCAAAATGTGTATGGCTGTCCATCTCACAAACTGACTGTCAAATGTGGCTTACCAAAGAATATACATCTAGTCTGAACATCACCTGTCTGGCACAAAGTCATACTGCACATTGTCATTCTTGTCTCCTTCAATCAAAGTTTTGCCAAACACCTTCCCAATAATACTTAAGAGATTAATGCTCCTACAGTTTTTACATGTCACCTATCTCTTTATAGAGGATAACAGTGGTGGCATTCTTCTAATTGTCAGGCACAGCTGCAATTAAACAAGTTGGGGGGCCATCTGTAAGCAAGCCATGTCTATATCCATTTCTTCAGGTACACCACCTATACTTGCAGCCTTACCTTTTTTCAACATTGTCATATTATCATTACTTTTTTATTGCATTTGCAGGCAAAAGTGAATGCACACATGCCCATTTTTTTGTTTCATTGAATCCTTAAGTGAGCAGGAGTGATCACATCCTTATTTTGCAAAGCTAAAACAAGATAACTTTCTGAAAATTTGCATAAATTTGACTTTAATCCTATCATATCACCTCTGACAGGCAACTGAGGTCTTTATATGATAGTTTTTGGAGAAAAGGAAAATGAGAACCAGTTTGGTGTAGTGGCTAAGGCACTAAGCTAGAAACTGGGAAGACTCTTGGACCAGCACTGTAGATGTCCATTCTTAAGTATCAACTAAAGTATGAAAGAAAGTACTATGCTGCAATAGTTAAGATAAGATGAAATAAAAGTATGAATAATTTGCTGAATCTAACAAACTCAAGAAGGGTTAAAGTTGGCACCACAGCTACCAGATCCATTGACATTTAATATTATGGAGCACTCCCAAATTGTGAACTTGGTAGATGCTCATCTTAAATTGTTTTCCTTTTAACTCTCAGTGCCTTTGGATTTAATTTCAACCTTTTCTCCTTCATCAAGTTTTTTGCTCCCTTTTGCATGTTATGTACTATTTAATGAAATATACCATCTTCTAATTTTTTACTAATTTTATTTTGTGATGAACTCTGCTTGTTAGGTGAATGAAAAATACAGTGTGTACATATTAATCAAAAGAGTGTCCATATCTAGGTCATTTAAAATCCAGGTCCCAACAAGATCTGGATTAGTGGTATCCAAATGTATTTTGTTCTTGGATTTTTCTGGTATCATGTTATGATTTTAAAAATGTTTATGCCACCTGAACACACATTTTCTAATTTGGATAGCATAGAAATATTTAAATCAATCAATCAATCAATCAATCAATCAATGCTAGTCAACATAAAATCTAAAATAAACTTTCAGTTTTAGCAATAGAGATTGCCAATTATTTCTAGCTGAGCTTTTCTTCTAAAATTAGGTCTAATTAGGAAGTTTCTGTATTCTGTTTAGTGAATGTTGCCTAGCACATATATTTACATAAACTATTTAGAATAAGTAGAGAATGTCTTACAATATTGTCGCTTTTCTCTGATGCTTTCTAATGTACTATGCCATGAAAGTAGTTCTCATATGAGTCTGATTATTTTGAGCAATAGAAACATTAAAGTTGCACTTAAAACATATATGATTGCGGTTCTCTATCTCTGGGTCATTTAATGCTAACAATTGTTTTACATTAGGTATTTATTATTAATTTTATTAAGTTTCTATTTGTTTATGAATTGAAAAAATATTTTCTTAAAGATTATTCAATGATATTAAAATCCTAGTATTTTTGTTTTCCTTACATAGTCTGAATTTCTTAATTGTAATATACTGGATCTAGGCCTTTTATTTTGCCCATGTTGCTTGCATGTGAAACATGCTTATTAACTTTAGTGTTCTTTCAGACATCAATCCTTTATGCTTTTTATTCTGAATTAAATCATATTATAGAACTTCCTAAATTTCCTTTCACAGGTTTCTTTCCAATTGTGACAAACAATTCAAATCAGTAATGAATTTCAGCTCATCAGTTGGACTAATCAAGATAAATATATGAGTAACATATAAAGATCCTGGGATGCAGGTTCCTATATTAACCTCTTCCATCTGTTTTTGAATATGAACCACCTGACCAAGGTTGTCTAGGCTCAGGAGCTCAGCAAGGTTTGCTAGAGGTCAGATTGGGTATAGTTGGTCCTCATTTAATGCCTTGCTTAATGTTAGAACTTACAGTGCTGAACAAGAAGACTTTTAACCAGTCCTTGAGCTTCTACCCATGTCAGTTTCCCTATATCATGTGATTGTGATTCAGGCATTTGGCAGTCGGCTTGCAATTACATTGTAGCATTCTGCAATCAGGTCATTACCAGACCTTCATTGCTAGTTCGAACAAGCAGAGTCAATGGTGAAGCCGACAAAGGGGTTGTAAATGGTAGCCATGTGATGTCTTAATGACATCATGGGAGTCACTTAACAATGGCAACCAGAACTGCCATCACTAAGTGACATCATACTTTACCACTACATCACTTAGCAATGAAAATTCCAGTCCCAATGGTTGTCAATAACCAAATGCTACCTATAGTCCAAAAAAAAAAAAACATCCTAGAAAAAGGAAATGACAAATTGCTTCTGTAGTAACACCAAGAATATATCATGGATAGGCCCATATTATTATCAGGAGTCAAGCATAACCTGAACATGTCTTTGCTTTTGTTAAACCAGGAACAAGATATCTGCTTGAATCAATTGCAATAAAGACAGTTCAGTTATGAAGCATGAATAGATGACAATTACAGCATGATCGTATTAATAGTCAGTGCTTGCTGGTCAGGAGAAAAAGTTTCTTTCTCTTTCTGTATTTTTGATTGGAAGGCATAGTTGTGTTGGCAATCGAGAAGTGATTGTTAGACTCAACCAAGGTTGAAGCAGTTGGTTGAAGATGTTTAGCCTGAGAATAATAAGATTTGAGAGTTCTTAATTATGTATGAAAGGTTCACTCTATTTGGTTGAAGCAGATGACTATCTGGAAATCTTGACAATTTGAAAAGGGTAATGCTTAGTGGACTGGGCAGGATGTTTGCTTGAACTATTTTGATGTGCATGCACACATGCATGTTGTGAGAAAGAAATCTTCATTTGATATGGCTATTTTGTTCCTTCATTTTCGATATTGCTGGACAAGAGTCATTCCTCCATAACTTTCATATTCTGGTATTACAACTCAAGGGAGAGAGGTGTGACACCTTAAGCCTAATGCATATATACAGTTTAATGGGCTGTTCATTTGTGTAGGCTACATAGAACATTTTGTTCCAGGTGAAGATGAATATTTAAATCTCTGCCATTCATGCCTCCTCAAAATTGCAATCAGTAATTTCAGTGGATGGATTTTATTTCTCCTATTTTGTCTGTACTGTTACATGTTAGATTTGAGTTTAGTTACCACTGAAGTTTAAAGTTGAATACTATAGAACATGTGCTTTTTTATTACCTCTGAGATGTTTACAAGATTTGCTCCCCTTTCTTTTCTCCCCTGTTCCACGAATCAAGTCTTCAGAGTTACATTTTAATTCCTTATCATTTTTAAATAATTTCCATTCTGTAAATCTTAGCCTTCCTAAAATATATTTATTTAAAATCATACATTTCACTTTTAATACTTCAGTGACAACAGGTATTAGAATCCAGTTTTGATAGTTATGATTATTTTAAGGAGTTTTGACCTGAAACTTCAGCTTTGAAATATATAGGGCAATCCTGCCCCTCCATCTTTTTCCAGCAAGAAAATGGACATGGCTATAAAAATGGATAAAAGTGTTTAATGGAAAGTTTGTACTTCCTCCTAGATAACATTTAGCCTGAAGGGCTATTCTGCAGATGAGGCAGTAAATCCATTTCCTGCTGCTCTAGAGGACATACTAAAATCTGTGGGTCTATATTGCAGAAAAGCAGATTTCAATTAAGCTTAAGAATAAATGTAGTATTAATAATTTTTTTATCAGGAAGAGAAGCTTTAGGAAATGGTGATATTTTTGTTTGTAATATATAAACAGAAAGTATATGGCCATATTTTAGGGATTATTAAACATTTTCCAGTCATATTGCTTTAGGCATTTGAGTTTAGTAATTGTATGTATTAAAAGTTAGAAAAGAAATAACTTTGGTAACATGAGAGAAAAAATGATGTTGACAAGACTATGCTCCTTGGCCAATATAGAGTTGTATATTCTTTAATTATGTAGATAATCACTTTTCAAACCAAATTAATTTGAATTGGCATCTTTCTTAAAAAGTTTAAATTATCTAATGTGTGAGCTCTTTTTGGCACAGGAGCTCATAATATACTTGGTAAATTTTATTTTGGCAAGCATTTGTAGAGTAGTGGAGTTCTCATGAACATTGGCATATTTTATTGGCCATTAAAGATTGAATGTATGTTTGGTTTTGAGGGCATATTGTTTTCTGTATTGTGTAGATTAGTCTGGGAGTAATAGATTATGGATGGATAATTATATTAATGCAGGAGGTTGTAGTGTTTGGTCCTTAGAATTCTCTCTAGTGTTAGTCATTCTTACACCAATTCTGGTAGTTTTTCAGTCTAATGCTCACTTTCAAAGTAGGTATCAATATTTCCTCTTCTGGCCTCAATGCTAACTATATATTTTTATACAAAATATATGTTGTCTTGTTTCATCCATTATATTTTTCATAAGAGGGCATGCATTCATGCCAATCGCTATTTTACAGTAAATCTGCAGCTAGAAAAAGAGATATATGTGATCTGCATAACTAATGGAGAATGGTAGCTTTTTTTCACATACCATTGGATCCATGTAACAGTTTATATCACTTATTTGTCACTAGTAACAAGCTTATTAATTTTATTTAAAATATAATTGTAATATATATTGTTATATTTAAAAAAAAAAACATTGAAATGATTTTAAGTTGGATGCACATCTTGGCTCTTTCCTGTGAAATTGTTTAAATAATATATATTTGGTTGACTAGTGGGGGTTGTCTTAAGCCTGTTTATTAGTTAATAATCTCCTCCTACCTCCCAGCACTAATATTGTAAAGATCGTGATTTAATAAATCCAAGGAATTATTAAATAAATTAAGTATTTTATATTACTTGTCCTCATTGAACCAAATTGCAATATAACACAATTACATTTTATAAATAACACCTTTCATACTAGCACCACAGGGCATAGTACAAAAGAATCTAAATAGAATGTGAATACTGTAATCAAATGCAGACCCTAGGAAGGCAAATTGAAAAGGCCTGTTGCTGGATAAAAGAATAGACAGGGTAAGTATAGATGGTCACTGCAGAAAAGTTGGTTTTGAATAGAAAAGCTCAGTGGAATAAAAAGTCATTTTCAACTGTTCCAAAATAGGAGTGATTGGGGAGAGGGGAATAAATGACTTAGAAGTTGAAGGAAGAAATCCAAGAAGTATATTCTTTTGTTTATTTTTTTTTCTTGCATTAAATTAAGTAGAGAAAGGTAATATTTCCTTTAATTAATTTTTATGACAATATCTTCTTTGGATTTCATCATGAAAGCCAAATTGGCATGCATAGGGTTCCAAAGCAGTTCATCTATTAGCTGAGTGTAGATCTGCATCCATTGCACAGTGAATAACGTTCAGATTCACTCCAGATTTTGAGACAAGGAATAGCAATAGGATTTATAAAGTTGCATTTAGGCATATTTTTGAATGGTTTCAACCATTCAGAAAGTTGCACAAATTATCAAAATAAGAGGCATGTTTCAATAAGAATGCAAATGTTTGAAATTCTAAATTATCACAATAATGCTACTAATTAAAAATACTTACATGTTTTACTACTTGTTTTGTATTTTGAATATCTTATTCTTTTTAAGCAAATATGTATATGCATAAGCTTTTTATTTAACTGTGTTTCAGTAGGTTATAATGAAAGAAAAGAAAAAGCTTGCTTGCAAACTTTCATATTTTGTATTATTATACAGTATGTTAAATTTGATGGTAGTAGATAAAACAGACCTAAATATAACATTCACTTTATGTAAATATAACCTCATAACAGGTATATCCATAGACATTTTTGTCATGTCCAGAGGCTGGATTGGCTAATATAGCTGATTTTAGGCATGGACTTCTTATATTGATGGACCACTACCTTTTTAATCTTTTATCTCAGAGCAGACAGGTCAAACTCGCAATGTTACGTGACGTCGCGTGAGGTATTGGAGCTTTTTCTCCATTGCTGGCAATGGGGTGGGCGTGGTTTCCTGGTGACGTGTCCGGCCCGCGGGCCGGCAGTTTGACATCCCTGTCTTAGAGCTTACTAGAACCATCTGTCTACCAAAACAAGTTTCACAATAATATAAAGAAGACTTAGTGTTATCCTGCCTGTAGAATTGTATGGAAAAAAGTATAGAGTGTATGGCAGTCTTTTTGTATTAACATGTATCATTCTTATAACCCCCTATTTATGAAGGAGGGAGACTCATTTATTGATCACTGTGTGAAAGGGAAAGTGCTGTTAATGATTAAGGTAGCATGATAAATCTATTTTAAACTTTGGGGATGAATGCATTATATTACAATTCAGACATTGACCTATTAGTTGCAAAAGGATGATCAGAGTAAAGGGCAAAATAGTCTTGCTGGTATTTTGCAAACAATGAATAAAATAGTTATGTGAAGTAGTGCAATATGCCCCACTGCATCTTTTTTAAAAAAACAACAACAACACAAAACATTGACTTGTAAATTCTGACTTCCATCTTCTTGCATGCCATCAGCATCAATGCCAATGTCATTGCCTCACTCTTCCTTTTTCAGTGCATATCTTTGTCATTGAAAGTTTCCAGTTGCAGCTCTAAATTATGTATCAGACAATTCCTGATAGTTAAGAACTAATTTTTTGGTTATAAGTGCATGCATTGATCTCAATCCATTAAAAAAAAGTTCCCAAAATGAATCTCTCAGGACATATCACAAGAACAAGCAGTATTGAAGGTAGCTATTTGATTACTTTTGCTTTATTAGGTGTGAACAAACTGGTCTAATGCTGAGGAACAAATTCCCAGAATCAACCTGTAAACAATGTCAGAGAAAAGGAAAATATGGGCCTTTACAGCACCCCGCTGTTTTAAAGATAGATGAAATATTTAGTGGCACCACCAGGACACAATGAAATATGAGATTCTGCATCCAAGTTATTTGTGACCTGTTAAGAGACAAACTTAGAAGCTGCATTGCCAAATTAAAACTTTAAAGAAGAGCACATCTGGGAAATTCAGAACACTGGAGGAGCATGATCGGCCTCTTGTCTCTTATTGCATTGTGAGTTGCAGCCATGCCCACAGCAACATAGATGATACTAGAAGGAATGGCATTATTTGTATTATGCATCTAGCATGGTGAAATTCCTTCTTCCTACAATTCCTGCATATTCCTACAATGATTTTTTTTGCTCAGATCCTCCCTCCCCCCCCGCTTCCCCTTTATTTGCCAATTTTGGAAGCTCTTTAACTTTCTTCAAGGACACTATTCATTTCTGATCCTGCCTTCAGTTTCCCTGACAATCCCATCTGCTTTCCCATGCGCTTGGAAAAAACTTCTGCTGATTACTGCTTCCAAAGGATATTTCTCATTCAATGGCTCAGTTCACGTATTTCAGTAAGCCAGATTGTAGCCTATTCGATTTTGGCATAGCACTCTCAGCTAATTGTAGTTTACTCAACATAACATAGGGAAGCAAACAATGCCTTAGTTTGATGTGTGAATCTAGGTAATATATTTATAAGACATAATCATCCTAAATCAGTTACTCATAGTGGAGGAGGTCACAATGCCAGCCACTAGTATTTTAGGAGTGGAAAAGATCAACATTATTCAAAGCAACAAAATAAAATATCTTTTAGTGACTACTTCTGATCCTTTAACTGATCTTAGTCTACCCATCTGAGTGTGCACTGCATATGTTTGGAAACACCCTACATAACTGATCCCTTCAAGTAACAAAGAATAAATATCAGTATATTAAGTCAAATATTAAAGCATTATAAAACAAAGAAAACAGCACATTTTGTACTTGTTAGCATAGTGATAATTTATAAGAGCTTTATAAAAAGCCATGAGTTGAAGGTGTTGGACTAGAAGTAGGAATGCTTAGGTTCAAGTGCACCATTGGGTTATGGAAGCTCATTCACTGACTTGGAGCTAATTACCCTGTTTCAGCCCAACCAACCTGTTATGCGGGGAACATATAGAAGAAGGAATGGTATGTAACTTGTCTTGAGCTCCTGAAGGAAGAGCAGAATATAAATGTAAGAAATATAAGTAATATAAGCACAAAAATATTTTTCTTTAATATTGTATATAAATGACAGGGTTAGGCTTTTTTGTAATGTATATGCATCTTTCTATAGATTTTAGATTTAATTCAGTAAAAAATACTGTTACTGTTGGACCCCTGAGTTGGTCTTTCAGGATGAAACGAATAGGCCCAGTTAGTTCTTAGTGATCTGATGCTTGAGTATATATTCATATGTGGATTCATTGACCCATGTATGTTATTGTATCATAGGTAACTTTTCCAAGATAATCAGTGGGGGAAAAAACATTAACAAAATGATGTCAAATGAAAGTTTGATGAAAAAGCAATATCTTAAATGTTTTAATGTTTTTTGAAACATAAGTAATTCTAAATAATGAAATGTAGGGAAAATCTCCCCAAACTGTGATTTTTCATTTTGAGCCGATTTGATTTTTAAATGTATTTATCCTCTATAAAGTTACTGAATATGATTAATGCTCTATCTTTTAATCAATTACTGGTTCTTTAATACCTAGCATTTTAATCAGGGTAAAACATGATGATGTTGCTGGTAATAAAAACTATATATTGTTCACAATGTTATTCTCCACCAAATATCTCACAATTTACAATCAATAATGTAAATAGCCAAGGAAAAGAAGGAAGCAGGGAAAAGGAAGTAATCCAGACTTAAGAAGGTTGAATTCGAATTGTCAGAACTGGCAGAGGTACAAATATGGGTCCATTTTGCATCTCTTAGCCTACACAGAACAGTTTTATTGTTTTCTGTAGACATTTTTATGTTAAAAAATACTGACATTGTCTGATGATAGCTATTCAGAAATAGAATGAAAAGGCTAGTACATTTCGTTGGACAAATAATCAAGTGTGGGTAAATACGTTTACTCTGAACTTGTTCAGGTCAAGTTATTCCATACGGTTGGCTTAGTAGCTTGATGCCAATAAGAACATTACAATAACCGCTTGGGCTGTTGAGAAATTTGGGATTGTAAGCACATAGAAGCCATATGCTTTTGTGTACAATTAATAAGTCTGGCAGAATCTATTGCAGTAAGATTTTCCATTACCACAGTTCATATTTTTTACTTTTGAAGTTGATTTATTTATGCTCTTTCTGCAGAAATCTTAAAACCTTGTTTCATTTTCTTTTAATTTCTACCATTTTTTACTCAAATGTGCTCTATCAATACCATTTCTTTAGTTGATTTGAACCAGAATTTTGGTTTCTGCTGTAGGAATTTTTAGATAATTCTTGACTGTACAGACAAACTGAGACACCTATGCAGCAGCTAACGTGGAAATGAGTTTATTGTAACTATGTAATGTGGTACTTCCTTTGGTGCTTTCAGGCATTTTCTAAGTACCTTGTTTTTTATGCAATTTGGCATGTCAAAATCAATGTTTTTTTCTTTGGGACAAGCATAGTATGTCTTTTGTTGATGGATAACAGAGGGGTCAGCAATTCTGCCATGGCTTAGAATTAGATCAGTATTTGGCTGCCAGGCTGACTGAAAAATTAAATAGCCAGGATAGGGCCAATAGCTATGGAAACTATGGGATTACATGAGATCTTATGGTCTGTCATCCTGTTATATCTGCTTGCTGTCTATGAAAATCAAAGTTGTAAGTGCAGTTAAATATTCCTTGTGATTACAAGCTCTCTCAGTAGGAATCCTGCAGAGAGGATCCTGACTTCCATTATCCTAGTTTGCTTATGTATCTAGCCCTGTATTCTCTATATCTTTTGTCACTTATTCTATGCCTTCTTTGCATGATTTGAAATTTTGGAGTGACCCTTTTAAAACAATTAAGAAGAAGCCTCCTCTGGATATGTCTAGAGAAATTGGTACACTAAACTTTGTGCCGATCTGTTCAGTAGTTCTATGCAAAAGTAGAGCTAAGAGTTTATCTAGATTGTCTGTACAGAGATCATTACATTGCAGTCTTTAGATTAAGTATGTCCTTTAGACTTTAAATTCATAGCTGCTTAAGGCTTAGAATACTATCCCCAGTAAACTTCAAATATAGCATTTAGGTGATTATTAGTGCTAAAGAAATTTAATTTAGTAGGCAGTGATTATGCTGAATTTGAGCTGTTTGCTTTTCTTCTTGAAAACTGCATGAATTTCTGAACATTTTTTTTCTTTTTATAGTTCTGCTCTCTCTCTCTCTCTCTCTCTCTCACATGGCTGTTTCTCTGTTCTGTAAAATGCTCCATGAAGAGGCAATAATTTACATTCTTATGGCAGGATGGGATGGATTTTTTGTTTTGTTTTTCTTTCTGTTTATTTATAAGACATTTCCTTTTAGTTAGTAAAAGTTCGATCGTTAGGAGGCTCCAGTGATTTTCCTTCCCACCTCTTTCCTCCCTAAAGTGTTTTTTTTGTTTTTTTTTTGTTTTTTGTTTTTTGCCTCGGCACTCCCTGTGGATCCTTGTGAACTCAAAAAGCTAAGGCAGGCATCACAGCCAAGCTTTGTCACTCTCCGGAGGCAGAAAGGTTCCTTCGTCATCACTTGGAACAGGAACTACAATCATTGTGGTGAGTGCTGTGGATTTAGAAGTTAGTATGTGGATGCTGTTAGTGGTGAAAGAATATCTCTCTCTCTCTCTCTCTCTCTCTCTCTCTCTCTCTCTCTCTCTCTCTCTCTCTCTCTCTCTCTCTCTCTCTCTCTCTCTCGGTTTTTCATATCACACCAGAGGCTGAACATTTTAACAGCTTTCACAGAGCTGAGAAACTTTGCCTTATATTCATTGCTAGCGACAGAACAACCAATACTGTTTAGGTTAACTTGAGCTTGCCTTGGTGGGCTTTCCTGCTGTCACCAGTGGGTGTCAGCCTTGGCAGTAGCTAACAAGGTGCTTGTAAAGAGACAAGAGTGTACTGCTACAAGGAGTTGGGAAAAAAGAGAAAATATTAATCCTTCACTTAGACTCTTTGTCTGGCAACTTTTCATGCCTGTGTTTCTCAGCATTTACATTATGTTCTGAAGACCTGATTGTCCAGCCAAGCATAAAAGAAACTCTCCAGTGAATGCATGATAAAAGAAAATACTTCCATGAAAGCAACCTCTCTGGGAATAGAGAGAGGGGCGGAGTGGTGGGAAACCATTTATAAATTAGACTTCCACGGGTCTGTACAGGAGGATTTCATTTTTTTTTTCAAAACTTTATCCCTTCTGTTCTTTTTCCTAATGAGATGATATAAATGATTCACATGTGTTATTCTGAAATAATCTCCTATATAGGCTTAAACCTGCTATGTATTTTCCTCTTCATGAACAAAAGCAGCTGGAAGAGGGGGCACTGAGCAGGAAAACTCCCAGCGAGAAGAGACTTACGTAACTCTTTACACTCCCCCCTTCCTTCATGTTTGCAGCCCCTGGAAGTTCTGTGTATTTGTGCATCCATGTGCAACTATGTATGTGTGTGTGCATGCATTCGCTGACAAATACATAGATAGAGTTTTTACTATTTAAAAATAGCCATGAAATGGGAAAAAATGGAATTATTTCATTAAAACATATATACTCAACAATTAATTATTACATCTCTGATATTAAAATCTAAATTTATATAGTGCATTTATATGTTTAGAATATGCAGAGAATATCCTATATTACTTTTACTTAATAGTAAAAATAGCTTACTATTGTTTAAAAAACACAATAGCATTTTTAAAAGAAATTATAATATTTAAAAATTGGAATAATTCAGAATTCAGTACTAGAACATGTATTTGTTTGAAAAATCTTGGTTCAAATACTCCATTTAAATAGAAAACAAAGCTGGAAAAGGTTTCAGTTTGGGCTGCTTGAAGGCCTATTATGCATTAAAACGGCATGCTTGAGAATGCATTGATGAAATGTTGAAACATTATTAAAAATATTTTTCCATAGAAAATGTTGATGTGATCACATAATACTAATATTATACATTATATTTGGGAGCTAGTTGGTTTAGTGATTAAGACACCAGGCTAGAAGGCTTGGGCCATAAGCAGCTCAGTTAATTCCTATTGCAAGTAGTGGATCGACATTCAGTTGCTCTGAAAAAAGCAGACCTTGTAGTTGCAGAAAATCCCTAAGAAATATCTATGTATATACAGTGTGTGTGTGTTTGTGTACACACATACACAGACTGTGTGTGTGTGTAATTATTCTACATACATGTATGTAGCAAAATCTCCTTAGAATTACAATTGTTTCCTGCAGTCAGAGTTGCAATGTACCTAAAAGATTGTCTATTCAAATCTAGTTAGATCAGTCCAAGGATTGGTCATTGAGGCTCTTGCATGAGAAAAAAATAATAGTATGTTCTGAACAATTTTGTCATTTTTGAATCTTTGTTTTGGGAATTCCTAAGTTTGATTTTGAAAATCAAAAGAATCTTTTTGATTTTTTAAAAATCTTATATCTACATGATTTCAGGAATATAATCACCATATAGACATATCTTTGATTGTACTTAAGAAACAACTGCATAGCCAACTCTCATAGAGGCACTGGCTGTATTCTGCTTTCTGAGTTTTAGGTTCAGAAAGAACTAGATGATTTCACAACCAATATCTTTTCTAGTTCTGCGTCTAATTCTATATAACCTTTTGGTCAATGACCCACAGTTTCTAAGAGCTTGTCTGTAATTCTCATTTAAAGGTTTTATTTGTGTTTTTTTTCTTTCCTAGTAAGTTGCATCAGCCAGCTGAAGCCCAGTCTTTTCTTTACCAGCAAAGACTTGATTTGCCATGGCCTGGCATCATTACTAAATAAATTCCCATCTGTTTCACAACCTAATTTTCCATAAATATACAGCTAAGCTTTTTCTTATGGTCTTCATGATGGAGTGTATAAACTTTTTAGATTTCACTGTTACAACTATTGCAAAATGTCTTTTCCCAGTGCATATCTCCATTTCAGGGGCAAATCAGGGAAAAGCGTTCTGCCAATTTTTAGGAGGGGGTCAAAGAGATTTAATTTGTTCTGGTGGGAGGGAAAGCTGCACTTTTTTAATTATATGTGGCAGCTGTTGGTTGGCTAGCTGCCATCATGCTTACTGTAATAGCACTTTTATGTAGAGCATCAATACTCAACTCACAATATTTTGATGCTATACATGAGAATCAAACCATCTATCTCAACTCCATTGCAACATTATCATCATTGTCATTTATATGTTAATGGATATCATTATTACATCTTATACAATTATAAAGTTTCTTATATGTTACAATAATCAGATTGATAATTAGGTCACTAGTCTGTGGTTTTATCCCACAACAGTCAAAATTTGGAGGAAGGAAACATAAAATTTCCTCAGTTTTTAAAATTATACTGCCAGAAATATGGGTGGGAATGAAAGACATTTTTTTATTCTATACTTGGTTTGATTTAATCATACTGATTAAACTGTGTAATAAAACTATCATCTCTAACTTTTACATAAAGATTATATCTATGTTGTTTAAACAACTGACTTTCATCTGGTGTTCATATATGTAAGTTGAAACCTACTTACATATTATATCACCTAGGGTAGGTATATGTAGTTAGAAACATTTTGTTCTTTTTGTTTGCAGTTCTGTTGTTATGTGTGATTTTATAACTGTTTCTGCTATTATTTTTGAAAGCAAACTCTTCTTTATCATAAGCTGCTTCCGAAACTCCTCTGAGTTTTCATCATGTTCAGAAGATCCTCAGATGCTTTAATAACTAGTGCTATCAAATAGAGTAATAAAGGCATCTAATACAATACCCCTATAGGCATATTATTTAGTTTTATTTTTCCTCTCTGCATGTTCTAGGATTTACTATTATGTGTGCTAAGTTCCTGAGCTAGCGTGGGGTTATGCTGCTGGCAAAATAATGTCAGTGCAGATTACAGGGAAATTACATTGCTGAGGCCTTAAGGCATTGAATTTCATAGTATACGTCAGGGTACATGTCTCTGAGTTCACTAAAACATGGGTATCATGCACATCCTGCATCATTAGATGTGTTATGCAGAAAACAAGAAGGCTTAATCACATATTCAAAGAAACAGTCTTACAATAAATTTTGCCTTAGCAAACTGCCATGCATAGCGCAATTTCTCCTGCCTGTGCATATTACATGGTAAATAAAAGATACCCCACTGTATATCAGAAGGTTATAATTTCTTTTAGGTGTTCTATTGAAGTAGTAAACTGTGAGCATAAAGCTCAAGTGGTTATTTTAAATAGAAGTTTTAAGCAAAAAAAAAAAAAATCATGTCTGGCAAGAATTTTCTTTTTTCTTAGGGTTGCCAAAAGTTTTCTTTTTTTCTTTTCTTTTTTTAATAAATAACTTTAAAATAAAATGGTGTGCTTTCTAAACCATGGCAGGTATCCGTTTAAGCCAGCAAAATCCAAAGTGGACAAAGGAAGATAAATGTTCCTCACTAGGAAAACTTTTGGCATTATAGCTTCCCTCTCTCTGTTTCTCTGTTGTTGTTTTTTCAGTTATTGATACTGTTGTCTTTTGATTAAATAAGTAGTATTATAAACCACTGCCATCCATTGTTTAGGCAAGGGGGGGGAGAGAAAGAGAGAGAATGGCACCAAAATGAGGAAGAAGCTGCTGACAACTTACTGTACCTTATTACAAGAATTAACCAGTTTTGACTGGTTATAATTTGATTCAAATGCACTGACTGCTTCTAAACTATCACACCATAAATTGGGTTAAGCCTTGATTCATAATTATCTGCAGCCATTATTTCAATGAATTGTTCCAAATATTTCTTTAAATGGTTTTTTTTTTCAAATCTCCCAGCAGAATCCCCACCTCCTGGCAAAGATTATGCAACTGAAACCTTCCCTTATATAAATCAGTACATTAAGTCCTCACTTAATAACCACAATTCAGATTGGCAAAACATCGTGTGACCATTGTGTGAATTAAGATGTCAGTTCCATTGCAATCACATGCAGTCTTTAAGTGTGACATTACATAATCATAGCTTGCAACTTATTGCCGGCTTCTCCATTGACTTTGATTGTTAGAAACTGGCTCTGAAGCTTGCAAATGGTGATCACATGACCATGGGACACTGCAACTGTCTTAAATGCATGTCAGTTACAAAGCGCCTGAATTGCAGTCATGTGACTGTAGGGAGCTTATGATAGTCATACATTTGAGGACCAGTTGTTAAACTACTTTTTCAGTGCCATCATAAGTCTGAATGGCTGCTAAACAGGAGGGTTACCTGTGTATCTTCTGTCTCATGTTGTTTTCTGTATAAAAGAAAGCAGTTTTCTTTTGAAATGTTCCATGATAGCAGCATGATTAGTATACTTTTACAACTCAGAAGATATCTGTTATTATGGAAAACATTTCTCATGATGGCCTCAACATGTACCTTTATCTCATTTGTGTCTAAAACTAAAGCAAATTTCCAACACTTTTCTTATTTCCCTCTATTAGTCTTCCTTATGGAATATCCAGATTTGGTATTCATGTATACATTGTTTACAACTACTTTCATTCATTTCTGCAGTCATTCACACATTCAAATATATTATGTTAGAATGGCTTTTGAATGCTGATTCAGCAAAATGCTGCCTCTGTCAGAGCTACTTACCTAGAAACCTTACTGAATACATTTATTGCTGTATTATTATGAAGCTGTTCGATCCATGGCTATTCATTTCCATGTTTTAATACTGACTGACTTCTCAGCCTTTCTGAAGATTTTTTTTTTCCTACTTCAATCCTACAGATGTGTGAGTAAAGTTAGCAGTTATTTTATTTCATTATTGTGGAGGAAATGATAAGATCTTTTTGCTAATTCAGAACTATAGATGGGAGAATCTACTGACTAGCTGTGGAATTCCTGAACTTGAAATGCACACAATCTTGAAATTGCCAAGTTTGAGAAACATTGGTCTAGATTCACAGAAATTATATAAAGAGGCAAGAAACAATTACACTGATTATCAGCATAAATTTGCAGTAAATCTAACATGAAACGTGCACAAGAGTTCCACCACTTCTCGTTGCAAAGAATCCCAAAGTATTTAAAAGTTTAGAAAAGGATTGGAATGCATTTGTAAGACGACTGCATCTCTTTCAGAGGGAATCAAGTATAGTTACATGATAGCAATATGCCTTGGCTAACACTTATAAGTTAACTTATAGGTGTTCTCTGCTATTACTCTTGATGAGTTTTTCTGTGACTAATGTAAAGTTTGAAGAGTATGCTGTTTAACTAGTGACAAGCAGTAATTCAACCTTTAAAAGAGAAAAGGATATTTTTATCAAAATAATTTCAATTACAGTAAAGTTCTTAAGATCAGACTACTTAATCTTCTAGTGGCTAAAATGCTGTCTTAAGTTAGGACAGACTGAACAATTGACAGGTTTTTTTAATCTTTTCGGGTTTTTTTAAAGAAAAGTTTCTCTTTTAGGCATACTAACATGTTACAGGATTTTAGGCAATGAGAAAGAGCAGACAAAGTCAAGGACTAAAATAGTACTGGAAAAATTACTACTTTGGCAAAAGCATCAGTTAATTCAATAATTAATTTTCACAAACTATACTTGTATATTGAGGACAAAACTGTTTTTTCTCTTGTTTTATGAAAAGCAGTTATCTATATTCTGATATACTCTTAGCTGCTTACCATGCCACCAGTGAAATCTGCAGTAGTTTGAGTTCCTTAGCTATAGAGCTATGTCATTTGACTGTTATCTTTTCAACAGTGATATGTGTCTACTTGTACCATGTGGAAAAATGAATAAAATATCTAAATGTTAAAAGACAGTTTATAAACACCATATGCACATTCATTCCATGCAAAAGGAAAACTTTTAAGCTGAAAATATAATAATTGGAGATCTTTACTTCCTCAACTAAATTTTTTAAAAAACTGTACAAACTTTGTACATTAATTTTTTGTCAGGGCACGGTTGTCAGACTATTTCCTATGGATTCTAATAGAATTATAAATAGTGTAAACATTTTTTATTTTGAAGGATGAACGCCATAAGGTGACTGGTTTCAATATACTGTACTTACTAACAAGAAGATATAAGAAGTAATTTCCAGCTTCAATTGAATCTCTTTCTAGAAAATATAATGCCAAAGAAATATTGCATGGGAAAATATAAGAGTGAATTTTTGGCTTTTATGCATATGAACAAAGAAAAAAAAGTTTTTCTGTGGCTACATTTTTAGGTTGCCCTAATAAGAAATATGACCACAGTCTAGATTTATGTCCTGATGATTGTGTCCTTTAGCAAATGCTAGCAGAGAAACTGATTATGAGATTATATTCAAGACCTGATGTACTGTTTTAAGTCTACCTAGCATTCAAAGCTACATAAACACATTTTCTTTTTTCTTGCACTGATGTTTTGTATTCCAGAGTAGGGCTCAACTGTGTGTGCAGAAGTAGTTGATTGAAACTAATTGACTTTATGACTATGATCAAAATTATGGCTATAATAATAAAATTAGAATGAGCAAGGATTGTAATGGACATTTGCAGAGATAGAGCTTCACATTTTGGAGAAAAATGGTAGTTGATCTTTGAACATTATAAGACAGAAATATTTTATAAATGATCAAGGAATAGATCATTTCTTGGATTTCATAAACACATAATGTAATAAAGCAATTATGATTTAAAGCAATGTTAGTTTACATGTATTAGGTAGGGAAGGAGAAAAGGAAGACAACAAGATAGCAAAGGAAGCAAAATATATCTTTCTCATATATCCACTAAGGATCCCTTAAGTTTATATTTGTGTGCGTGTGTGTATTGTGAACTGACTTTAAAAAATTATCTGATAAATTTTAATTTATTTGTCACATGTAGGTTCTGCCTTTTTGTTCAGGGGTGCAATGGGACGTACATAGTGCTACACATGACCTCTGAGAACTGTAACATGCCATAGCCTTTTTCTTTCTCACTTAAAGTTTGGACAAAGCTGGACAAAGAGAACAGCCAATGTTACTCCAATATTTTAAAAAGGGGGAAGACTGGACCCAGGAAACTACAGATCAATTATTTGGAGGTCAATACCTGGGAAAACTCTAGCAAAGATAATTTGCAAGCACATAGAAACTAACAGGGTGATTACCAGAAGCCAGCGTGGATTAGTTAAAAACAAATTGCATCAGACAAATTTTACTGCTTTCTCTGACTGTGTGAATATTAGTGAACCAAGGAATTATCAGTCTTGCTAGATAAACCAGACCAGAAAATCAACTCCAGCGGAAAGCCAAAACTACTTTTATTGAAATTGTCTTTAATAACAGAATCTTCAAGTCTGATTGCACTGTACCTCTTCTGCTTTCTTAGGTTCCAACGAATTAGGGAAATATCTACCTGAGCTACTTCCAACTGTTACCTCATTGCTATGTACTTTTAAAAAAAAAAAAGATGTTTCATCCCTTTTGGCTTAGACAATCGTTCTTGCACATTTCTGTCAAGATCATCTTCTCTAGTCTCTACAGGAAATCTTTGGGTACTGCGTATTTACATTTTAGTAAGGCATTTGGTAAAGTAGACCATATCCTCTAACTTGATATAGTGAAAAAAAGTGGCTGGATGCCATTAACATGGTCCTTAATGAGCTTATGTCCAAATGGAGGGAAGTATATGCTAGATACCTTAGAATTCTCTCCTGGGTGCAGTACACTTCAAAATCTTCACAAAAAGAAGAGGCATTAGCAGGAATGCTCATAACATTTGTAAATGACATAAAGCTGGGTGTATTGTTAATGCCCTAAAAGACAGATGGAAGATTCAGAGAAGCTTGATTGATTTCAACACTGAGACTTATCCAACAAAATGTTCAGTAGTGAGAAAGGTTCTGCACATAGGCAAAAAAAAAAAAAGGCAAAACAGGTAGTAGTTTTTCTTGAAAGTAGTCTTCAAATTAAAACTATTCACTTAATGACCGTTCAAAATTACAACGGCACTGAAAAAACGCCTTGTGAGCATTTTTCACATTTACAATTGTTGCAGCATCCCCATGATCATATGATCAAAATTTGGACACTTGGCAACTGAGTTGTATTTATGACAGTTGCAGTTATGACAGTTGGGGGTCATGTGATCAATTTTTGAAACCTTCTGACAAGCAAAGGTTAATGGGGAAGCCAAATTCACATAACAGCCACATTACTAACTGAACTGCAGTGATTCATTTAACAACTGTGGCAACAAAGATCATAAAATGGGGCAAAACTCACTTAACAACTGTGTTGCTTAGCAACAAAAATTTGAGGCTCAATTGTGGTTGTAAGTTGAGGACTATCTGTACAAAGTACAACATCTGTACAGCACTAGTATCTGTAAGAAAAATATGAATATTTCCGTAGATCACAGATTAAGCAGGAGCCAACAATGTGCCACAGCTTCCAAAAGAGCCAATGTGGTGTTAAACTGCATTGACAGAGGTATTTATGTATTTATATTTCATATTTCTAAACCACCCATCTCCTTCAAAGAGAGGCTCTTTGAGATATAGTATCACAATCACAGAAGGTGATAGTACCACTCTATGCTACACAGTCATACCATTCCCAGACTATTGTTGCAGTTCTTGTTGCCACAATGAAAAAAAGATGCTGAAGAACTGGAAAGTGTGTAGAGAAGAACAAGAAGTATGAAAAGAAGCTTAGAGGCTAAATCCTGCAAAAAAAACAGTTCGCTTAAAGAAAAGAAGTCTAAGAGAAGTCAAGATAGCAATCTTCCAAAACATGAATAGATATCACAGGGCAGATGGTATGAACCTATTCTCCATAGCAACTGAGGGAAGAAGAGGGGTGCTTTCTGAGTTGGTTGTTTTGCTGCAAACATTTCATTACCGAAATTAGGTATTAAGTAACATCAGTGGCTAGTCTAGCACTAATAATATTACTTAGTTGGGTAATAAAATGTCTGCAAGAAAACAATCAAACTCCAAGAGCACCAAGGATCCCTCATTTCAATCCTGACCTACAAATATTCTCCTTTATTCAGGGTAGAAAAATTCAAAGTTGAAATAAGGATGAAGTTCCTGATTGTGATAGCTGTTAAGTAGAGGAACAGCCTGCCTCCTGAACTATTTGGTCTCCTATTTGTGGAAGCTTTTAAGAAAAGATTGGGCAGCAATTTGGTATAAGGATTCCTGCACTAGGTAGGGTATTGGATCAGATAACCTTCAAGATTCCTCCAGTGCTATAATTCTATGATTCTGTGGTTAACTGAAACTTATGCTCATTATTTCGGGTCCCAGTTTGGTGGCAATGGAAAAACAGTTTCTGGTCATCTCTTTGGCATCATTTGTGCCTGAATACTGAACTTTTTTTTTCTTCAGATAGAACATCCAAAATTCTTTAGCCATACTCACAGGGCAAGTCCTGAAGTCTCTGTATTAGCTTTATTACCCTCCTCATTTCTAATTGGTCAAAATCCTTCTGGAAATGTAGTACCTAAAATAGTTGTAGATACTCCTTGTATGAAAGGTGTGTATGTATGTAGATAGACGGACGCAAACAGACTCACAGTATTTCTTATGGGTTATTCTCTTCCGTGGTCTGACAAGAAAATTTAGTCCAATAGTCTGTCTATAATGTAAGGCTGAGGGCTGTCTCCTTTCATAACTAAACTTTTGCAAGTAAGCAAAATCTCTCCCATCCCTCAGCTTGCCTTCACATTCTTTTTTAATTGAAGATTAATACCATCCCAGTTCTAATACCATACGTGGATCGATTGTGTGGGGTTGAACTCTTAAAAGTGCAGAGCTTGCAGAGATAGATCTACAGATTGAAGGCTTCAAACTGAAGACTTCAAGTGGCAGCAAAGCCAACTAACAGCTTGCTGAGCTGATTATGTTTAAAAAGAAAAGAAAATCAGGATAGATCACCACCCACTGGAATTGTGTATCTTCTCTTTTTTAAGGGAAAGGAGGGAGATGGGTATGATGATTGATAAAAGGGAATTAATTGAAAGGATATTTTGATTTTGAACCAAATCCATCTGTGAGAGAATTTGGACAAATTAATTGAAGAGAATTCAATGAACAGATTTGGTGTGATCTAGGGGTGGGATGTAAATTACTTGAATAATTTGTTTTATTTGACAAACATTAATTGGATTGCCCTCTTTAAAATTTTAATAATTCTAGTAATTCTTAATTTGCATATTTATATGTATAAATTACCATATGCAAAGCTAATGCAAGGGATTTGCTTAAATATTTTCAGTGCAGTAGTTAACAAGCTCCCTTTTGGTATGATTTTAATTCAGATTCTCCTACTAGTAGCCTTACTGTTTTTGTTTTACAAATGGATTTCTGGAACTTCAAATTAATAGTTCGTCAGGTTATCCTATGAAAAATTCTAATATCCTGCTCTTTGTCCTGTAGTACTGTATTTCAGAAAAAAATGTGCATGTCTTTGTTCAAAAGCTCTGGCTAAAAAGAAAGCTATATGGGTACTTTTTTTAAAAAAAGATGTTTCTTCTCATATATTCTTTTACAGTTTAACCTAAAACATTAACTTAGTCAGCTTAACTATTGAACTTATGAAAGTTTCATTAGTCATAAATCCTTTTTTCTGCAGGGGCTTGTTTTGGAAAAGACATAAGCAGGATACAAAGCAACAGCAACTCCTTATTGCTTGTTCCTTGTATTGAGCATTTATAGATTCACTATCTTTCAAATAATTTCTTCTACCATTCTCTCTCATTCATAATTTTGTTTTGTCCCTTTTTAAAGCCATTCAGTCTAATGGCACCTTCCAAGCATCATCTAGACCTACAGTAGATTTTGTGTACTTAAATAAAACACAACCAAATATACTTTTTAAATAATGCAGTGAAAATTCCGGAAACATAAACAGTGTTCTCTTTTTGCAGTGTGTGGGCAAGTTTCATTGACAACTACAAGACTTCAAAACCGAAAAGATAAAAGCATCACAGACAAAAAAATAAGAAGTCATGGTGACATTAAAATCAACAACTATTTTTTCAGATTGAATTTCATACTTAAGTTTGTAACAATATGCCTTCTTAATTCCTTCAAGAAAACAGAACTCCTGAAAACAAATTACTAATAAAAAAGTCTAAACGAAACAGAAAAACAAAAAAAACAAAGGCTTGCAGAACTAAAGAATGTACGCATAGACATTATAGTAAGCATCCTTGAACATATAAAGTATATGGAATTGTAAATTTAAAAGAATCAAGGGCAGTAATAATTAATCTTAATACAGTAATCTCAGGCTTTTAACAACTGAAAATCCAGACTTGAATTTTGTTTCTAACTATCAGGTTTAATAGAAGTAACACTGCTAGCAGAGACAAGTGTTTCTTTAAAACTATAGAAAAGATCGTATTTTCCTTTTTTTCTCCCCTCTTTAGCAGTGGGCAGCCCTTCAAACTTTTGATCATCCCGTCCTTTGTACATTGCATGACTGAACTCAGCTATGCCAAACATCTTCTGAGGAAGTTGACATTTGTGCAGTTTCTCAAAAAAGAGGGAAGAATGAATCCCAACTGTTTCCTTTTGCCCTTTTGATTGAGAGAGCAGTAAGTCAGCAGGAGAGGTGCGGCTTTAAACAAGGAGGGGTGGTAGAAGCTGATTTCAATCCTTCTACAGGCAAAACAGAAAAGAAAAGGGAAAACACTGATGTGAAGCAACACTAATCAGAGCTGATTATGGGGAATGAATGGACTCATTGATGAGGACAGACAAAACAAAGAGATTAAGCAATAGGGAAAATCCTGAGCAAGGTTGATGGAAGTTGTTTTGATGACCCAGGAGCTTCCTTTGAAATCTCATTTGTTTATTTGGAAGCTCTTCTTTTATTTCTTTTGTGTTGTTCCATGCATCAATAATTAGAAATATCCTAAGTTGCAATATTTCTTATTTCTGCTTTAACAGAGCACTGTCTGACCTTACCGTGCTAAGAGTCATCAAAGCTGCATCAGTGGAAACTTTTTACAAATAAGATACCGGGAGTAGGCAAATAAATACATATGGGATCTTGGTGTTGTTATAAAATTATTTTAAGAATGTATAGAGGTAAAACTTTGTTAACTATAAGCCAACGTAGTTTACAGTGGAGATGTGGGATAAATAACATGGCTTTCTCTAGATACTACTTTAATCTGAAAGCCCTTCCGTTAAATAGTTCATATTTTAAGGCAAAAATCAGTGATATATAGGGATATATAAAGCATTTATAATGGCAAGGCTCATTGTATGCGGCCTTTGCAACAGATCATTCTGTTATAGAGGATGACATCTTCCCGTAAAACAGCAGCTGACTGAGCTGGTGCACCAGGAAAGATCTGGCTTACAGCCATGCTCACTTTGATGGCAGCATTTTTGAAAATGCATTTCAACTAAGAAAAAAGTAAATCAGAAAAAAGCAGAAAAGATAAGGTGGTGTTATCAGAACGAAAGAAATTTCTCTATACCCTCAAAAAAAATGAATTCATATTGTGCATGAAAAATTATACATCTACTGTGATATAAATAAAGCAGAGAAGAGGGTTCATTAAGTAACTCATATGTCTCTTTAGTCTTTTTCAGGCTGTTATTAATTGGCAACTTGAAGGCCCCATCTTTCATTTCTTAAAAGTCCTTATTTTAAAATCAGGCCTGGATTGGACAGAAGCTTTTTTTTTTTTAAGAAGAGTCTTTATTAGATAGCTGTTCTGGTTTTAGTATGAGAGCATACGCAAAACTATACATTTGCACTCAAGATAGCAAGTTTTGATGGCTGTCTGCATTGAGCTGCCACTTATAGCAGTGTCTAGTTAATCTTAGCTAAAGCCAAGGACAACATAGCTTAGTATTTAGGCTAGAAGCCACTAGGAAACCCAGGAATTTATGCACTTTCCTTTCTCCTTTCCTTTCCTTTCCTTTCCTTTGTATTCTTGAGTTAGTCTTGACAGCTGGTGATTGCCCACACAATTGGTTTTCTTGGCAAAATTTAAAAAATAGTTTGCCATTGCCTGATTCTTAGGGCTGAGAGACAGTGACAGGCACAAGGTTTCCCAGTTAGTTCTATGCCTAAGGCAGGAGTAGGACTCACAGTGTCCTGGTTTCTTTCCTGGTACCTTAACTATTACACCAAATTGGTTCTGTAGGATAAACTAGAAAGTTTAACAACAACAAAAAAGCTTCAAACAAGGGCATCAGCGAAGCACTTCTATATTATTTCCAAGAAATCTATATGAATGTATATATGCATGGAGTTTATCAAGGGATGAGTTTAACTTGAGAAAGTATATATTTTACTTATTGACCATATTTCACTCGTGACTGTACTTCTAAAAAAACTGAATTTTAAAATCAGTCCTTTGTCTATTGTAGAAATTGCTTGAACTTCTGTGGCATCACAACCAGTGGTGGGATTCAAATATGTGAACAACCGGTTCTCTGTGTGGATGCCGCTTCCGGAAGTCCATTCTTGGCCTGAGCAACAAAAAATTAGCTACTGGTTCTGCCGAAGTGGTGCGAACCAATTGAATCCCACCACTGATCACAACATATTTGTAAACTGCTTTCAGAGTTTACAGGTTTATTATTATTTATTTTATTAATTACATCTTAATTGGTATTAAACAAATTGATTGTATTAATTATGTGTCATCAAGTTATTTTTGACCTGATGACCACTTAGATAGATCTTCATGATGCTCTGTCCCTAACCTGTTCTTTCAAGTCTCCCAACAGTACACTCATTGCAAGTGTAATTGAATTCATCCACTTTGGTGCTGGTTATCCTCTTTTTCTTTTATTTTTTCTTCCACTTTTCCTTCCAGCATTAGAGCCTTTTCTAGAGAGCTGAATCTTTACATAATGTTTATGAAGTGGAATAATAAACCCTGATCGTTTGTGCCTCAAGTGAAAACTCTGGATTGATTTGTTTGATGAATCATTGGTTTGTTTTCTTGGCTGTCCTCGGTATTCTCAAGAGTCTTCACCAGCACCAAAGTTCATAGGTGTGAATACCTGCTTCTTTAAAGTGCAATTTTCACTTCCACATGGTGTCATAGGGCCATGGCTAGGAGATTTTGATTTTTGTAGAAATAGAGATATCATAGCATTTGAATATATTTTCTAAAGCCTCCATGCTGCTCTACCAAGTGCTAATCTACAATAAAGGAATACAATCCAGTTTTAAAAAAACAGTCAAGGCCCCTTAAAATGTCTCTAGGATGGTGCTTTACTAATCAAAATAATTATGATGAGGTACTATCTTAGGGGGGGAAGTTGATATTTGACTCAGGAACAAGAAAATTGATCTGGAAAGAAGGGAACGAGAGGGGGACCATTGATGAAATTCTCTTGGAGAATTAGTAGGTGGTAAAACTAGCCAAGGAATGCAAAGTAGGTCAGAGAGTATAGGTTAGAACAAAATTTCTCAAACTTGGCAACTTTAAGATGTGTGGACTTCAATCAACAGATTGCCCCAGCCAGCTTGCTTTTAAGACTGAGAAACAGTGTGCTAGATCATAAAAGACTGAAATCCATGTTTTGTGCTGTAAGAGTCAGATGTGTGATGCACAAGTCTAAATTAGAATCAATTTATTAAGGGTACGAGTTCTCCAGTTGCTATAACTCATTTGCATAAACTGATACTGTGTGTGTGTGAGTATACACTTTGTCAACCCCCAATGAAGGAAAAATAGTTTTTAATACAATTGTAAAATAGGATTATAGTACTACAGAGTGACATTTAGCATAGTACAAATGGATTTCAACTGGTGCAACAGAACTTCTCCTTCCTTGATATATGTAACCACAATATTCCCTGGATAGTTTTGCAGTATTCTAGACTATATTTTTGAAATGCCCATAGGAGTCATGAGAGAAAAAGAATGCCATTCAGCCTTCAATGGGATTTGTTTAATGATAGAATAGACCACAACACCTTTCCAATTAAATGAGCAAGAATGTATTTAAATAAACATCTATGCATCTGCTTTGAGTTTACAAACCTAAAGTAAAGTTTTGGTTAATTGCTGTTTTTGGATTTGGGGAAGAACATGCCTGTCCATCTGTTCTTACATTCATTTCTACTTTCACAACTCATATTTCAACCTTCACTAACTTTTATTTAAAATCTCATCAGTAGTTAACCTGTGTTTCAGAAATTCATAGTAATTAATTCTGAGAAATCTGCATTGGGTTGTGAAAGGAAAATATGCCATCATATTTTTAAATTCTAAGCGGTTGTTGAAGGTCGCACTAAGAATCCTAAATAAAACCTTACAGATTTTTAGTGGCCATGGCTTCTAAGAAAGTGTACCTGCTGTAAAAGCAGTGATATTGTACATAAAGCCTAAGGCCATAGAACAAGAATTGATTTTCTCTAGTTAAATAAACTCAATAAAGTGTTACAAACCTCTCATATTAGTTCTTCATGTTGAGAGAAAAAAGGATTTTCCAGGCAATCTGAAAATAAGATTTCTATCAAATGTTACACACGATACCATTTTGTCTTTAAAATTAACTTCAGTGGTAGTCACCAAATCATATAATACCTAAGGGCCACTGAAATAACTTAATGTGGCTTTTATTTTTCCATAGGGAACAGACTCACAGAGTCATCTTGTCTTGGCCACTCTTATTATGGTTTCACACTTGATGTAAACATTTACAGTGTATAGACAGAGAAAACATCTATTCCATTTGTGCAGTTATATAATTGCTGGGTATAAACTGTTCACAGCTGGCAACATGTCTAACTGAACTCATATCCTCCCCCAGTGTCTAAGATGCAGTTACTTTTAGTGCCATTGTACACCCGGGTCAGTTGAAATTGCCCTTCACAGATGGTTAGTTTTCAAGATCACTCTTTTATTTTATTTTGAGAAATAATTCTGAGTTTTCCCAGACCTCTGTTCCAATTCTGAGTTAGTTTGGAGGAAATTTATCATTCTTGGTACCAAACGATTTTTTTTTCTGCGGGGTTTGAGTGTAAAGTAATGAACAAGATGTATAACTACAAGCTGTAAAACTGAGAAGATATGATTTGACATTCTTTTCCAGAAACTACTTTTGTATTTTTTTAATGCCTGTAACAGTCACCAGCCGAAGCATTCTGCTAGGTGCACAAATGATATTCACACGCTGAATCTGTTGGATTCATATGTATTCATGGTAGTATATTTATTCGTGCAGAATGGGCATACACAATTCTTTCTCCTTCTCCTTTTGGACTTCATAATACTTCAGCCATGCTGAAACATAACAGTTTTCTAATCTAACACTCTAACTTTTATATTAAGTATTCAGCTGCGTATATTGTTCCTATATAGGTATTTCAGTGGTCTGTTGTTCAGAGTAATGTTCAAGTATGTCCCCTGCTTTCTTTCAGAAATACAGAATTCTTGGCTGTGATCTTGCCAATGTTAGTTTGGGATTACATATTTAAAACTGTGTTTTTGATAGAAAGAAAGGATAATTATACTATTTTCCTGAGAGCAATAGTTCATAAGCTATAACTTGAACTGAAACCTGTCAGTTTATGTTTTTATTTAAAGGGAGGATTCCTGCAATGCTTGGTAGGTTATTCTTATTATTTTTTTTCATTTTAAAGAAACTTAAGGTTTTTTTAAACACTCAAAATTGGGTATTATTAAACAGGTTATGATCTTGGCATCTGCACTTAAAAATCCAGCTATCATAAACAAACAAAGCCATTAACTTAAAATGTGCCGATTTAAAAAGGTTTCGAACAGTTCTCTATCATCAATCAGCCTATTCTTTTTTTTCCAAATTGGAAAGCCAAATGCTGCAAGTATGTTAACACTGCCAAATCTTTCTATGCACAGAAACAAATTTATTTATTTACATTACATTTATTCTACTTTTTTTTCAAACAAATGTCACCCTCCTCCTGCCAAAGTAGTACACATCAATTAAAAAAATCAGATTCAGCTAAAAAGATTTCAAACTAGGATGGCAAGATGTACAAAGAGAAGGGAGTGCATGAAACAGCAAGGAAGAAGAGAGAGTAAGTTTGAAAAAAGCAGAGCAAAGTCTATATCTAACTGAAACAAATCTGAACTTCCCTTCTGATTGTCTTGATTGGATAGAAGTACTATAGTTTCCCTAACTACTGTTTCCTTTCGAATGAGCTCAGATTCTTTTTTGCTTCGCAATCTAATGAAACTAAGTATTCTTTAAGGGAGAATGGTCCATTGCGCAGTACCAAAATATTATTCCTGGTACTGGTATTCCTGATATTAGTGACAAGACTATATCCCCTCAAATCATTTATTTATATGTATCTTGCAAATAATCTGTTATCAAATAGGATATAACAAAAATGTTAGGCACCCAGATATTTTACTTGGCTAAATGTTGGCTAAACCTTTATATCAATATACATTACTATTAAAACTGGTCTGACATCTTAATATTGGATGGAGAAAGTCCCCTTGTCCCAATATGCTTTCCTCTGTCATATTGAAAACATATACAAATATTCCTTTTCTACCTCACAGAGAGAAACAGATTGCAAATGAATAATAGTGAGGAAACATTTAAGCATTACTTAAAATTATTACTTCCTACATAACTGAAATAGTGACTATGCTGGCTGAAGATTATAGTAGTCTATAGTCCAAAATATCTGAAGGGTAACTTGCTGTAGAAGGCAGCATTAACTTTTAGCAGTGTAACCAAGACTTCATAACAAGACAAGCTTACAACAAAGGCTTTTCCAGTCCAGTATCCTGTTACTCATCATAGTCAACCAGATGCCAATAAGAAACCCCCAAGCAGAACATAATTGCACATGTCCTCTTCTATTGGTGTTTCCAAGGTTTGTATAGATTTTGAAACTTAATTTTTTTATTTCTTCCCTTTTTTCTTCCTTTTCCTTTTATAAAACACATATACATGCAGGCACATAGTTTCATGAAAATTCATTAATCCATGACATTTAAAGATTCTGTCTGATAGGTGTCTGGAGCAGAGGCCAGCTGCGTACATCAGTAGTTTCTTAGTCTGGCACTCTGTCAATATGTGAGGGCCTCAGTAACAGCCCTTAAATGCAGTGCCCGTAACCGTCATGCTCTTAGCATGTCAGTAAGTGTCTGAATGAGCAGATATTAACACGTCAGACCCTTTTGTGACTGACAATAATTTTAGAAACAAAACATTTAAGAAGACGATAGTTTTACCTCTTTGCCTTTGTTTTGCTTTCTGTTTTTTTAACTGTTCTTTATCTGATGGGGCTCAAGTATTTCAATGAAATAAGTATCTTGCAAATAATCTGTTATCAAACAGGATAGTAACAAAAGTGTTCCTTGGCTAAACCTTTATATCAATAGAAAAATACATTACTATATTAAAACTGGCCTGACATCTTAGTATTGGATTGTACTGGATGGAGAAAGTCCCCTTGTTTCAATCTGCTTTCCCCTGTCATATTTAAAACATATGCAAATATTCCTTTTCTACCTCACAGAGAGAAACAGATTGCAAATGGATAATAGTGAGGAAACATTTAAGCATTACTTAAAATTATTACTTCCTACATAACTGAAATAGTTAATGACTATGCTGGCTGAATTATAGTAGTCTACAGTCCAAATATATCTGAAAGGTAGCTTGCCTTAGAAGGCAGCATTAACTTTTAGCAGTGTAACCAACACTTCATAACATGACAAGCTTACAACAAAGGCTTTTCCAGCCCAATATCCTGTTACTCATCATAGTTAACCAGATGCTAACAGGAAACCCCCCCAAGCAGAACATTCTTGCACATGTGCTCTTCTGTTGGTGTTTCCAAGGTTTGTGTCACTAATAATGGTAGCTGCAGTATAGAACTAATCTGATTGTCCAAATGTGCAATCCTCATTATGGTTTATGAAAGCAAATTCCATAATTTAAATCTGTGTCATGAACAGGTGAGAGAGTATTATGAAAGACAGGAAAAATCCAAATTGTGCAGTTGGATTTCTCAGTCTGAATCTTGGAAAAATAGATATTAGCACACAGTCTTTGGAAGAATAGGTTCTGCAAGAAGAGGAAATATTCAGTTTACTTGAGAAAGCCTTATCCTGAGAGGAAAGGCTGCTTTTTTAAACTGGAGGAAGAATAAGAATAATTTTGTTATGAAAGTAAAAAGGGGAAGGGGGGAGGGAATTCAAAAAGCAGTGATCCCAGACATTGATGACAGAAAGAATTTACCACCAGGTGAAGATAAATCAAGGGAAGCTGAAAACAAGAGACATACAGAATATGCTATACTAATTACAGAAAACAAGCAAAAAATAAGGGGTTAAAGACAGAAACAATTTTACTTAGGACATTAAGAATTGCATATAATAATGTAAATAAGAACATTTCAAAACTGTTTTATAATAGGCCTGTATAAATTGTATTTGCAGGCACTTCACTTCTATAGCTCATCAAAGCATGGGCAATGTGATTTTACCCACTATTTCAACTTACAGTATTAATAATAACTTCAATGTTAGCTTGTACTCTTTATGCATGTGCAGACAGCAGTCTTACTGATTCAGAGACTAGCTGTTTCCGGGACACATCTTCACTCATGGCATCACTTTTGAAGGGATCTTTCAACAAAACTTTGATTGAAGTAACATGTCACCTTGAAGATGAACACAATTTTACTGGAATCTCATTAGTCTCATTGGCCGCCCTCTGTTCCCATAATATCCTTAACATAGGTCTTGGGCCTGAGGAAGTTACTATCTTATAGAAGCACCAAAAATGGATTATTTGCCTGGGGGCTAAAATTTATCAAAACAAATCCCCCTCCACCCAGTAATCAAGTTTTAAACCTGATTAATTGACCCATTTTGTGTACTTAGTCCTCCCACAAAAAGAGTTTGAGCAAAAACCAACCCACTCCATTAAAAAGATCATTACCAATGATATAGAACACATACCTTAAACTTTAATTAGCTGAAATAGTAAATTCATCTCCATGTGTGAAATAGTAAAGCCATTCCTATAGCTGCTTGCATGGCCAGTCAGAAAAGGGACGGTGATGTCAATATTCACTCTTGAAGCAAAATATTAGCTAC
This sequence comes from Azemiops feae, assembly GCA_023970755.1. Classification (NCBI taxonomy): domain Eukaryota; kingdom Metazoa; phylum Chordata; class Lepidosauria; order Squamata; family Viperidae; genus Azemiops; species Azemiops feae. The sequence goes on along the minus strand of JALGBA010000429.1, from coordinate 388,722 downwards.
CTTGGGGCAGGAACACTTTATTCTAATGATTGACCATTCCAATAACAACAAGCTGTTAAATAGATGAGGAAATTTGACTGAGTGGCTGACTGGATTATAGCAATAACCTGAGTGCTGCATTGAAAAAGCTTAGCAGTACTATAAGTAACATCCTACTACTAGAGAAGTCTCTGAAGATTGCTAAAGTGGATGGGAATAATTAGGAGGAAGAAAGTTCAATATTATAAACAATATAAAAGTAAAAAAAAATCATCCCAAGGGGGATGAGATAGCTTCATTCTTAATATTATTTAGTTGGTCAGTGAAAACATTTCATTTTCATTAACAAGAACATTGTAGGCAGCTAACCACAGCTAAATGTAAACTAAAATATAATATCATAATCAAAACTTAAAAGTAATTAAAAACACACTGGCATTTTCATTCTATTTGACTTTTAATGATGTTTAATATGTGCCTGAAGATTTTAAATCTGCTTTGTTTGGTACAAATCTTCATTTTTAATTATTGCTTGATAATATTTGAAGTTCTGTTTTGCAACGGCTTTTTGGGTAGTCACTGGTAGAGCTGAAAAATTGTATGAAAATACTCAATATATGGATCAAATAAAACAAAGGTACAGTAGGACTATGTTTAGACATTGTGTTTCAGTGTTGGATGATGGGGAAATTAAAGAGAGTTATTTTTTTTTGCTTACCATACTCAAAGGTGTCTTAAAGAAATTTACTGTCAGTATTGATAATGGATGGTACATTTACAGATAGATATTTCATGGCAAAATTTGGATTTTTATTTAGTATAATGTGTGAAAGAATGTGTGGCTTATTTCTGATTTTCTATACATAAAGCACTATTCCAGTATCTTACAGGACTGATTTATGAAAGAGCACAATTCTCCAACATGCTGTTCATGACTAACATAACATTATTATGTTAGGGTGGTATTGTTGTTGGCTTCAGTGATAGGATATTTTGGGTTTCTGTTTAGTGTTTATTCTTTAATTCACAAGGATTTTAAAAATCTCTTCCTTCAATTGCTGGATCTGTAGGAGCATTCTTCCATCATATGATGGATATGGTCTCTGCCTTTTCTTTCTTGGTGAAGAACACATGCATACATTATTTTGTTTCATGAAAGAAGGCTACTGAAATAATTCCTCAGATCTTAAAGTAACACTTTGAGAGCAGACTTTAAAAGCACCCAATACTTTAGCTTCTGCTCCATCAATGAACTTTCTCTCTACTCTGCTGTTGAGAAATACCTACCTGACATACCTGGAAAGGCTAGTGTAGCATAAGTGGGAATCAACAAGGAAGCCCTACTTGAGGAAGAAAGGTACCAGAAATTAGAAACGTCAACACTATCAGTAATGATTTTTGCTTCTATAGATAGACTGTATCCAAAAGGTTGTTAACAAAGGAATGATAGATGTTGACCAAATTTTACCTGATAAGACAGAGAAAGTACTTAAAGTGGAACTACAAATGACAAGCCAAAAGAATTTTGGAAAATGACACTTTACTGCATGTACCAAAGAAATTGGCTGAAGTTTTAAAAATCAAAAGGAAATACAAATGAATACACCAAAAGAATGATCTGGAAAATAATAATAATAAAAATAATAACAACAACAACAATGCAGGAAACCCTATACCATTTCAGACAAATGGCTGTCCAGTCTCTTCTTAAAAACTTCCAGTGTTGGAGCATTCACAGCTTCTGGAGGCAGGTTGTTCTCTGATTAATTGTTCTAACTGTCAGAAAAGTTCTCCTTAGTTCTAGGTTGCTTCTCTCTTTGGTTAGTTTCCATCCGTTGCTTCTTGTCCTGCCTTCAGGTGCTTTGGAGAATAGCTTGACTCCGTCTTCTTTGTGGCAACCCCTGAGATATTGGAACACAGCAACCATTCCTTATATGTTTTAGCCTCCAGTCCCCTAATCATCTTTGTTGCTCTTCTCTGTACTTTTTCTAGAGTCTCAACATCTTTTTTACATCGTGGTAACCAAAACTGGATGCAGTATTCCAAGTGTAGCCTTACCAAGGCATTGTAAAGTGGTATTAATACTTCACGTGATCTTGATTCTATCCCTCTATTAATGCAGCCTAGTACTGTGTTGGCTTTTTTGGCAGCTGCAGAACACTGCTGGCTCATATTTAAGTGATTGTCCACTAGGACTCCAAGATCCCTCTCACAGTTGCTACTATTAAGCAAGGTACCGTCTATACCTGTGCATTTGGTTTTTCTTGCCTAAATGTAGAACCTTACTTTTTTCACCATTGAATTTCATTTTGTTAGATAGAGCCCAATGTTCAAGTCTGTCAAGATCCTTCTGTATCTTAAGCCTATCTTCTGGAGTGTTGGCTATTCCTGCCAGTTTAGTGTCATCTGCAAATTTGATGAGTTCCCCATCTATCTCCTCATCCAAATCATTGATGAAGATGTTGAAGAGCACTGGGCCCAGAACAGAGCCCTGGGGCACCCCACTACACACTTCTCTCCATGTAGATGCAGTTCCATTGAGGACCACATGCTGAGTACGGCTGGTCAGCCAGCTACGAATCCATCTGGTGGTGATGCTGTCTAACCCACATTTTTCTATCTTATCAAGTAGTAGGTTGTGATCTACTTTACCAAATGCCTTACTGAAGTCCAAGTAAATTATATCCACAGCATTCCTCTGGTCCACTAATTTTGTCACCTGGTCAAAGAATGCAATAAGATTTGTCTGGCATGATCTGTTTTTGACAAACTCATGTTGGCTTTTGGTAATGACTTTGTTTGCCTCTAGGTGTTCGCTGATTCGTTGCTTGATTATCTTTTCCAAGATCTTCCCAGGTATTGAGGTCAGGCTGATAGGTCTGTAGTTTCCTGGATCCATTTTTTCTCCCTTTTTTGAAGATGGGAACTACATCAGCTCTTTTCCAGTCCTCTGGTAGTTCCCCAGTGCTCCAGGATCTTTGAAAGATATAGTTCAGTGGTTCTGAAATCACATCTGCCAGTTCTTTCAGAACCTTGGGGTGTAGTCAATCTGGTCCTGGTGATTTGAACTCATCTAGGGTGGACAGGTGCTCACTTACCATTTTCTTGCCTATCTTAACTTGTGTTTCTAATCTGTTTTTTACGATACTGTTTTTGATAGGTTGGACTGTTTTTGTGATATACAAAAGAAGCCCGTTAAAGCCTCCGTAAAGAAATGTGTGTGATGGGATAAAGAAGAATTGAAAACAAATCAAATCCCTCAAATATGATTTATTTGATCAAGGTTAAATTAAGACATTTTTGCAAAGGTCTGGCAATCATTTATGGACATTTTCCTGACACCAGGATTGAAAAGTTGATGTTTTATTGATTTGCCTACAGAAAAGGGATGGAGTATGGGATGAACAGATATCTATTTATATGCTTAAATATTTATATGGGTGGAGGGTTGTTTATAGTTGTGATTAAAGTTGGAAGTCACTTCTTTATATATTTATATTTATATAAAGAATATTTTTTATTTTTTTATTTTCTTTTCCTTTTTGTTTATTTTCTGCACTTTTTATTTTTTCCCATTCTTTTCTCTTTCGCTAAGTTTGTATTATATTTTATTATTGCAATCCAAATTTTGTTAAAATTATATTAGAAATAAGAATAATTTTCAAATCACAAGGGATAAGCATTTTATTCTATTCTGCTCTGGTCATAACAGAATAGAATGAATTCTATTCTAGATATCACATTTTAAGAAGATTCTGAAAAGAGCAACAAGGATGAATCTCCACTTTAGACTATTAATATAAGATGCAGCTTCATCTCAATTTTTTTATTATACTAAGTTAGCTCAGGTCAGGAATGAATCAGGCCATTCATTGTGCCCTCTAATTCATACTGTACGTGATAAGGAATGTCAGTTTTACTTCAGTACTCAATTCCACTGTGGTGGAAGCTACTCAGGCTCATTCTTAGTACAGGCAGCACTTCACTCCTACAGAAAATGGGTAGAAAATTAAAGGTAAACAATACTCCTTGGGGCTCCTTTAGTCCATTTTTCTTAGTGGGGAAAAAAGGGCCATAGGTTTTTGACTCTAACAGAAGGAAAACAAACCATGTGATTTTTTCCCCAAAAAATGTACAGTCTTATGACATGTTGAGTCAGATACCTAATTACAACTTTTGCTGCAATATTCTAACAACTTGCTTAGAACCACATTACCAATCTATTATGTTAGATCTTAGGTAGAAGGCCTGTGTTTTGATGGAGATCAACTGTGAGTGATAAGACAGATGATGAGACAGATGTCACCTGGACAGGTTCAAAGCTTCACATGACAGCTTGAGACTAGTATTCCCAGCAAACATGTAGTCTACATTTTGAAAAGTTCCATACCAATTGCAAGCAGCTCTCATTACTTAACGTTTTCATGGTTTATCGTGTTCATCATTAATGGAAGCTGCTATATGCTGCTCTGAACCCTGCTAATGATTAAGGCTCACTCCCCACATTCCCAGACTATAATTAGGAATATGAAGATTAGTTCATGCTGCACAACCACAAATGTAAACCCTTATTTATCTTATTACATAGAGAATTATGGTTGTGGAAATACTAACACACTAGAATGCTTATACTTTATTGAAGATGTCCTGTTTTAAATTTACATTTGTTATAATTCACTCTAAATCAGTTTAGCAGTTCCAATGCAAAGGAAAGTCAAGTAAAGCAAGTTAAATTCTAAGATTTGTTGTTTTAAAATGATAGTACAGTGTGTAGTCCATACCCAAGTCTTTCTTAGAATTCAGTGGCAGCAAAGAATTCTTAAGAAGAGGAGATCTTTAGATGTAAACAAGAAAGCTTCATGATATCCCAGGAAAGAATTTCAGTTGCAAACAACACCAAAGGAACTCAGAAATCATAAATCTACAGAGCAGGATGTTTCCCCCAGTTGTTGCCTAATTGCTTTTGGACAAGTCCTGATCGTGCCAATTCTTGAATTCCAGGATGCACATTGATTTTGCTTTAGCAGCTTCAGTTGCCTCTACTATCTTGGACCAGAGGCAAGAGCAAATTCCAATACACCATATTGTCCAGTTATGTTCTCTTTTAGAATAGAATAGAATAATAACTTTATTGTCACTTTGAATGTACACTAATCGGCATACATTAAAATGAAATTTTGTTGCATACAGCTCTCAAAGAGTCACCACCTCCAATATACAATACATAAATATGACATAAATAAATACAGATTTATGCAAATACCCACCTATATTATATGACACAGAGAAACAACAGTCTAGTTCGGGTTATGTATACATGTGCATGGCAAGAAAAACAAATCTTGTGAGTTTACCAGACGGATGGCATAGGGAACAAAACTATTACAGAATCAGGTAGCCCTGCTAGCAATACTTTGAAACCTCCTCCCAGAGGGTAACAACAGAAACAGACCGTAAAATGGGTGTGTGGGGTCTCTAACAATGCTTTGAGCTCTAACCACATAGCACTTATTGGCAGCATCCTGAATACCAGGGAGTGAGCTTCCTATGATCTTCTCGGCTGTCCTTACCATTCTCTGTATGGACTTTCCATCTGAGGCACTTTTTGGAGAGGTGGTGTCTCAAGCTGTTTTGACCCTGTTGACATTGAGAAAGACTTTGCCAGAGTTCTCATTAAAAGCTCTTAAACTTAGTAAATTCAGTGACCAAGGGATAAGAAGACCTGTCTTGGCTGAAAAATGGAAAGCAAGTATAGTATTAAGTGGACAATTGTCTCAATAGGAGAAACAAAAATGAAGTCCCTGAAGGAACTATATTGAAACAAAGCTTTTTAACTTTATAAATTATTTTGACTTAGTGGAGGTTATAGACATGTCCGAGTTACAACACAAAAATGCTCACTATCCTATCCTATATTACATGGAAGAAATCAACCATCTGCCAGAACTGACCTTACTCTTCTGGCCATTGGTTACTTCACCTACATGGTATCTGTAAGTTACCACATTTATGGTAATTATAATTAATAGACTGGAAATCTTGATTGTCTTTCCTTCTTTCCTTCTTTCCTTCTTTCCTTCCTTCCTTCCTTCCTTCCTTCCTTCCTTCCTTCCTTCCTTCCTTCCTTCCTTCCTTCCTTCCGTCCACCTATCCAAAATGCAAAATGCACTGATGGAGGGTGCATGGAATATTTCCATGGCAGCCGTGTCTTCCAGTGTACACAAATGCTCTATCCTGACTTCTTGCTCCCTGCATAATTTCCTAAATTTATAAGATTATGGAATGGTGCTTTTTTTTTTCAAAAAAAAAAAACCACACCTAATTCTGCTTAATGCCAAACAGTAAGCAATGGCCACCAAGATAAGTAGTTAAGTGTATTATGGCTAGAAGAATATTAACCCTGAACTATCTTCTCATCCCCTCTCCCCAAACTTCAGAAAAATAGATCAGCAATTTGCAGTTCATTTTCATGCTGGTAAGTGATGGGAGAGGTATTCTTCCAGTTGCTGCTGTAAAACTGTCCCATGGTATAGTATATTCAGGCAGGGATATTGATTTTGCCCCATTACTAAGACACAGTAAAGGTAGTCTATGGAGGTTCATACTGACATTCTTTCTTCCCAATTTAAGAAAAAAAGTACATTACTGCCAATGTGAAAAATATCCCTTGGGGGAAAGTAGTAAATGAGTCAAGTTTGCAATGGATACTAAAGTATTTAAGATGGCAAAACCCCAAAGTGATTGTGATGAGCTATAGAGAATCTCTTTAAACTGGATAAATGGTTAACTAAATAGCAAATGAAATTCAATTTAACTACAGTGAAAGCTCATTTTAATGGTCATTTGCATCAGCTTATATCATTTGAGTAATGCTGTTATTACATAAATTACACAAATAGGGGTAAAATTTGGCCAATTGTGTGCAGTATCCATTACACCAAGGTCTGATAAATCAAAGCTTCACTGTAAATGCAAAGTGATGTACACTGAGGCAAAAACTACCTTGATAGACATTGGAAAGAAAGATAATTGAATCATAGTTCCAGCTCAGCGAAGGAATCAACTTAATATACAGCAGAGATATTTTCTTTATTAATTGTTTACAAAAAATAAAAAGTAATAGATTATGATAAAAAGAAAACAAAATGTTAGTTATAACAACATTAGTATTATGCAGGACATACATTCATAAATATGTAAACATATATATAAGTTCTAAGTATTCCAGTGAGTGATAGCCATATTTCATCATGCTCACCCATAGTTAATATACATTGGTAAGTAAGATATTTGTACAGTAAGTTGCAAATAACTTCTGCTTTGTAGACTATTTAATAGTTGGGGTTATGTTTATCTTTCCAATGCTGAAGCATAGTCATCTAGTTATTCTTAGAATCCAGGATTTATTTTGCCAGATATTAATTTCCTTGCAATTAAAATATAACTCAAAAGGATATATACATCTAATTTTGCTTCAAAGTTGAATTAATAACACCTCCCCAGATAGAATAGTTACAGGACATTGTACAAACATATGTTTGAATTATTAAAGCATTAATTTCATTGTATCTTCAGAATCCTGACAATTTGTTTAAGCCTTTGTGATGTAAATGCAATGGAGTCCATTACATCTGAAATACTTTTTCTTGCTGAATTCTAAGATTTGTTGAAGTTTATGATATTGATATTAACACTTCTTCCCATCATATAAGGCAGAATCAGAATCCATCTTTACTTTATGCCATTCATCCCTTAGAATTTGAAAAAGAAAATTTCATATTAGGGGTCATGTGTTAGTTAAGAGTTGACACCAAAATGATGGCATATAATCAACTATTAGTAGTATGGATTACAAAAAGATGAGATCAAATTTACCTACATCAAATAAAGAATGTGAAATCCTTTGAGCAAACAGAAGTTTTCCTACTCTTTGCGTAGGGTGTGAGTAGATGATGGTCTAAAACAAATAACTATGCTTGGTAGATAGAAGAATGGGAATGCCATGGAAGACGTGTCCTTGGAAGTGCTACAGATTATTGCTGGAGATGGTACAATATTGTAAGCTTTTGTCTAGATAGTCTTAAGAAGAGACCTAACTAATTCTTTTATTCAAAAGCGTGACTTTAAAAAAAACGAAAAAACTATGGGTTACTTTATACCAGTACAATTTGAGATTTTTTTTCCTTTTCACACCAGGTAGATTAACATGCTTTATAGATTTAAGTATGTGTCAGTATAAGACAAAAACAGACTTGTAAATTTTGTATTTATTGATTGAGATAGTCACAACCTTGAAAACTAGAGTTGCTTGTTATATTTTTATTTTTATTTTTTTAATTCTTTAAACTTTGTAGCAAGTAAAGAAATTATGATTTAGGTGGCAAATTTACTATAACTGAAATCTTGTATTGAATTAAATCAGATAAAAATAGATAACGAATCTCAGACCACATACATTTAGATTTTAAAAGATTTTACTCATGTCTACAATTCTGGTCTTAAGAGATATTCAAGGCTTTTCTTGGTCTTTGTATGAATGTTTTCCTTGTCAAAAATGACAATATATTGCTGGGACATTTGTATGCATACTTTTAATGCATGGAGATCTCTTTTTAATTGCTTTTGCTGTTAATCTTGAATTCTACATTGTCATATATTGTTTTACAATTCTAGCCAAGAAACAGAAACCTTGTTCATTATTTCTGTTTTGAGCAATTTTGTTCTTTTTAAAATATATTTCCTGTTGTTCAACAGCTTACTTTATAATCCATTTCATAGAAGTTTCTTTTGGTTGTAGATCCAACGTTGTTGAGATTCATTCATCACTGTGATCATCAGATAATAACAAGCATTCAGAGTACATCAAAACAGTCTGCACCTAATCGTTTTCTTTGTAAAATGGAAAATATTTGGAAATTTCATGAAACATTTTCATCAGCTCCAATAACTCAAAGTAACTGTATTAGTCAGTATTTATAACCTTTAATGTTCACTAACTTACAGCTAGTACATATTATAGGATAACACATTGCCATTTGTTAACTGGAAATAATAAATGAAAAGCTTAACTATATTAGTATTATAGGATAGGATAGGATAGGATAGAGCTGGAAGGGACCTTGGAAATCTTCTAATCCAGCCCCCTGCTCAAGCAGGAGGACCTATACCATATCAGACAAGTGATTGTCTAGCCTCTTCTTAAACATCTCCAATGATGGAGCGCCCACGATTTCTGGAGGCAAGCTGTTCCACTGGTTAATTGTCCTCACTGTCAGAAAGTTTCTCCTTAATTCCAGGTTGTTTCTCTCTTTGTTCAGTTTCCGACCATTGTTTATTGTCCTGCCCTCTGGTGCTTTGGAGAATAACGTGATCCCCTCGTCTTTGTGGCAGCCCCTCAAATACTGGAATACTGCTATCATGTCGCCCCTGTTTCTTCTTTTCTTTAGACTAGCCAAACCCAAGTCCTGCAGCCATTCTTCATATGTTTTAGTCTCCAGGCCTTTGATCATCTTAATTGCTCTTCTCTGAATTTTTTCCAAACTCTCAACATCTTTTTTGTGATATGGTGACCAAAATTAGCTGCAGTATTCCAGGTGTGGCCTTACTAGGGTTTTATAAAGCGGTACTAATACCTCGTGTGATGTTGATTCTATGCCTCTATTTATACAACCCAGGATTGTATTAGCTTTTTTGGCTGCTGCTGCACACTGCTGGCTCATGGTCAAGTGATCGTCCACTAGGACTCCAAGGTCCCTCTCACAGTTACTGTTTTTAAGCCAGGTCTCGCCCAGTCTGTACTTGTATCTTTGATTTTTCCTGCCTAAATGTAAAACTTTGCTTTTTCTCCACATTGAAATTCATTTTATTGGGGAGGGCCCATTGTTCAAGTTTGTCAAGATCTTTTTGGATCCTGAGTTTGTCTTCTGGGGTGTTGGCTACTCCTGCCAGTTTGGTATCATCTGCAAATTTATGAGTTCCCCTTCAAGTCCCTCGTCTAAGTCATTTATGAAGATATTGAAGAGTACTGGGCCTAAGACAGAACCTTGTGGTACCCCACTCTTTACTTCTCTCCATGTGGATGTAGTACCATTGAGGACTACTCGTTGAGTATGGTTTGCCAGCCAGCTACAGATCCATCTGGTGGCGATGTTGTCTATTCCACCTTTTTCTAGCTTACCAAGGAGTAGGTTGTGGTCTATTTTATCAAATGCCTTACTGAAGTCTTAAGTATACTACGTCCACAGTTTTTGACTGGTCTATTAGTTTAGTCACTTTGTCAAAGAATGAAATAAGCTTGGTTTGGCATGATCTGTTTTTAACAAGCCCTTGCTGGCTACTAGTTATAACTTTGTTTGCTTCTAGTTGTTCGCAGATCTGTTTTTGACTATCTTTTCCAGGATCTTCCCAGGTATTGATGTTAAACTGATTGGTCTGTAGTTTCCTGGGTCTGTTTTTTTCCCCTTTCTTGAAGATGGGAACCACATCAGCCCTTTTCCAATCCTCAGGTATTTCCCCGGTGCTCCAGGATTTTTGAAAGATATAGTGCAATGTTTCTGAGATAACATCTGCCAGCTCTTTCAGAATCTGGGATATAATCTGTGAGGTCCTGGTGATTTATATTTGTCAAGGTCGGATAGGTGTTCTCTTACCATTTTCTTGCTTATTTTAATTTTTGTTTCTAGTTTGTCTTTTGCAGTGGGTTTTTTGGTATGTTGGGCTATGGTGTCTTTTTGTGTGAAGACTGATGCAAAGTTTGAGTTAAGCAGTTCTGCTTTCTCCCTGTTGCCTGTTATTTCCTTGCCACCTTTTCTCCTTAGTGGCCCTACAGTTTCCTTGACTTTTTTCTTGTTGTTAATATATCGGAAGAAACTTTTTTTTATTATCCTTGATTTCTGTTGCAAGTCTTTGTTCGTTCTGAGCCTTTGCTTTCCTGACTTCATCTTTGCATGTTCTGGCTGTCTGCTGATAATTGGCCTTATTATGTGACCTTCTTTCCATTTTTTGTATTTGTCCTTTTTGTCTTTCAGTTTGTCAGAGAGATCTTTGTGCAGCCATGCTGGTTTCTTCTTGAATTTCTTGTTTTTCTTTTTCAGTGGTATTGTGCTGGACTGGGCTTTTATGATTGCATTTTTCAGGGTTTCCCACACTTCTTGGGTTGTTTTCCTCTTTAGGATTTTCATCCATGGGATCTTTCCTAGATTCTCTCTGAGTTTATTAAAGTCAGCTCTTTTGAAATTTAAGACCCTGGTTGGATTGTTTTCTGTTGCTAGTGTTGTAATAAATTCCAGTATGACGTGATCACTTTCGCCCAAGGTTCCGGTAACTTCAACTCCCTCTATCACTTCTTCTCTATTAGTAAGAATTAAGTCCAATATGGCTTTACATCTAGTTCCCTCCTCAACCTTTTGGATGACAAAGTTGTCGGCTAGGTTGGTTAGGAATCTATTTGATCTCCCACTCGCTGCAGAGTTTGTTTCCCAGTTGATATCTGGATAGTTGAAGTCAGTCATATAGTTTAATTTTATTACTATTCTATAGATTAATTATATTAGTATTGTAGTTAAGCAGCTTGGAGAACTTGTAGAGTTTCAGATCTTAATGGCCTGGCCAGAAAATTTAAACCAAGTTAGTACCAAATTGATAAAAATTAGAAACAGGAGAGATTGCCTTGAGTTATAGCTTTCTTGTGACTTTTAGTATTCCCAGACAAACAAAATCAGCCTAGTTTTTCATTTTTTTTTAGCTTTCAACATCCTAACTATGCACACCTTCATCATTCCTCCCACCCTCCCCTCAGAAGATTAGACTCACTAAGTCTTGGGGGGGTGTAACAGCCCCTGACTGCGCTGGGTCTTGTGTTATGTACTGCAGTCAGCAAGCTTGCATTTTTTATGTAATATATTTCTATACTGATTGTCTTCTATTGAGTTCTTCAAACCAACAGAGAACCTAGATTATATTAGAAGAGCTATGTAAAGCAATTAAGGCCTCTTTGCTCCAATCACACCAAATTTTATTTCACTTTAGAGGTATACTTTAGGATCATATTGGTAAATGAATGGGCAGTTACTGAGTCATGCTTTTCCCATTAGCACTAATTAAGTTTTAATCAACTTCTTTAAAACTAAGAAAATATTTTTAGACTATTTTCAAACAAGGGCAATATTTATTATTTTTAATGGGATAAAAAAGTTGCTCTTTAAAACATTGTTTAGAAAAATTAAGATTAAAAAAATGTTTGCCAAACTTTTTAACTTGTGAAGTTGGAACATTGCTATTCATAAATTCCAACCATCATCCAGAAAATCTAGCAAAATAGAAAATAGTATACATGTTTTAAATAATAAGCTAGTGGTTACAAATATTTAATTGTGAGAAAGAGAAATGTAATAGCACATTACAGTTTACCTGTTCTGGTAAACATTTCAGTGTAATATTCAAAATCAGCATATCCAAGATTTAATTATAAAAACTGAGAAGTGAATAACTACAAAGATACTTAAATTGAAGCCTCTATCAAGAAGAAAGACAAAATATAATTTAGTCTTTTTGTGAAATCATCAACAGAGGTCCATGTATGTGTTTCCATGATACTGAGATAGATTTGCAGATCTTTATTTCATTATTTTCTGGTTTAGCCTTTAGAATAGCAATTCTGGGAGTTGAAGTCCACGAGTCATAAAAGAGCCAAGGTTGCCTACCGCTGGGCTATACAGTGCAAACAGTTTGTGGTTTTTTTAACCTCATTCTGTACAAAAAGTTTCGTTTTGGAAAATATAAAAAATGAAATACACTTACTGTTGCTCACACATGAAACAGTCATAAATGTCATTTGTTGAAAACAACTTGTGTTCATAATTTGTTTTCTTTTTCTCCCAATCATCTATTTTAGTGATAGTGAAACTTTGGGCTTGTGTGTCAAAAATTTAGAAAATGCCTAACTTGACTCTGCTGGTGTGTCACTTCCCCCTGAACAAAAGAGAAACATTTCTTTATTTTTTTTAAAAAAAATATTGCAGTCCAGTCATGGCTCGTGCTTTGCATTATATAATTCAACATAATTACAACAACGAAATACAAGTAAACAAATTAATTTTTGGAGACCTCAGAAGTTCTGCAAGAGCACGGCCCTCTCGTGCAACTTCCAGAGGGTCTGGAAACTGCAAGAGCACACCCTTTCTCTACGGCCTCTGAAAATCGCACAAGAACAGGGTGTGCTTTCAAGAATTGCTATTGTTGGGTGTTGGTGAATGCTGGTATATAACCCAAAATGTGGCATGTCACCTTTGACCCCAATGTCATAAATTTGTGATTATTGATCTATCTTACTGTTTCATGAGGGAATAGTATGGCTATGAAATACTTCATATTTGGTTTCGGAAAGGTGCTTCACAGTGTGTCAGGGCTTAAACACAGCATCTATCTACAACTCTTTAAAGCAGCTACAATTTTGTTCAGCATCTGATAGCTGTAGAGAGAGGTGCTGTGTCCATGTCCCATGGATTCCAAAGCCTGTTTTTCAAATTGCATCGGAAGTGCTGCACAGATGGAAAAAATACTATGCTTTTATTATTTTTTCTGCCGACCCAATCCCCCATGTTGAAAGAGACTTGGCAATTGGATGGAGTGAAGCTCCTTTCTGTTCATTTAATATGAAATGCAGGATTTGATTACTATTATTTATTTCCTTTTCCCTATTTTTCCAAAAGTAAAAGTGAAAGCCTGCAGTCTTGTTGCCAAACCACCTATTGATTTACAACCTAAAATCTTTCGGCAACTCATTCTTTACTGAATCCAGTTGGAAGTAATTGAATAGTAGACATTTGTGTTCCATCAGAACCTCTTAGTGCCAAGTCTTAGGTGCAGAGAAAAAAATGTATAACTGCTCACCTAAAGAAAACTGAGTTCAAAGCAAGATTAAATCAGAAATGAAAAGAATTTGGCAAAAACAGAACATTCCTTTGTTGACATTTGTCAGCTTTACCTGATCACCTTATGAAACCTGGCATGTAATTTAGAGAGACTGTTTAAAGGTGTGTTTTTTCCCTGAAATCCATCAAGACATGTTAAAATTCAGATTTGGAATTACTTTGGATTAATGAGAAAAAAATACTGATAATGCAACTATTGTAGTGATGGGACTCTGAGGTGTACAGAGATTCAAACTTGAGAATGCATATAATCTTGTTTTTGGCACTACAGAGGCAGTACAGAATTGGAAGACAACAAGACAAAGTTTTTTGATTGATTGATTATGTGCCACAAGTCATTGTTGATTCTTAGCAACCACATATAGACAATGTTTCTCCATGAATAACAGAATTAAGAGTTAGTCAGAAAGAAAATAATTGCAAATGGAATTACACATATTTTAGCTTAAAAATCTGTAACAGAACATTTACTGTACTAAAACATTTGAAAGTTATATTCTTAAATCTATAGATTAACCTGAATAAATATTTTGCAGTGCTGGTATATTCTGGGATATAGTAAACTCTGAAATTGATTAATCTGAAAGAGAAAAGCATTTTTTTTTGTGTTATACAGATTAATTCATTGGATTTCTGCATTTTTTTAAACATTCCAATTTTTAACTCATGTTGGTTTCTGTTTTAAAATTTCAATATTACTGCTTTTATGAGAGCAATCAGTATGGCTTGCCTTAAATTGATACGGCCAGGCAATTTCTCTGTATTAGCCTTGTGGGAATGGAAAAAGTATTTTACCTAATATTGTTGATGATGCTCTGCACAGAACTTGAATTTGTTGCTGCTTTAAGATTGGGGTTTTTTTTAATTTTTATTTGTTTCCCCCTTGTGTCTGGCCTAATTAATTTTATAAGACTTCCCTGTGGACATAATTTATACGACAGATGACTTATAGTAACAGTCACTGATGTGGTATGAAGATTTTTTTTGTTTATACTAAGTTTAATATGTTCCTGCATTATTTCCCTCTAAAATCTTTGATCTATTCATTTCTGCACTTTTCTCATTGCCCAATAAGCATGATTTTTTAAACAGCTTTGTTGGTAGGATTAAAAAAAGAGTAAACAAGAAAAGTAAATTGCTATACTTATGTAGTTTTACTTTTCGATTTTAAAAACGCGAATGACATTGAATACAGCTGTAAAATCAAATCTTATATCATTATTCTTCTATCTCATGCATTACAAATGAGAAATGTTTCTCTGCTTTTTAAATCATTGGCCAATGTCAAGAAGCGTTAGAAATAAAGCTGTGGAATAGGAAATCTGCTCAGAAGGAAAACCTTTGTTTTCTTTATGAAAATTTTACCAAAACTAGCAACAATACTGTCTTTAATTCCAAAGAAAGGCAGTTTTGACCTAGAAAGACAATTGATTGTGTATTCTCCAAGTATTGGCTTCTTTTTTATTTAGTGTTTCTAAACTGTCTCTCAAAGCTTTAGTGAACCTGCAGAACATATGTTTTCAGAAGAAATTCAGCTAGCACAAGCTCCCACAATGGCTTCTAATTCCCTTACTATATAGTGGTGTCTTGGGATTTTGTTTTAAAGACAAGAGGTCAATCTGGATTTCTGAGTTCATGTCTTAAGCCGAATCTTAGTTTGTGTAGTGATATTGCAGCCAGAAAGGGAAGAGATTCTTAAGTCCAAGTTTAGTTTGTTCAATCCTGAATATATCTCCTGATGCCATGGAAGATGAATAACAACTCAGTGGGACTCAAATCTTGGAAGATTTACATAGTCCTCACCTCTACTGCATTTGAGCCATGTCCTCTTTGATTTGGGTATGGCATGATTTGAATGAAACATGTGAGAGATGATAGATTGACAAGAATGTGGATAAAATTTTTTTTATGGATTTGCAATTTCACATCAATCAACCTAATGAAAACTTCTGCATTAATAAAGTTTTACAATATTTACCTGAAAGGAAGATAACTCTGAATTTACAATTATCTTTCTTTTCACATAGTGGTTAGAAATAAATAATAAACATACATGAAAATCTAGTGTAATGCTTTTCCATTGTGTCAACGTTGTGCTTGTCAAATTATTTAATAACTCTATGAAGATAATCCAAAAGTTTAGAATTGGTATCATCAATATGCTGATTATACCCAGTTATACATCTCCACTCCAGGCTCTGTGCTCTGAGGACCTGGATATAAAAAACAGGCTGAGATGCAATCCAGGCAAAACTGAGTTGCTATTAATTCAAAACACAATTAATCCTAGGGTGATAGCATCTTTGGCTATTGATGAGTTGTGCAGGCCCACACTCTTGGTAGTCCTTTGGGGATTAATTCTTTCTCCACGTGGAAGCTGTAGCCAGGAAGATCTTTATTCAGCTTCAATTGCTACATCAATAGGGATTATAGCAGAAACAGAGGTTGGTCATTCATGTGCTTGCTACCTCTTACCTGTATTGCTGTAATTTGCTTTACATGAAGCTTTTTTTATATAAATATTTTATTAATTTTCTAATTTTACAATCATGAGTACTTAATAAACAATGTGTTGGTAATTCAGTGGTACATATTAACTTTCTCAGTCTAGTTCCAATACTACACTATCCAGTGCTTCCTTGATCCTTTCTTCTTCCGGTGGAATGCCTTTTTCCACACTGGGCAAATACAATTCTTGTTACTGTTAATACATATACAATTAAATATAGACATCTTCATCACATTTTTCTGGTATTATACATAATATCGATAGTGTCAGTTTATAATATCTTTTCTAGCCAGAACATATCTCAATTGCATTTGTACTTAAAATCCATTTGTTCAATCAATATCCTGTTTTTCCCGCTTTTTTTAAATTTTAATTTCCCATCAATGTTCAAAATATCTCTATTGCTTATAATTTTCTCATAGTAAATTATATTTGGATAACCAAAATTTTTCCTTATTCAAACCCTTTTAGAATTTTCATATTTCCCATCTCATAACAAAGTAGTATATTCTGGTTACAAATCCTATCCTTCTAATTATAATAATACTTTTATTTCTAACAGTTATCTATTTTCTTAACCATATTCAAACATATGTTTAATAGAATAATATCCCATCTAATAGGTCAAAATCTCTATTTTCTTCAGTCTTACTCTAGCTTTCTTCCTTTGCCAAATAACTTTCCAAGTCAGTGCATTTGAATCATCAAGTAATTCTTCCTCTGTTTTTGTATATATTGTTTGGAATGAAGAAGAGAATTTGATTGAAGTATTTTTGGAAGAACGCTCAACCCATTTATATTCATTAAAAACCGTCCATCCTTCTCCTTCAGTTTTTCTTTTCATTTCTTGTTTGTTAATATTCAGCATTTCTCCTAACAGCTTTGTCATCCGTTCGATCAGCTCTTCTTCCTTATCCTCAAATGTATTTTGAAATCTTGACAAGTAAGATATCTTTTCCATTTCTGGTGTTATCACTGCATCTTCTTCTAATTTTTCATTTGTCTGTATCTGTCTGTTAATTCCTTCCTTTAGGCCCTCCATCTTTGGATCCGTTTCTTCTAATTTTCCTTCTATTTTCTGGGTTCCTTCTTTGTAGTCATTGGATTTGTAAGTTTAGGTTAAAAATTGTTCTTTTATCTCATTTGCGTTATTTTTAGTTCATCATGAAATAAAACAAGTGTCTCTTGAATTGATTTCAACATAGAAAGAATTTCTTTCTGAGATTCATTAACATTTTCTTGTTGGTATATCAAGCTGGGGGCTTCGGAGACAAGTGTTAAAGATGGTTTTTTACCATTTGAGGCTAAGTATGGAACACCCATTTTGTTTTTGTATGTAGTCTTTATAGTCCAATAGGGTCCCCAACACAGATAAGCAGCCCAAGAGGTTTTTTTTCTGTTTTCCCAGCTGCAATCTGCAAAAATGAAAGTTTCCAGGAACAGCAAAGAGTATTATCTAAGTCTGGGCTTAAAGCCAAATTTCCTTTAAGCATAATAAATTGTAGTGCCGTGTATCACCACTAGATGTCATTGACACCGTCTTCCAGCTTTCCAAATCCAAGCCTATTTTACAGACTTTCAAATATCTTTTCTAAAAAAAAAGTCTCAAAGGTACTTTTAGTCCCCAAATTTCAAAGCTATATAACTGTATGTATTCCAAATTGATCTTGTAGTTTTCTCTATTTTCCCCCAAAGCAATTAATTCGCCACTTTTCTTTTCCGGGGCAAAAACTTCCCTTCCCTCTCTCATTGGGGAGGAATGCTTTGGACATTCTTTTTTCCATGAAAATAGTATTAAGGTCATAAAAAGTCTCACCCAGTTCCATCCATGTTGCTCAAAAATTGCTAGTTAGTGCTAATCTTCGGTTGTCACCAGCTTCTGATTGGCCACACGAATGTAGCCAGTCTTTCCCCTGCTGGTTTGGAGGGCTTCCTTGGATCCAGTGGAAGGGCCGCCACCCCTCTGCGATCAACGAGGGTCCCCTCCATCGCCTCTCTGGGGTGACTTTCGACCTTTTTTAGCAGGGCAAAATTGAACATGAAAGACGGAGCCCCGACTTCCTATGCCCGTCAAATTGCGACGCCTAACCGGAAGTCGCTTTACACGAAGCTTTTGAAGACACCTTGAAATGGCATCTAGTGCTAAAGAAGAGTGCCTTTGTGCTTATAATAATGGTATGGACTGTGATACCTGCACTGGATACTTGGTTTTTTTCCCAATGTAATTAAACTGTTGACTAAGACCTATAAAGCCCGTACAGCTTAAAACCTGAAATCTTGCAAGACTGCCTATCCCAGATTGATTTTGCTTGCCCAATTTGGGAACAATAAAGAATGCCTAGTGAAGGTCCACACCTGAACTGGTGCAACAGAAGGGAACATAAAGATGGTGGGCTTTGCTTTCTATGGAACAGCTTGAGTGCCAAATGAGAGTGGCTATATTCTCATGACTTTTGGAAACTAATAAAGTCTTGACTTTTGTAGAAGATTTGTGAGATGGAATAGTTTAATGAAGGTGGTTCCAGAATGTAAAGACATTACCAAATGATTATGGTTTCATTTTCATTTCTGAATTATGATTACTTATTTTTATTATACACTACTTAGAGTCCTATTATATATAAGTGATATGTGAATCATATAAATAAACTCCAGATAAAACCATTTCTGCATTTTTTTCCCTTTTACAAACCAGACTGTACATCAGACTTCTTTTAAGTGCATTGAGAGACCCCTTCTTCAATGAAATCTCAATTAAAATGCTGTACAGTTATGAGCTGCTACAAGTAAGGCTATGCTTCCTGAAACGTATAGTTTATCCAACTTAGATGGTTTCCGTTCTTCTTTGAAAGACATCCGCTTCAGCACTTCTCTAGGTGCTGAAGGTGCTTTGAGCCTTCCTGGGCAAAATCCGGAAATATGCAACTTTTAAAAAAGTATGCTGATTTTAAAACATAAGGGATACATGTATATTTGCATATGGAAGGCTTAATGATTCATTCTTTTATTAAACCAATGAAGATAATCTCTACCTATAGAAGGACTATATTGGGGAAACGGTTATACAAAAAAAAAAACCCAGTCACAGGAACAATTAGGATAGCTAAACTTATTACCTCCTTGAATAATAAAGTTTCAGAACATGTTAGGAGCTACAAAGAGGTTAATTAGACAGAAATCATCTAGCTTGTGGCTTGATGCTATTAGGCTGGATTTTTCTTTTGTTGTTACTGTTTTTTCAGACTTTGTGCTCCCTTTTTCATTTACCAAAGCACAATCAAGAAAAGAAAAGTGTATTTCTGATGTTCTAGGTCAAGACAGGAAATCAGAAATTACCTAATGACTCAACTCACCCTTCTAGTGACCTTTGTTGGAATGATAAAACTGTAAACTAATTTTCCCCTGTTATGCAATTACATAAAAAGGATTGCACAGGAAAGGCTTTTTAAAAATATATCATTTCTATCTATTCAGGCTTCACTTCTCATCATAGAGTCAACTTAGCAGGTGCTTTAGGGATCATAGTTGTCACATATCCCAGAGATGTGCCAAACAACCTTAATAAATGGGTTCCTGTGTATGCATCTAGATATGTTTTATATAAATTAAAGTTATATACACTTGGGGAAAAATTCAGAAGTGCCTCAGACTTCCTGTAAGCATGATATCTTGTTCATTAAAGGACTGTGACTTTTTTCAGACTGTCACATAAACCCTAAAAACAGTGTCACCACTTTAACTTTAATGAGCAGATTCTTTAAAGGAGTGTTTTTTTCCCCCCGGGTTCAGGTGGAAACTTTTTTAAAAGCCAAGTTTCTTTAATGAATGACAGACTAGTACTGTACTTACTCAAGGTCCAATGCATTTCTTATGAATCATTTTGCAGCCATACACAGCACTGACAGAAAGAGAGAGAGAGATCTGCAGAAATCACAATCCAAAAAAGGGTAAAATTAGGACAAAAGGTTTAATTGAAATAATTACTAATTAAAATTAATTGCCTATAAAATAAGTCATCACATTTATAAAATTGATCCTCTCTCTTTGAATATATCAATCATTTTTACTGACAGAAAAAGAAGCATCCATCCTCCTTTCCTGTAGAAAGAACAAGAAATAAGAAAAATAGGATAGGCATGGCTTAAGGCAAAACAGTTGCTGAATTTAGAAGAAAGGAGAACTAGGAAAAGAAAACTGGTTAGATGTGAGGTGACAGGAAGACTGGAAGATCACTGAAGAGAAAAGAAAAGTTAGGGAAGGACCCTATTTATGCAACCCACAGGTAAACAGGGCCTCTCAAGCAATGGCTAATCTTTAAAGGCATCCATGTGGCCATTACTTGGAGGTTTAGAAATGTGAAATATAAATAAATACATTTGCAACCTTTGGTTCCATAGATAAAGGAGTTTTAGATAGACAGGGAAGAATAAGTTATAGAATGTTTTAACAGATTTTACTGCATTGATTTTCTCTGTTTTGGAACATCTTATATAAGCTCTGATTCCACTTGGATTGGAGTTGGGGCCATCCACTTCTATTGCTATTTGCCTTCTCAAAAAACTTCTTGTCCTTACATTTCATTGAAAATGGTTTAATACCAATTCACAGGATTCACTGAAAGCAACATAGCTTTTATATAAATGTAAAGATTCTCCCATCTTTCCAACTGAAGCTTAACATAACTTACTAGGTCTTCTATTCCTATGGCATCACAAATTGTTAGTACTAAAATAAATGATAAACATTCAAGTTTAGAAATTCAGGTACCAAAGGACAGATTTTTAACTTCATTTTTAACACATCTTTTCATATTCTTCCAGTTGACAGAAACTTGAAATGTGCTTCATTCAACTAAATGATGGTGTAGTGGAAAATTATGGTTTTTTCAGAGATATTATTCATTATTCATTCAGCAACACACTAGTTTTGATTTAAAGGCTATAATTAATGGTATGTTTAAGCCACTTCTTACTTGCTGCATTTGAGAACTTGTTCATTCTTCTGGAGGTCTGGACTTCTGCTCCAAGGCATTCTCTGATGACATCACCAGCCTTTGGACTTCATATTCCATTCCATTCCTGCATTCTTATCTTTCCTTCAGTCCAGTTCCCTCTCTGATTACAAGTTTGGAAGGCCATCTATTATATTCATTCAGTCATTAGAAAGTAATGTATAACTCACCTTGAAAATAGCAGGGACCAAATCATGTTGTTAATAGCAATAAAATGTTAATCTCAAATTAAGCTGTTGTGTGCAGTGTGTAAAACTTTACATGTATAGGCTTTCATAAAATAGGAAGCCTAATAATGCAGAATTTCTAACTGAGTGAGAGCTTTTATAGTATGGTTAAGTTCTATATATTGTACGTATGTGCTTGCTGTTCTAATCAGAATTGTACTCATTACCCAACTAACATAAGACACAAATCATACAGATATTAAGCAATAAATCAAAAAGTATATGAATATCTGTACAAAATACGAGTATGTAAAAGGCTGTGTTCTGAAATATGTAAACCAATTATATTTATTTTGTACAGATACTCTTTTTTACTCTTTCCCAGTATATGCCCACCTGAGTCTTACAATTAACATATTCACCTTTATGACAAATCAGAGCCTGTACCTGCAATCCTGGGAGACAGAATTAACTACCAGTCCTTCTTTGTTACATATCATAGATAGATATTCTGCTATGTCTCTAGGGATTAATACATAACTAATATTCTTTAACTTAAATATATTAAAATGTGATTTAGCAGGACTCTTATTCATGAGAAGAATGGAGATTTCATTGGAATTCATATATCTCTCTATCTTTGGCTACATTCTTTTGTCATTAAAAACTAATGCTTGAAAACTGAATTATTTACATAGATTGAGTCAATATGAGCAAATAGTACAGTTTGCTACAATGAGAAATTTGAATTGTATTGTAACATTGGATTTTTTTTTTTTAAAGAAGGTATAGGGATCAATTTCATTAGCTTGAAGAATGGAGTTCATTATTAGATAAAATCATTTTGGAATAGCTGAAGTTTTTTATTAAGTAATTTGCAAAACAGTTTGTACTATTTCCAGGTGTGTAAGATTTGTGTTTCAAAGAAGTACGGAAAAATAATAGCAAGATTAATTTCTCTGTACAAAATTTGTCTTCAGCTTTCAAAATGAGATTTGTATGACAGTGCATGACAGAGTAGTTGTTTTTTAATTCTTGTCAAGCTAAAATTTTTATTACACCCAGTAAATATAGATTTCCCAGTCACTGTTGGGATTTTGGGTTGTATACCTATCAAAAAAATCAATAACAGCCTTTCTCGGTGTGTTATAGATACGTTATAATATAATTTATGTCATCTCTAGCCTTCATAGCCAATGAGATATTATTAAAAATTATAGTCTGGAACATTTACTGTAGAAGACAAGAAGTGCTGGCAACTGCTCTGCAGCTTAGATTTCCTCAGATTAACATTAGTTCCTTACTTTGAGATGAATTCATTTTTCAGAATATCAATTCCTGTATAACCTTGAGATCTGGCTTAAAGCTCCTTGGCATTAAAGCTGTAATATGGAATTCTATGTATGTACCTCTAATATATTTTGGAACTTAATTGATACATATTTGCCAAGAACCTCAAGCTGAATAAATGAATGTCCCTATAAAAGGACACAGAATTATTGTTAATATTTTTGACTGTGTGCCTGAACTTAAGACAATGGTGTTTGCATATGTAGGTAATTACAGCACACTTCAAGGCATTCTGTTTTGTCATGCTTTTTTCTCCATTTCCTACAAATCAAATTACAGTGGATAGATTTCTTTTCCACATTATATATATATATACATTGTGTTCCAAAATTCAGAATAGAAGCAACCATGATTAAATGCTTGAAACCAAACAATGTGCCTTATAAATCATTCAGCAACATAAACTGTACATAAAAACATATACTTCATCTATTTTTGTACACTAATACTTTGCAAATCAAAAACCAGTTCATTTTGTTTTCTTAGAAGACATTTGACGATGAAAACGATACAGAAGTAAATTTGTAAACTGAAGTTGAACCTTACAGTGAGTCAGTTCAGAGGCAAACTGCTAGTTCAAAAAGCAATATAACAGCTGTTCTTCTATATTATAAAATTATCATCAGGAGCTATAGTACATTTGGATAATATTTGGCCATTAGCTGTTGAATTTCAGCTTTAGTTTGGCCAATGATGAGGGGAAAAGATGGTTACAGTCTAATACGTATAGAAAGCTTTAAGAAATTCAGTTCTGAATTTGGGAACAAAATGAACTGCAGTGTTAATGTACTATCATAGTTTCAATGTGATCAGGCAAACCTCAGTACAGAATGTTCACATCCCTGATCACTAGCACTTTTACATCTTGTAACATGATACCAGATCTATTTTAATGAGTATTAATCAAATACAGAGGCTAGCAAACCTATATCTCAAATATCCTTTGTTGTTTTTTCTATGTTGCTTGCTCTTTATAAAACTGTAGTCAAGACACAATCACAAAAGTTGATTAACTAGCAGAAATATACAACACAGTGCTAGGCTGCATTAACAGAGGGATAGAATCAAGATCACGTGAAGTATTAATACCACTTTACAATGCCTTGGTAAGGCCACACTTGGAATACTGCATCCAGTTTTGGTCACCACGATGTAAAAAAGACGTTGAAACTCTAGAAAGAGTACAGAGAAGAGCAACAAAGATGATTAGGGGACTGGAGGCTAAAGCATATAAGGAACGGCTGCTGGAATTGGGTATGTCTAGTTTAATGAAGAGAAGGACGAGGGGGGACATGATAGCAGTGTTCCAATATCTCAGGGGCTGCCACAAAGAAGAGGAAGTGAAGCTATTTTTCAAGGCGCCTGAAGGCAGGACAAGAAGCAACGGATGGAAACTAATCAAGGAGAGAAGCAACCTAGAACTAAGGAGAAACTTCCTGACAGTTAGAACAATTAACCAGTGGAACAACCTGCCTCCAGAAGCGGTGAATGCTCCAACACTGGAAGTTTTTAAGAAGAGACTGGACAGCTATTTCTCTGAAATGGTATAGGGTTTCCTGCCTGAGCAGGGGGTTGGACTAGATGACCTCCAAGGTCCCTTCCAACATTATTATTATTATTATTATTATTATTATTATTATTATTATTATTATTATTATTATTATTATTATTATTATTATTATTATTATTATTATTATTATTATTATTATTATTATTATTATGTCTGACAGCAAGCTTACTAGAATATGCTTGCACTTTCCTAGGATGAAGAAGAGGCTGAGAAGGTATTTAGATATAAAAGCATAAAAAATACAGTAGAACATCAAATTGCTTAGTAATGCAGCTACTGCAATTCTAATGCTAGTCTATTGCAACTCTGACATTCAGTTTTTCTTATTACACAATACTTTATTTGCTCTTCCTTGAGACCAGAACATATAAGTGCTATAGAACCTTAAAAAAAAAAACCTCTTGGCTATGAAAGAGGTTTTGTCACATGGACATGCCTATTTTCTGATACCAACTGATCATGTCTTCTTCCAGATGCCACCATGATGAGCGTTACTATTGGCAGTGGTATGAGATAAGTGTCTTTTTGTATAATGATGTTAAGGCTGTGGAGTTGGATTCCCCTGGAGGTTTACCAAGCTGCCCCAATTCAGAACATCAGAACTTTCCAGGCTGTGCTATTTCACTAAGCTTTTGGATTTGTATAATTGTCATGGCTGGACACTGTTTAACTGATTCATTCATTTCTTTACTCTTTGTTGCTAGTCCCAAAGGTGCTTTCTTTCAAAAGGGCAACTGGACTTTTTTGTTTTTCTTGAAGATGTTTTGCTTCTCATCAAAGAACCTTTTTCAGTACTGACTAAATGGTGGACAATGGAAGGATTTATATTCCTTGCAGTCATCTAGTCGTTAGGACTCTTTCTAACAGTCATTGAGGCCACTTCGAGGTTTATTTGTGCCCTCAGAGTCACCTGAATCCTCTAGTCTGCCATTTTTTTTCTGGAAATCCATTCATACTCCTGCACCATTCAAAGGGTGTTTATGCCAAAGTGCATAGCTAAATTGTCTATGGAGATTCTCAGACATCCAGGTCATGGTAGTCCCAAAGATGCTTTCTTTCAAAAGGACAACAGTACTTTCTTTTGCTTGAAGACATTTTGCTTCTTATCCAAGAAACTTCTTCAGTTCTGACCATGACCTGGATGACTGAGAATCTCTATAGAGTTTATTGCTAGTCTTCCAGTTTAGATTGTTTTTTAAAAAATACAATTCCTATATCTTTTTAACAATCAATTGTTATCTACCTTTCTCTATTACCATGGTAGCCCTCAAAATGCTCCAGCGTATTTATTTATTTAAATATTTAGACTTTCCTACATTCCAGAGATTTCTATGGCTATTTACAGTTGATCAATTACACATGTTGGCTTGGCTTTTTAAAAGATTCAATTTGCACAAGAGATATGTGGATCAGTAGTACTAAAATCCATTTAAGTGCCATCATTTTTTCCCAAGCATCTCACAAATATGTGCTAGTTGGTATGTTATTCCCCCCACACACACACAAAAAAGCTGTTGTGTATGCTATTGTCACAAAAAAAAGTTGGAATGAATTTTTCCAGCAAAAAATGTCAGTGAACAGACATATGTATAGTCTTTTACATCCCTAAATTGCAAAGATAAAAGCTTTTAAAAAGAAATGTTGTGTAGGGAACTCTTTCAGAGATCTTATTCTTCAAGTAATGAATATTTGCCATGATTTTTCCACAGGACATCAGTCTGACTGTACTCTATTCACAGGCATTAAACTTGCACACTTAAGGTTTAAAAAATGTGAAGCAACAGCATATTATTGGCCTCACCCACCTCACCCTTAGACATGTTGCTTTTCTAAATGCAGAGAGATGTTCATATATAAAGAAGAACTGGAGCTGGTTTGTAAACTCTCACCCAACATCCTTGAAATGGAAGATTCTTGTACTCCTGTCAAAGGAAGTAGAATTTTTTTCTCAATCTTTGACTAGTCATATTTTGCTCTCTTTCCCAAATCATCCCTCTTTTCCTTTTATGCTACTAATCTAAAATTGGTACAAGTAAATAGTAAAACTAATAATGTTAATCTATTTTCTGTTTACAAAAAAAATCCTTACATGAATGTTGCTATATTTGTTACCTGTTAGTCTGACTAGCTATTTTCTGAGTGAATCACTCTCCTCTACCTGGAATCCATCTATTCTTCATTCATTTAAAATCAGTGCTCCTATATAAACAAAACAATATTTTAGCAGACATTTATGCAACTGATTAGTTCAGAGTATGTACCAGACTGTCATTTATTTCTTATTTGCTTTGGAGCAGTATAATCTGCTTCTTATCTGTTAACTTCATCCCAGTCTGTTAGTGAAGTAGGCTTGGACGGAGATTATTTTGCTGTTTTTAAGATAAGCTTTTATAATTACAGGAAGTAAAATGTGTCAGTTTGGCTATGTGCTGGACAGAGGCAAGATTAGGATTTATGGGTAGATCTGCAGTAGAAGATAATCTGCAGTAGTTTGGTAAACACAAGAAAGCAAGTAGTAGTAATTAAAAAACTTTTCCTAAATTTGGTTGCTGAAAAATACTAAGGGAAAACCAGAAGTGTATGTTTATCAAAGAAATAATTCATGAATTCCTGACCCTGAGTTTGCTCAAAAGCTTCCTGGTCCCTAAATCTTAGTGTGGATTTTTTATTCAGCACCAGTAATGACCCTCTTGATTTTATAAAAGAAATGGGGGTATATAAATGCATCCTCTCTCATTGATTCTATAAAATGTGCAGTGGTCTCAAGAAGTTAGACAAAAATTCTATTTGCATTGTCCAACAATACGAGAGAATTAATCATGGAGAATGTTTAATAAGGCTATGGAATTCCCGAAACCTTAAAAACAATCTTATACAGAAAATTTTCACTTCTATACAAAGACTCATAATGTCACGATTTAAATGAGCGTGCTTTTCTAAGTGCACAGTACATTGAATAAAGGAATTTTCACTGACCAATCAGTCCGACAATTACTCATTTAGATAAAGACTTCTACAGCATACCTAAGTAGCCATCGAAATTGTGCTTTCATCAGCTGGTTGACAGATGCACATATTAGCTTTTCTCAATCAGTTGTCTTTCAACTATTGTATCATATTGTAAAGTTTATTATAGCCCAAAAGACAAATATGTCTGTCAAGTACATTGGACTGACTTCATTGGGACATACAGTCCAATACGTTAGAAGAAGTCAATTTGGAAAAAGCTGGGCTACCTCATATTTTGCCTATATTCATTGGAAAATGTGTATTGTCTCTTTTTCTTTTCCACAAATACTGTAACTAAGTGATACCAATACAGAATTTGTATCAATATTTATCTAAATATACCCATGTACCTGTACACAATGAGATTCAACAAGTTTTAGTAACTGACTTTCAGAGAAAATATATTCATTTGTTTGTAAGATACTGCTGTATTGTAAAAATGAACATATATAATGATCTATTGCACATTAGGGATTAGCACTGATTATACCCAGTGCGATTGTCACACCTTGAAAATCGACATAAAAATTTAAAACAATATGAATAGTGTTCCTGAAACCTTAATACAGTAGATCACACCAGAGCCAGGTACATCTGTTCACAGTACTAACCATTATCATAAAACACTTAAAATCATTAGTTTCAGGTCTGGGGACAGATTATTCCAAAAAGAATCTGCTAAATAAATTTAGCAGTGTTGCAGGGAGGCATCTTGGCTACACTAGACTTACATAATTTTACATCTCAAAGGCCTATGAACTGTTTTCAGAGGAACAGTTTGAATGAAGAGTAACATTCACACTGTATAGTAAATTCTGTATCATGTTTAATATGTATGTAAAAGCCTTGGAACTGTGTAAAAATGGATAAAGAACTTAATAAAATAGCTTTGAAAGTTCTGAATTACTGTCAGCAATAAAATGGTTAAGCTAACATATTGCAACTTAACACAAAGGAATAAAGTTGGTGACTATTTCCAGGAGTCCCAAAGGTGCTTTTTCACAAGGCAACTGGACTTCCTTATTTTTCTTTAAAGACATTTCACTTTTAGAATGAACATTTTGTTCAGAGAGGACCACTG
This sequence comes from Azemiops feae, assembly GCA_023970755.1. NCBI lineage: Eukaryota > Metazoa > Chordata > Lepidosauria > Squamata > Viperidae > Azemiops > Azemiops feae. Next base: position 360,115 of record JALGBA010000429.1, on the reverse strand, counting down.
GTTTGAAGGAGGGGTCAAAGAGGCCATCTATGTCAAAATAGAACAGCCCTCTCTCAACAGAGGGGAGGGATACAACATCATCTATCTCCTGTCTACAACACAGTCTTTTCATCAGTTCCAAGAAGGCTCCACACCCATTTGCATTACTCAGGTGACCCTAACAACACAGATAAACCTCCAGGTGACCTCAATGACTCTAAAAGAATGCAAATGATCAGCTGTCTACAAGGAGTATAAATCCTTCCATTTCCCACCATCCTGACAGAGCTGAAGAAGCTTCTTTGATGAGATGTGAAATGTCTTCAAATAAAAACAAGGAAGTCCAGTTGCCTCATGAAAAAGCATCTTTGGGATAACTTATGACCTGGATGACTGAGAATCTCCATAGATATTTCCAGGAGTATCTTTGCGCAGGCTAGTATGTTGTGTGAATAGCTTGCAAGAAGAGATGCTTTAGCCCAGGGGTGTCAAACTCGCAACGTCATGTGACGTGCTGTGATGTATCACGACTTTTTTGCCATTGCCAGCAATGGGGTGGGTGCGGTTTTGCTATGATGCATCTGGCCCTCGCGGGCCGGCAGTTTGACACCCCTGCTTTAGCCACAGTAAACAATAATCAGATGTCACATTAACTTAACAACAAAGATTATTGGGACACTGCAGCTGGTGCAAAATGCAATTGCTGGAGGATAATATAATGGCATTAAGTTATAGTTAGCATGAACTGTTAGAACCAGGAAGACATTCAGTATATTGGACAGAACAGAAGCTGGGAAAGCTGGAACGAGAATGATGGTTTAGAGGGTCATTGGAATTATCCCCAAGAAGCAGGCAATAACTTTGCTTGTTGACAGTGTTGACTCCTGGTTAGTGACTGGATTGGTCCCTGAAGTTTTCTTGGCAAGATTTTTGTAAATGGTTTGCCACTGCCTCCTTCCTAGGGCTGAGAGAATGACTGGCACAAAGTCACCCAGCTGGTTTCATGCTTTAGGTGGTACTAGAACTCACAGTCTCCTGGTTTCTAGCCTGGTGCTTTAATCACTTGTACTGCCTTTAAAAAAAGGACCAGGTTAATTGATTTAATTCGATTAATCTTTGTTTAATATCTTTGTGCAATTCTGTTAGTTAAAGTGTATGTGAAGTGATGCATAACTAAACTCCACAGGGGCATAAGAAGCTTCTGCACTGCATGGTTATAATATTTTTATCTTATTGTACATGTAAAATAACTAACAATTTGCTAAAAAGAATTATTGCTTTCATAACTTTTATGAAATCAGTTTTCAATTAATCAGAGGAAATATTTGGTTTGGAATCAGATCAATAAAACAAAGTTGAAATTGCAAACTTTGTTGAAACATTTTGAAAGTAAATAGGGTGGGGTTGCTTGTTTGACTATGACCTTTGTGAAAAACTAATTGGGAAAATTAAAATTTAACTAATTGAGATGATTTAAGGTGATAAAGTGTCATGAATTGCCTCTAATGACTGATTTAAGATATGATTTGGTTCCAGTAAGTGAATGTCTGGTGGAAGTATTGCTGCATGAAAAATCTTTAGAATTAGGCTTCAGTGTCCTAAATCTAACTAAATAAAGCAGAATTCCAAGAACAGGATACTTAGTAATTCTCTTCATGCATTACTAGCAAAAAAGAAACTCCATGTTCCCCAACTTACTGTCCCCATGTTAGCTTTGCTGGCTCTAAGAGCCTAGAATCTGTACAAGGGACTCAACCCACATTGAAATGGAAGTAGACTATTCAAACAGGGAGTCACTTCAAGCTTCTTTGTTTCCATTATAAAGCATTAGTGCATGGAAACCATATTAATTATTCTGGCTGTGTAGTCAGTGAATGGTATGGAGGCATGTGACACAGTTCTCTTCTATATAGATGGGAGACCACCTGAAGATTGTATTTCACTGGTCCGAACTAATTGGTGAAAGAACAAGGAATAGATAAAAAAGATTATTACACACATTCTTAAACAATTGGAGTGGAAGAATTTGGGAATCAGGATATCTGACTTAATATTCCTTTTTTAATTCCAGTTAATTGTATTCATTCATTGATGAAGAGCAGGCTTGATTTAAGGAGGATGAATTTTGAGCAGGTGCAGTACATTTCACCTCTTCAAATTTAATCTTGAAATTAAGAGAGAAGCATGTTCAGTGCTACAGGTGAAGATTTCAGTTGAATCCGACATTTCCAGATAATAAACAATCAGATACTAGGCAAAGTGAGAAATTCTTATTGGAGATCCTTATAAACCACTGTGTGTCAGCAATGTTAAGTTAAATGTCTAAATTCATGTGTAAAAGAAATATTAAAAGAGGTGACTCTCTTATCATTCTGTTTTATTCTAAAACAATTTTCATAGTCCAGCTGTTTAAATAATCCAGAAGAGTAAAGGATCTGGTTTTGGTATGCTCAAGTATTTAGTTTAAGTCTTGTGAATGTCTTTACAGCTACGCTGGACACTAATAGCTTAATAGTTAAAGTAGTTTATGTTTAAAATAATCTGCTAGAAGGACACTGTATCAGTATTGCCAAGGGACAGGAGTAGTAAAATATCTAATAACTATAACAAACATTGTTGATACAATGAGCTCTTACTAAAACAGCATTACTTGAGCCTTTTTTGTAAAGTCTATCTTGTGCTTGTGTGTGTTTGACAGAGAAAAAGAAAAAAAATGATAATCTATTATCAGACTGTTGCAGAGATAAAAAAAAATCAATATTTTATTGGGTTATAATTGTAGATAGTTGCTATATTCATTATGTAGGATTTCTGGACATAAAAGAGAGAAAGTTTTTACAAAAAAAATGCTAAACTTGCCAAGAACAGATATTTTGTGATCTGTGCTAAATCTCTGCTGGAAAAACATGAACAGCAATGAAGCTGAGAAGACACTAAAAGAAATTCAGGGCAAAGTGCCAGGCGCCCAGACGGAAGCAGAATGTGGACCAAAAAGATTGCGACAATCGGGTAATTATGGTTTATGAATTTCAGCTTTAATCTGTAGTTCAGTGAATCCTGATTAAATATCTGTTAAACACAATTAAAGTTTGTTTTTGTATTTCACCGTCTTGATCAGAATAATTAGAGACTGCGTGTTTCATGTCAAAAGTAGCAAGAGGAATTTAGTGAATGAACATCCTTTTTAAAAGCCATTTGTAGCACCAGCTGTTGGCATTATTTTATATTTTAGTGTTATCAGCATAAAGCTGGGCCTTCTCAGTACTGAGTGTTTTCCAGCAGGACAAGGATATTTCTGTCTATGGTAGAATAGCAGACAAAAGTGAAAATAGTAGCTGTATAGGATAGTATTTGAAACACACAGCAGAAGTCACCTATCTTCAGAAGCTACAATTATGTATACAACAGGTAGCAAAAAAAAAAATCAAGTTAAATCACAAGTTCATCATAGTTTGTCAAAGGTGATTTGGCAAATAGAAAGAATTTAGAACATATATCTCAAGAGATGGTGGTATGAATATAAAGGGAGCATTTTGTCATCCCAGTTAAAGTCTCGTTGTAGTTCTCACAAACAGTCTGCTGATTATGGGAAGATTATGGCAGATTGTTTAATATGCTTATGAACAACAGTTTAAGGAATACTTTCTGGTGACATTAAAGATATGTTGGCTGGGGATGTCAGTACACATCTACTTTTGTTTGTAGATAATGCCGCATTATTGGTTGAGAAGCAAAATGATTTGCAATGAATATTACATTGGTGCAACTAGAGCAGGCATGTCAAACTCACGACGTCATGTGACATCGCGCGACGTATTGCGACTTTCCCCCCATTGCCGGCAATGGGGTGGGCGCGGTTTCGGCGTGACGCATCCGGCTCGCAGGCCAGCAGTTTGACATGCCTGAACTATAGCATGAATCTGAAAATCAAGATAATTGGCTGAAAGTCATCCATTGAGATTCAATTGCTGAGGGTGGACTTGCATTTTGAGTCTTCTGGAATAATAGTTGATGACAAGACAACATGAAACAATACTGTGCTATGGCTATAAAAAAAGCAAATGCAATGTAGTCTGCATCAAAAGAATTATAATTTCCAAATCATAGAAAGCAGGATAGCAATAGCACTTATATACCACTCCATAGTGTTTTACAGCATTCTCTGGGTGGTTTACAATGTCAGCATATTGCTCCCAAAATCTGGGTTCTCATTTTACTGACCTTGGAAGGATGAGTCAACCTTGAGCCGGTCAGAATTGAACTCTTGGCAAAATTAACCTGCAATACTGCATTCTAACCATTATGTCATCATGCATTGATCATTCTGCATTATTTTGCATTAGTCAACTCTTACCTAATATTGTAGTTCTGGGCACCATACTTTAATAAGGATTAAGCTAAAGTGAAGCAGATTCCAAGCTAGTAAAAGAGAATTATTAACAGATTGGAAACTAAGCTCTATGAAAAGAAATTGAAGGAACTGGAAATGGTTAACCTTGAAAAGTAAAGGCTGGAGCAGAGGCAGAATATGATAGTACTCTTCAAATACTTGAAAGGATATCACATAAAAGAAGGTCAGGATTTATTTTCTATTATTCAATAGAACAGTATATAGAATAATGAATGTAAGTTACAAGAAGGCAGAATCTAGCTGAATGTTAGTAAAAGTAGCAGAATAACTGCAAGTGCAGCAAATTATTCCATTGGATATATTCTAGGATGGGCCAGACAACCATTGATTGTAGATTTTTTAATTAGGAGGATGAACTTCCAACTTCATAATTTTGTGATTTTGTGATATTCTGGACTTGTTGATCAGACTCTAAACTCTGAAATCAAAGGGAAAATGAAAGCATAGACACTTACATTGTTAACAATGTTTTTTTTTTTTTTAATCTTGCTCTTCTGGCCTTTTAATTTGATCTCATCAAAAAGAGAACTTGGTACATTTTTTCTCAAAGCAATGCTGATGATAAAAAAGTCATATCAGTATCCTAATTAACTAGAATACAGTGTCAAAATCCTAAATTCAGCTGAATTCAGATCTAATCATATTTAAAGTAGACCTAGTTAAAGCAAGGAGATTTCTTATTCATTATTAATGTGAATCTCAAAGTCGGGATCCAGAAACTCCACATTATAATCTTCAATAATAAAGTTCTTAAAGAACAGTACTATGATATATTGACCTTCCAAGATAGAACTCATAGAATAACAGAGTTGGAAGGGACCTTGGAGGTCTTCCAGTCCAGGGGAGGTCTTCACCTCCTCAAGCAGGAGACTTTATACCATTCTGGGTATTTGATCCATGTTCAGTCTCTTCTTGAAAACCTTCAGTAAGCCACCTATTCTATATCTGTGCATTTGGTTTTTCTTGCTTAAGTCTTATTTTCCTCATCATTCAATTGCATTTTGTTGGATAGGGCCCAGTGTTCAAGTCTGTCAAGATCCTTCTATATCTTGAGTCTATCTTCTAAAGTGTTGGCTGTTTTCCCCAGCTTGGTATCAACTGGAAATCTGATGAGTTTCCCCTTCTATCCCCTCATCTAAATCATTTATGAAGATGTTGAACAGTACTGGTCCTACGATAGAAACTTGTGGTACCTCACCTCATGCTTCTCTCCATTTAAATGTAATTCTATTGAGGACTATAGAGTAGTTGGTCAGCAAATTGTGAATCTGAATAGTAAATCACAACAAACTTTTTCTCTAGTTCTCATTCAGTGATCCTGATAATAAAACAGTGATCCCAAACTGAAATTTCCAGCATGCTAAATTAACTAACAGTACCCTTTACAATTCTACATTCTGTAACATTTAAAACATGTTTAACTCTAGGTTTATATTATGAGCATGTGAAAGAGAAAAGATAAAATACAGTGCTATTTAACCCTTCTTGTTCCTATTAAGAAAGAGAAGTGACGCTGGATTTCCAAACAGGGCTTTTCAGGGAACCTTTACAGGTAGTCCTAGCTTAACAACTACCCTATTTTGTCACCGTTCAGAGATATGGCATTGGAAAAGTAACTTTATGATTGGTCCTTGCACATATGACCATTGCAGCATCCCCATCATCACATGATCAAGATTTGGAAATTTCACAACTGGAGACATTTGTGATCGTTGTGTGGACACATGATGTCTATTTGCATGCTTCACACCCAGATGCCAACAAGCTGTTCTGACCCAAGTCATACACATGGCAATAGGTGCGAATAGAGTATGTTTATTGCACCACTCTACTTGTTATAGCAATATCCCAAAAATCCTCCATCACAACCGCCTCTCACAAGCAGTTTAGTGGATAAGTCCAAGCACATACATGAAGTTGAAACAGTAAGTTCCCTAGCAAACACTCCTCACAAGGAAACTCCCTGGGGTGAGTCCAGAATGAATAGTCCAAGTCCGAAACCAGATCCAAGTCCAGATCCAGGAACAGCCAACACGACAAACCCATGGATCACAGCACAGAATAAGATTCCAAGAAGCACGGAGACGAAGATGATGCACAGGAAACTGAACGGTTGTGTTTGCCAACAGCTCTCTCCCATATGCTTGATTAAGTAATCCACAACCTAGTATTCCTCATTAGGAGGGGCAAGGCTGCTTCCTTACTAGCAGCCTTGTTGACCTCCTCTGAGCTTTCTTTCTCTCCACTTTACATGTCCACAGATCAAGCGGGGTTGGCAACTGTTCCTCATTGGACACATAGCTGTTGCTGATCGTCAGTGTGAACTGGCAACAGCCATGCCTCTCCTCCCTCTTCTTGAGTGGGTGGCTGACCATCTGGTCGATCACATCATCCGATTCATGATGGACCTGGGACTGCATACTTTTCCAACCCAGGCTCTCTGGGCACTGCTGGAGACCTAGGTCCCTGTGTCTGATGGCCCCAGTTCTGGGTCCTCCTTCTCCTCCAAGTCAGCAACCAATGGTGCCATCACACAAGCAGAGTCAATGGAGAAAGAGGCAATAAAATCACAAGTTTGGGTCATGTTATGTCTTCCTTAATGGCCGCAGGTGATTTACGTATTGGTTGCAGCTGAAATGAGGTCATAAGTCTGTCATAGTTACCTGAGGTCCCATTTAACTACTGTGTCATTTACTGATGAAGTTGTCAATTCCAACTATGGTCATTAAGCAAGAACTGTTATTTTAATTTCAAAATGAAGTCTTTAGAATAAAAGCAATATTTAAAGGTAAAGTTAAAATTCTATCAAACATGGTAGCCATTTTATAAACTGCATATTCTGAAGATATAATACCCTTAATAATGCAAAGGAAAAGGTACTAAAACACTGATAATTTCAGTCTGTTTAAGAAAAAAATTATATTTATATTTAGTCTGTAGAGACACATATTAGAATTTAGATTTCTGTAGCACTGAGACTACTCAATTTGCAGATAGGTTATCATACGAAGAATAGTCTGTCTCTAAGGGAAAAGCATGTTAGATTTGGGAAAGAAAGCTGAGGGAACATTAATGCTGTTAAAGTACAAGTGTAATGAATGGTTTCTGTGACTATGAATATTTGAAACAATATTTTAAAATTAATATTTATACCATTATCAAGTGGCAGGTTGGATTTTTCATGTGAATGTTCTACATGTTCTTGGGTTATTTTATCAATAGTTGACTTTAGCCCTTCATGGCAGGAGAGTCCAGGGAACCTACTCCTAGAATTTCCCAGCCAGATGAAGTTAAAGTTGCTAGGCTGAGAATCAGTGATACAGGTTATAGTAACCGAATCTTTAAAAGTTTTCAGTGAGAAATGTGTGTGCTTTCACTCGGTTGTGTCACCATGCATAGAGCATAGTCATGAGAATAGGTTAAATAAAGTAGCATTTGGCTGCTACCATTTACTTGGTTGAGTCAATTGTCAGTATGAATTCTTTGGGGTCAACATCTAAGGTCCATACCTGCCTGTCATACAGGTAAATATCTTCTGTGATATTCTTAATCCTGAAGATAAAGTTCAGTAAAAGTTAAGAACGTCATATATTGAGATTTCCTAGTATGTATGCACTAACAACACACACACAAACAGAGAGACAGAGAGAGAGAATCTGAAAAAAATGCTGCAAATCCTGAAAATTTTGGAGAAATGTTGCTATTCAGTGCCAGAAATATATAACTAAATACTCCACTATTATCAAAGTATTTGTTTATCAATTTATGGAAAGATTTTGGTTGAGGTTTATATATGGAGTTTTTTAATTCATTAAGTGAATGGGCTTTTAATGAAGCTAAACTGAATAAATGTGGAAAAAATCTGGAAAAATATAAGGAATAGAAGCTTTGTTTTATTTGTTTTCTGTTTCTGATCTCAACAGTATTCCCTGGCAGGACATTTTGAACTTTTGTAAGCATGAACATTTGCAGTTTACAATAAATTGAACTAAAATGGAATTTTTTAAAAAATGTACCAAGTTCTCAAGGACCGTATTTTGCATTGCTCGCAATAAACAATTTGTCCAAATGTGATCTCAGCTAATATATTATTCTGAATCAAATGCTTGGTCCATTTTGCCGAACTATCTTGTAGAGGAGACAACATTTGAAATCCAGTGAATAAAATGTAATCTACTGCACTTGGGTTGCTGCAATGATTAGGAATTAAATAAAACTAAAACTAAATAACTTGTCTTAATAAACAGTTTACACTGTTTAATTTTGAAAAATTAAAAATAATTTAATGATTTTCTTTAAAGGCATATTAACAAATCCTTAGTTCTTAAGGCTTTTATGTTCCTTAAATACACAGAATCAATGTGGAATATTTATTTAAATAGACTATTGCCAATTTTTTCCTATTTGACATTGTCTCAAATGGTTGTCTCCTTCACAACTGGAAATTTTGTTTATTTTTTTCCTAGAGTACACTTTAAATGTATAAGCTGTTTTTATTGCAGCTGTAATCAAGAGAACATTTTCATTATGAGGGTTTTTTATACATTCTGCAAGAATAACATTTTAGCTGAATTTTTCGTGTATGTTCTTATAGAAAGTCTGAAAAAAATAAATATGAGAACTAGACATTTCAGTGTGTGTATGTATGTGTGTGTGTGTGTGTATATATATTCTGTGACTATTCATTCCAATTACAGTAATTATATCCCTTTTTTTTTACAAACGCATTTCTTAGTATCTGCACATCAAATTGATTTATTGATAATAAATATCTATAAAAACTAATACTTTTGGGATTTTTCTGGTATCTTAGATGTCTTAGAAGTGAAAAGGCTGCTGCTACAAACAATGTTGTAACTGTGAATATTGCCATTGGATTACATCTGATAGATGATAACACAGTATCTATTAAAAATCATTTTTATCATCTATCAATTGGTCCAAAATCAATATCTCAGCTTCCAATTTTTCCAAATCCCCGTCTTTTCCCCAATGTTTAAAGTTGGGTTTCCCCGTAACATCTATTTAACATGGAATTTTTTTCAGTTAGAAATTATGTAGAAAATTATAACTTTTTGACTGACACAATTTCCAGAGATATAAGAGTTTTAGTATATTTAGATCCTAATACTATCCACCCTGCCAAGAGGGCTGTATGTATATATTCCAAGGTTGTCTAAATTGGAAAATTAGTACCAATTGTTGGCTTCAGCACTTAATACCTGACCATATTTGTGTAAGCATGATGATATAGCTCCAGATTCAGAAAACTGAAACCTCCATCACTGCCTTTCTGTAAAGATATTCTTGGAAACTCAATAAAACATTATTAAAAAATACATTTATTTTCTGAAAATATTTTCCAGGTACATGGATTGGAATTACTCTCAGAACATAAATTACTCTGGTTGTAGTAGTCATTTTGAAAGCTTTCATCTTTCCCCATAGGGTAAGGTTTAATGACTCCCATCTACTGATATTTGAAGAAACCTCTTTATATAGTGGTACCTAAGTATTCATCGTTAATTGGTTCTGGGAGGTGTAATGAGTACCAAAAATAATTAGTACCAAACAAATTTTTCCCATAAGGAATAATATAGTGAGTAACAGGACAGCCACACAGAAAAGTTCTAGCTTGTGCATCGAATACCAAACAAATGATGAATACTGGGATAAAACTTTCATGTCAAAATACCTTGAATACCAAATTCAATGAGTTTTAAAGCAGTTGAACACCAAGGTATATTGAAAGAAAGACTATTATCTACAAATAAAACCTACTCTACTTACCAAGTAAAATAGATGGGAGTGTAATATAAGTGTACTACACAGTTTATGTTGTAAAAGGAGCATTGGAATAATATCTGGACAGTGAAGAAGAAGCAGTGGAGCTACTATACCATGAGAGCCTAGTGAATAGTGGAGAGACCAAACTGGCCTACAAGATCAAATAAAGAATAGAAAAGAGACGTGGCAAGGCAAAGTAATACATGCCCACTACATTTTTAAAAATAAGCAAAACAGATAACAACAAGACCTGGCAATGAGAAGAAAGAAACAGGAGGTTTCCAATTTGATGTCACAGTGGAACGGGTATAGGAAAACGGGGCTCTGTCTTTCGCGTTCAATTTCGCCCTGCTGGAGACCCTGGAAAGGGTTTAAAGTCACCCTGTAGAGGCGACAAGCAAGGAGGGGACCCTCGTTGTTCGCGGGAGGGCGGCAGCCCTTCTGTTTGATCCGAGGAAGCCCTCCAAACCGGTGGAGGAAAGACTGGCTACATTCGTGTAGCCAGTCAGAAGCTGCTGACAACAGAAGACAATAAGCACTAACAAGCAACCTTTCAGCAACGTGGATGAAACTGGATGAGACTCTATCCTCTCTTTATGACTTTAAGACTTCTTCCTGAAAAAGATGCCCAAAGCACCCTCCCCGATGAGAGAGGGAAGGGGAATTTCCACCCCATTCCCTCAGGAAAAGAAAAGCGGCGAACTAATTACTTGAGGGAAACAGAGAAAGTTACGAGATTAATTTGGAATTAATACACATATATGGCTTTGAAATTTGGGGACTAAAAGTGCTTTTGAGATTTAAAAAAAAAAGATTTGAAAAGCTTGTAATATAAGTTCGGATTTAAAAAGCTGGAAAACGACGCTAATGACATCTAGTGGCGAGTTATGACACTACAATTTGTTATGCCTAAAGGAAACTTGGCTTGAAGCCCAGATTTAGATAAGACTTTTGCTGACCTTGGAAACTTTCACTTTTGAAAACTGCAGCTGGGAAAAGGGAAAAAAACTTTTGGGCTGCTTATCGGTGTGGCAGAGACGATGAATTACTTTGAAACCAGCCTACCTGAACTATGAATATAAATATTAACTGACTTTCAGAGCTGTTTTGTGGAACTATTTCCCTGCAGGAGCAACACACATCATTGCTTGAGATAATGGAATATTTTGGATTACAAATCTTTGATTGATGAACAATTTTTATTATAAAGACCACCTACAAAAAATGAAAAGGATGTCCAATACTCAGCTTCAAATGTTAAAAAAACATCTCTAACACCTGTCCCAAAGTTTTCAGTTTGATATACCACCAAGAAAATATGGATGAAGATCAGAAAGAAATTCTCTCCATGTTGAAATCAATATAAGAGACTATTGATTTAGCTCATGATGAGATTAGAAATAACACAAAGGAGATAAAAGAACAATTTTCTAATCTAAATTTACAAACCCAGAACATGACTACAAAGAAGGAACTAGCAACCCAGAAAATAGAAGAAAAACTAGAGGAAGCAGATCCAAAGATGGAGGACCTAAAGGAAGGAACTAACCAACAGATTCAGACAACTGAAGAACTAGAAGACGGAGCGATAATATCAGAAATGGAAAAGACATCTTACCAATCAAGAATTGGAAAAGGAAGAAGAACTGATTGAATGGAAGATAGAGCTGTTAGGAGAACTGTGGGAAATTGGAGAAGGAGGGAGGCTGTTTAATGAATATCAATGGGTTCATTCTTCCAAAAATACTTTAATCAAATGGTCTTTCTTAGTCCAAACAGTATATACAAAAACAAAGGAAAAATTACTTGATGATTCCAATGCATTGACTTGGAAAGTTAGTTGGCAAAGGAAAAAAACTAGAGTAAGACTGAAGAAAATATAGGTTTTGATCCATTAGATGGGATATTATATTATTAACTAGATGTTTGAATATGGTGGAGAATAGATAATAGCTAGAAATAGAAGTATTATCATAACTAGAAAGATAAGATTTGTAATTAGAATATTAGATTTTGGTATGAGAAGGGAAACAGGAAAACGCTAAGAAGTTTATAATAATAATTATATTATTATTATTATTATTATTATTATTATTATTATTATTATTATTATTATTATTATTATTATTATTATTATTATTATTATTATTATGTTGGAAGGGACCTTGGAGGTCATCTAGTCCAACCCCCTGCTCAGGCAGGAAACCCTATACCATTTCAGTTTGAATAAGGGAAGCTTTTGGTTACCCAAATATTACTTACTTTGAATTATAAACAATAGAGACATTTTGAACACTGATGGGAAATTAAAATTTAAAAAAAAGTGAAAACAGGATACTAATTGAACTTATGGATATTAAGTGCAAATGCAATTAAGATATGTTTTTGGTTAGAAAAGTTATCTAAAACTGACATTGATATTATGAGAAAAATGTAACAAAGATGTTGATATTCAATTGTATATTTATTAATAACAATAAGAATTGTATTTGCCTAGTGTGGGAAAACAAGTACTATCGGAAGAAGAGAGGAAACATTTGATGGTGTAATATTGGATCTAGACTGGAGAAGTTAATTACTAATGGACCCAGACAACACGTTGTCTATTAAGTATTTGACTGTAAAACTAGAAAATTAATAAAATATTTATTAAAAAGAAAGAAACAGAGAAGTTAAGTTGTATGCTTTTCTTCATAAGACCAGATACATACAAAGCCAGAATTGAGAAGACAGCAATAGACAGTAAATACTGCCTTTGCAAATAAGCTGAAGAAACAGTAGACAACGAAGTTAGCTGCTGCAAGAATATGACATAGACTGGCTACAAATAAGAGCATGTCAAAGTGATAACAATAGCGCATTAGAAGATTTGCAAGAAATACCATTTGCCTACAAACAAAAACTAGTGGGACCACAAAATAGACAAAGTCCTTTGGGACTTCAGAATTCAAACAGATGAGTGCCTGTCACATAACACTCCAGATTTAACAATTGTGAATAAGACAGACAAAAATGTCTGGATAGTGGATTTTGCAGTACCTGGAAACAGCTGAATAGAAGAGAAAGAACTGAAGAAAATCACAACATGTAAAGACCTGCAAATAGAAATAGAACTACTGTGGCAAAAGAAAACAAAGATAGCACCAATAGCAATAGGTGCCTTGAGTGGAATGCTAAAATATCTGGAGCACCACTTGAACACCATTGGCTTTGACAAAATCACCATCAGTCAATTGCAAAAGGCAACTTTATTTAGAACAGTTTATATCCTGTGAGGATACCTTTAACATCATCAAACAACATCATCTTGAGAAGGACTTGATAGGATAAAAATGCCAAATCCAATTTAAACATCTGGCTGACTGTGCAACAAACCATAATATATTTTTAAGAAAAGAAATATTTGACTTCCTAAGCGGGATAGCACTATGATTTTGTCTCTTTGCTTATTAAGTGAAAAAATACAGAATAGCTTCGTACTTACTAATTGAAACAAATATACTATGTATAAATATAAATGTTAGAGTTGGCAATATGCCCAGAGTTTTTATCATGAAGTTAACCATAATAAAAACAAGGAGGAATACAAAAAAAGGAAAAAGAAATGTAGTCTTAAAAAATAAGTCTTTTTCATGCACCCTTGGGCATTCAAATTCAAACAGATTTCAAGGAATGAAACACAATCAGGCTTGTTCATTACCATATTTCAAACATAGGATAAAGGCCTCTGTATTGGAAAGGTTTCAAATCTGTGAATATGATCTTGGTGATTAATGCAAAATGTATGAAAGTTGGAAGCTATATTGATCTGGTAAGACATCTTGCTTTTGTGAAAAGTCTTCTCTTTTCAGAGACTTCTTTAGTAAAATCAAGATAAATTGGTAACTTGCTTCAGCTAGAATCCCAGTTCAATGGAGTCTTAAGTGATACATATATAAAATTTCATCTCTTGTGGAAAACACTTGAATTCCAATAATGGAATTGGAACTAGTTCTCCATAAATTCAGCGAGGTTTGATTGACTTGGAAAGTTTTCAATGCCAATCACACATAGTTTTTTCGCACGTAATTATGACTCTAAGTAAGTAATTCGTTTATTCAAAATATTATGACTGGCTTGAGTGGGCAACCAATCAATCCTCATAGCAAGTCATTTTTTCTTGCATTTGTTTTAAATCACATTTAAGCTCTGCCAGATCTTTTACCTGAGCCAGGATCGCTTTTAACAAATTAGAAGTATCCTCTTCCATCATCTTTCTCAGCTTGGCAGACAGTGACACAGCTGGAATTAAGCTAGCTGTTGAACATTTGAGTTGTTTGCCATTCCAGTAGTTCATTAAAAACGAAATAATATGTAATGAAAAGTTTTATTTGCGCAATAATCACAATTCTTGTTTACATATTCTGATAATTCAGAACTTTAATCAGGGAAAGATGTGCACTCACAATGCTATCCCAAAGAAGAAGTGACTGCAGTCCACAGGATAGGAACAGATAATCAAAACATTTCCTTAATTTGCTTTGTCTTTGAATGTTAATGTCTCTTTGTGGAAGGGGTTTTCTGTTTGTTGTAAAGGACCAATCGGTTTCCTTTTTTTCAAGAGAACATCATTGGATAACTTTTGTATTGTCTTGAACCTTCTCTTTTTTCAGGGAATTCAATCTGGATTATAGTACTGTGATGGCATTGTCTTTGCTTGTAGATGACCTTTGAAAGATATGGGATGGGATGGTATATATTTGGCAGCTTTTGATGCCATTAATCATGGTATCATGATTAATGTGCCCAATTCTTTGGTGGTTTTCTTTTCTCTTTAGCCTATGCCAGCCAGTATTGAAGGAGCAGAGATGTTCCTCTTATGTTGAGTGCCTCTGGGTTCTGTTCCCTGCATCTGCAAAATTTCATATTAACTCCTGACAGCAACAGAGTTTGTGCACAGTTTGATGGTTCTGCTGGACTTGTGACTCCTAGCCAAGGAGTAGGTGGCAGCTATGGCTAGGAGACTCTTTGCACAAATTTATCTTGTGCATCAATTGTACCCATTCCTGGACTAGGAGACCTTGCTCATGGTCCTTCATGCTATAGAAACATCTCCTTTGGACTACTGCAATGAACTCACTATAGATGGAGTTGCTATTGAAAACCAGTGGAAACTAACTGATTGAGAATGCAATGATATATGCAATTTGAAATGTCTCCTACTTTGCCCATGTTATATTGATGCTGGCAAGCTGCATAGCTCCCAGTTTCTTTACAAGTACAATTCAAGATGCTGGCTATCACCTTTAAAGGCCTGTATAGCACAGGGCCAGTTTATTTGCAGGACCATCTCTTGTGAGGCATGCCCTTTATCAGTTGTTGTGATAGGATCTAGGAAACAAACATTTCCTATAATTGCTTCTACCCAATGCAACAGCCTCCCCTCAAGACCTGGGCCTTCTTTCAGGCATTGGGGCAAGATGGGAGATGACCCCAGCATTTGTTTTTTTCTTGAGAGAATTATCTTATAATACTGGTGATATATTAGAGTTTTAGTCTGTGATTTTATTATTTTGTGTTTGTTAACTGTGTTTGTTTCATGTAATATAAGCAGCCATATAGTTTTTTCATTTTAATTTTACAGGAAAAAATATTTGACCGTATTTGTTATTCCACTGAGTATTTAGATGGCTCAAAGTTTTAGTCATGCACTCTGGGATCCTTTATTTTTTGATTATGGTGTTAGTTTTTAACCTAGTCTGTTCAAGAAATAGGCAGAATAATTAATAGGTAGTAAAGTGCTTCCTCAACATAACTTCACACTAAGTTAATAATCCTTCCAGAGGGATTATTCTCTAATGTCAGATGTATATAAAAGCATACATTTTAACTAACTGCAACCTTTATAACTATTTTGAATAACTGTATTGATACTGACCTAGTGTGCATAATAATAATATAATAATAATAATAATATAATAATAATAATAATAATAATAATAATAATAATAATAATAATAATAATAATAATAATAATAATAATAATAATAATAATAATAATAATAATAATAATGAAATACCATAAAGGCAATCAACACTGGGCAATTCCAGTCATTAGATACACAGCTGGAATAGTGGACTGGACTCAAGCAGAACTAAAAGCAATGGATAGGAAGACCAGAAAAATAATGACAATGAATCATGCCCTTCATCCACGCAGTGACATTGACAGACTTTATCTACCAAGGCAAATAGGTGGACGTGGAATGCTACAAGTACATCAGATGGTTGAAGAAGAAAAAATGGCTTTGGAAGAATATCTGAAGGACAATGATGAAGATGCACTGAAATTAGTATATCAGGAAGGCTTACTGACTACTGGAGAGACCAAACTGGCCTACAAGAAAGACCAAATGAAGAACAGAATAGAGGCATGGGAAGACAAAGCACTACATGGCCAGTACATTAAAAAAAATAGCTGGGAAAGCAGATAATAACAAGACCTGGCAATGGCTAAGAGCAGGAAAATTGAAGAAAGAGACTGAGGGACTAATTCTGGCTGCACAAGACCAAGCCTTAAGGACAAATGCATACAAAGTCAAAATTGAGAAGACAGTAACAGACAGTAAGTGCCGCCTATGCAAAAAAGCTGAAGAAACAGTGGACCACCTGGTAAGCTGCTGAAAGAAGATCGCACAGACTGACTACAAGCAGTAGCAACAATGGTGTACTGGAAGATCTGCAAGAAATATCATTTGCCTGTAAGCAAGAACTGGTGGGATCATAAAATAGAGAAAGTCATAGAAAATGATAAAGTTAAACTGCTCTGGGACTTCGGAATTCAAACAGACAAGCACCTGCAACATAACACCCCGGACTTAACAATTGTCGATAAAAAAGACAAAAAAGTCTGGATAGTGGATGTGGCAGTGCCTGGAGACAGCAGAATAGATGAGAAAGAACTGGAAAAGATAACAAAATACAAAGACCTACAAATAGAAATAGAAAGACTGTGGCAAAGGCAAGCAAGGGTGGTACCAATAGTAATAGGCGCCTTGGGTGCAATCCCAAAACAACTGGAGCACCACTTGAACACCATTGGCATTGACAAATTCGCCATTAGTCAATTGCAAAAGGCGGCCTTACTAGGAACTGCTTCCATCCTGCGACGATATCTGTAATACCATCAAACATCCACATCTGCCTATCCCAGGTCCTTGGTAAGGACTCGATAGGTAGACAAAAATGCCAAATCCAGTCTGAGCATCTGGCTGACTGTGCGATGATTAATAATAATAATAATAATAATAATAATAATAATAATAATAATAATAATAATAATAATAATAATAATAATAATAATAATAATAATAATAATAATAATAATAATAAAATAGAGTTGGAAGGGACCTTGGAGGTCTTCTAGTCCAACCCCCAGCTCAGGCAGGAAACCCTATACCATTTCAGACAAATGGTTGTCCAGTTTCTTCTTAAAAACTTCCAGTGTTGGAGCATTCACTATTTCAAAAAGCATTTCTACTGACTTTGTGTGTGTGTGTGTGTATTTCCAGTTCTACAAACATGATCAATTTCTCTTATATCTGCAAAGCAAACTCTTGATTGTTTATTTTCATTGCTGCAAACTAAAAATTATTTCCATTGATGGGAAGCAAATGTGTCATGTATCACGTAAAATTTTGCCCAGATTTCTGTGACTTTTATACAACATCTACAGCACGAAATAATTGATAATATGGCACTGATCTAGCTTTTAACATTTAATTACATCTATTGGGCTAAAAGCTCTAAAAGTTGTTAGTATTTTAAATCTTTTCTACTTTTTGCAATTGATTTTTTTTCTATTATTTTCCATCCTAATCAAAAAGACATTAACATGGACAGGAAATTAATCTAGCACTCTAGAGATTAATATTAATCTGATAATGCACTGTCCTCGTGATTTCGGGAATCCTTTTTCTTACAGTGCATTATGGCACTGAATTCATAAGCTGTTGAGATAAAGGTTCCTTTACTTGAAAAATAGAGCTCAAATTTCTTATCTTTTTTTTCCCCAAAGCAACATTTTTCAGTAATATTGCATATTTCAGTTTAACATGTTAAAATTTTTGAGTGATTTGTATTCCAGCTGTACAGTGATGAGGCACTGGAAAATTCTCTAATTGCAGTTTGCAGAAGAATTAGAGTCTTTGAGTCCATCTGCCTGTATATTTTGGTGTAGGTGTTTGCCTTGTTGCTCCAAAACTATAACTGTTTGAGTTCTGAAATTTTACTTTAATTAAGAAAAAGAAGGAAAAAAGGACTTCTAGAAGATCATACCAATAGTTGAGACATGCTGTGTTTTTATACTCAGATTCAGCTAATTTATGTGTAATAATACACTTAGTTAATACAAGGTTAAATCCAAATGTCTTGGATTTAGAAGCCTCTGTAGAATCAAGTTAGCTGCGGTATTGTCCAAATGGAAGAACCAGGAATTGCAAATGTCTGGATTAAATGTTTTGGTATCAGAAGTCCACTGTAATTAACCAATCAAGAGGAAACCCAAAAAATAAAATTTAAACATTTATTGTTTATCTTTTTTACAAGATAAACTAAACTTACTGTTTATCTTTTTTTACAAAGGTAGCATATGTACAATAGGAGCTGCATGTAATTACAGTGAATTTAATGTTGGTAATGAAATATAAGAAAACTTTAACTAGAAAAAAATATGCAATCTAAAGAGATGTCATTATCTTCATGTTTTGTTTATAAACAAAACTATATCTTCAAATGATTGCAATAGATAGATTAGAAAAAAATAGATTAGAAAAAAAATTTCTCCAACAAACCAATTCTCATGCAAGCAACTCATACAGGTCTTCAATCGTTTGATCACTGCGCACATTCAAATGTTATGTGGGTGAGCACCTATTAATAACATGCTTGTAATAGTGCCATGACCAGTCACAAAACTTAATGTTTGAATCCGGGTCCTCCAGCTAATACTGAATAAATATACAGAATGTGCTGTTTCTAGAAAAAAATCACAGAATGACCCAATATCACAATGGTAATAGTGATAAGAATTGTGGCCACACACAATCTAGAAAACAAGAAATAATTTTCATCTGCATAATAGTACTTACTATGATTTTCATAAGTAGTATAAAGATATTAATTTCAGCAACAACAGAAATGCAGTTCTAATACACAGGAATGCCTATGTTAAAATCTAGAGTTTCCAAGATATTTTACAGCATCTAATAATCACATAACTTTATAGTTGCCATGTGATCCACCAAAAGTCATTTGGAGGAATAACATTCTGGTGAATTGATTTCTACAGCAAAAAATTATGTATACAAATTTGCTTTTTTTTTATCAGGATATACTTATTTGGCCAGCTTAAACTGAATACTGCTGAGATTGCAAAGGCGATCATCCTATTTAAATGTCTTGTGAAAAAGCTATCCCAGAAAAACATTTGTGAATTAGGAGGGGCCCCACTATTAAACTGATATTGATTTTAAAAGGATCTGTAAGTTCTAGCTCTTTTCATTCTGAGCCTTAGCAACAGAAAAAAATAGAAAATATTTTCCACAACACCCTGTGGAAAGCATTATTGGTGACTAACATAAACACAGAGATGCATTTGTTAGAATATGTATCCAGGGTGCTGATATTCTCTCCCTCTTCCCTCTCTTGCCCATATATAAAACTCTGCGTTTTTCATTCAGTAAATCTTCCCCTACTGTTTATGAAAGATAAAAAGAATCTAGGTTTTTGTGTAAGAAAAGGATTGATTAGTGTCATGTACATATGCGTTCACTTCTGTTTATGCAAGATAATAAGAGCATTAACATGGAGGTGGAATAATGGTGTTTATAATTCCATCGCCACTGTTTATATAAGATAAAAACAGTGCTTTTTTAAAAGTAAAATGGTGAGAGAACATTTGCTGTTATGTACATACATTAATTTTTCCCCACTTCTGTTTATAAAGTATGAGGATGAAAAAGTTTAACAAGTTGAAGTGAAGTCAATACTGTTTATAACATGGCTCTTACTGTTTACCTAAGATAAATTAATTTAGAGTATGTAATTTCTGTCTCTTCAGAAAGGGGAATTGGGGTGACAGCATTTGGGGCTATATTGTGTACTTTTAGCAGCTTCAGAATTCTTTCCCTTATTAGGAGATATGCGAGATATATGCTAAATCACGCCAGACTGAGTATGATATGACTTCTTAAAATAAGGGACATATTGAGATAACTTGCCAAGGAGATATGACTTTTCAATCTTGTGATGCTCAGATGTGTTGTGATAGAACTCTGTTCTTAGCAACTAATATGTCCAGTTCCTGTAATTGCTGGAATGATATGAGTTGTAATCCTGTACTTCGGAAAAGCACTAGATTGAGAAAAGGGCAGAAGAAACTAGCTTGCCACAGGGGTTTGAAAGAGACAGGGACAATTACAGGACAGCAAGGATAAAATCCAAAATGGCTGCAAAACAAAACAAATAAGAGAAAAACCACCCAAATTATCTCCAGTCCAGCATTGCTTCACAGGTACTGTACTATACATGTTCCATATTAAAAAAAAAATCCCTTTATTTTATTGACAAGATTGTGTTTAACATTAGTTCATTAAGTTTATTGAAACATATATTCACAATACAGAAAACAGATATTCCTTTCACAATGTAAAACTGAATGTAAGGGGACTGTTCTGTATACTTTGACAAAATACAATACAATTCAACTGGTGGAAAGTAAATTTGTGTCTTCATTCTTTTCCTTCCAAGATGTTATTGGGACACATGATAATTGAAGCAGAAGGAAGGTTTGTACACAACTAAGTAGAAGCATTTTCGATAAACACTATCTACCAAGTTTGTCATGTCAAGTAACTTACTAGCCACTTCTGTAAGGGATGGGTCCAATGTCTAGCTTAATAGGAGACCTGATATCAAAGCTGTATTAACTTAACAAAACCAGGCATGAAAAATGTGCCATATATTTGTGCCTTTGTCATTTTTTTTTTAAATAATTGGTATCAGAAATTAGAATAATCCCCAAATGAAAGATATGCATGTTTTTTCAGGTTTAACTGTTAGCTACCATTTCAGTGTTGCATGGAAGCCATTCCTATTTCAATTAATGAATGGAATTATAGACTAGTTTTATCTAGATTGTATTTATTTCTATTTATTTTAAAGCATTATTTTTTATTTAGCGTATGGCAGGGGTCCCCAACCACTGGGCTGTGGCCCACTACCAGGCTGTAGGAAGTAACAAATAAGATAAAGTTAATAGATAGCATAATTAGAGTCATCACATGTATCTTTGCAGTTACTGTAGATCTTAAAACAAAAACCCTGTAGGGATGGCAGATTTCAGAATTGATGGGCATTTTATTAAGAATCTAGTAAGAATTGGGATTTGCCAGATTCCATTTATCTGGACAAAAATATATTTTTATGAACTATCCCAAGAAGATTGTCTAAAGTGTCTTACACTTAATATCTAAATTAATCATAGTGCTTTTTTCCTCTTGAGCAATGACAAAAGCCACTTTGCACTTTTATATATTATGTTAAAAGTTTTTTTTTTGTCATGAGCAGGTTCTATAAAAGCTTTTTCTGTTTCATCATTTTGATAAGTGACTTCTACTAAATCTGCCTGTTCATCACAGTTTCTTTTAACTTTTTCAGTTCAAGAAAACAGCAAACATTTCTGAGCTACGTAGAAGCAAACACCAGGGATTTTCATCTGCCTATAAGGTAAGTCATGTATGTAGTAAGACAAAAAACCCAAGTCCATTTCCTATAATCTCTGCTTTGAAAATTATGAGTTATCTTTGGTTACTCAGTAACCCTTGTCTCTATGATCCAGGAATCACCCTTTGGAAACTACAAAACAATTAACCTTAGTAACTTTAGATTTCTTAAATTCCA
This sequence comes from Azemiops feae, assembly GCA_023970755.1. Lineage (NCBI taxonomy): Eukaryota > Metazoa > Chordata > Lepidosauria > Squamata > Viperidae > Azemiops > Azemiops feae. The sequence continues at coordinate 337,998 of JALGBA010000429.1, read as the reverse complement.
AAAGATCCATAAATGGAGAATAGATATACGTTTTTAAACTTATACATTGATCCAGTCTTTGCTTCTAATATGTTAATTTGTTAATCTAATAAATTTCTATTGCTTGATGAGAAAGAAGATTGACAATAGATAGTATTATTACTTTGTTTTGTCCTAACGAGCAGCTGGCCTTAAGGCTGAAGTATTTTGAAACTTTTAAAATTATGCAAAGTGTGGAAAAAGGACACAGAAGTTCTCTTTCATATAACACTAGCACCTAGAAATAAATAGAAAAATTCTTTGGGGGGAGATTTGGGATACATTAAAAATGATTCTTTGTAATATATTCAGGTAATTTATGTAAATTGCTTTCATAAAATCTGATGACACATACATAGGCTTTTTAAAGGGTAGACCAGCAACCATATTGGGCCAATGCTTGGAAATTAAGAAAGGTAGGACAAATTAGTACCTGGATGAACATATAAACATCATTGCTGGACTAAACCAAGACCTAGCAAGTTTGTATTTTGTTTCTCAACTTACTATTACCCCGACCCTGTTTATGGCATTATTGTTGCACTCTTCTCTCCTGAATGGCCTGGCCATCCATGAACAAATATCATCCTATCCCACATAGTATCTCTGAAATATTTACACCCTTTGAATCCAGATGCTCCCTAGTACCTATCAGTTCTTTCCCAGATGTCAGTTTAAATACTCATTTTTAATTAGACACCATGTTTCCATTTTGGTTCAAGGCCAATTCTCTCATTCAGAGAGTTTGTGTTATACCAAAATGTTCTCCAGTGCCTAAAAAGAAATCTAACTCTACTTACTAACTACCATCTCAGCCATTGACTTCATAATGAGTTCTGTCAGTCTGGCTAGCTCTCTACAGGGAATAGGTAACCTTTCTGAGAATTGCCTAGACTGCAATCTGTTACCAAGCAAAATAGCTTCTAGGTTTGATCATTTTTATTTGCTACCATGATTGGTACCAGCATATATCACATTTATTACTTCCTCCTGACTGCAGTCTAGTAGTTTATCTAGATAGCTCATAATTTCTGTAACATTTACACCAATCCATCTGTCTAGTACCTCTATCAACTAGCTAGTTTCTTGATCAAGGAGTCAGTTGAAATTATAAGCACCTTCTTTTCAGATTGTATGGTCAACAGACAAACAGGCAATTTAGACAGATAAGCCTCCTTAAATGCTACTAATCAGTTCCAAAAGCTTGTCAGCTATCTTAGCAAACTTCATTGTTTCTGTAGGCCCTTCTATTTGATGCTACTTTCCCAAGGCAATCAGGGAATACCAAATCTGTATGCTAGATTTGGAAACTAAAAAAAAAAAAAAAGACAGCAGGCAAACTATTTCCATAATGTTTTTTTTTAGAAAACAGCATAGTCTTGACCTTGTAGTCGCTAGAAAAAATAGCTCATCTCAAGGATTTTATCTTTTTAAACAAGGCTCGGAATCAACAGTTGGCAGGAAGGATGCCATCATCTATTTTGAGAGATTTGTTTGTTTGTAGAGGACTTTTTTGTTGGTTTAATACTCACTAAAAAACAGCAATTAAGTGGCACCACATCCCCTCAGTAATGGTCCTGTTACAAAAGACCAGAATGATGAAATGCTTCATGTACTTCATGAAGTCACAACAAAAGAGCTGTTCTGAACTCACATTGCAACATTGTAAATGACACAGTTTGCTTTTCAGTGTCTCAACAACTATTTATCAGTGCCATCCATATACTTCAGTATTGATAGGGCTCTTTATTTCTAATAGTCATGTTGGCTATAAGCAATCCCAGAATCAAAGGCAGGGTCTCCATATTTAGTGAATGCTGGCCCTTATGTTTCCATAAAAAATCCATTTATGTAGATATTTTATCGTGTTATCATGTTATTTAGACCATAATTCATAAATCAACCCAAATCTGAATAATAAGGTTTATTAAAATTGGTAGGATCATCATGGTAATTCCAAAACATTGGGGGGGGGAGGAAAGTTGAATAGCAAACAGATCACTGAAGACTGATATATGATCATGTAAAACTGTCTATTGCTATATTATATGAATAATCTCATTGTGTTTTTGAACCCAGTTGGAGTTTCAATTTGAAACCAAGCAATTAGAGAGTTATAATAGCGTTCAGATATTTAAAGAAGCACCCATTCCTGTCCCCCCCTCTTAAGAAAATTAAGAAACTGGCTAAAAGGGTCCTTGATCATATATCTTTTTTTTTTTTTTACATTCACTAGAAATAGCTGTGAAATCTAACATATTTGCTAAACAATGTACCCAAACAGTAACTGGATTTCTTCTGTTTTTAATGTGCATTTATTCAAAATAATTTGCTTTGGTGGCTTCTCAATATATTAATTTCTTAATATTAGACTATTTTATACTGCTGCTTTACCCTTTGGTGCTTCCTTGAGTACTTCATAGCAGGTCAAAGGCTGCAGCATCTGTTGAGAGTAGATTTATCTGATGTGAGGGCCAGTTAGTTGCTAAGCAACTTTTCGATTTAGCAGCATTGAATGCAAAGCAGTTACTTTTTAATGCAAATAAGTATAAGGAGTGATAGGCGGTTGGCTGCTGCTGATGACACATACACAAATGAGTATCACACATAGTAGAAATGATTTTCAATTCCTGAATCACAAATCACATATTCACATTTGTGGTGAGTGATCTGAATAAAGAAGCTGGCTTATGTGATAAAACATACTACAGTATATTATAATTGAAGAAACATATAATATAGCTTCTCTGGTTTTACTTGGAACTTATGCTTCTCTATCCTTGAAACAATTTCTCTTTCAGAAGGATGTGAATAAAGAGTCATATCTCTAGGTACATCTGTTACATAAATAAGGTCTGAGGCTGTGAATGTTTATAACTCCTGATTCAGAAAGAAGAGTCCTACAGAGTTTTATTTTCAGATATTTTTAATGCTTTCTAATGGAAAGTGTGTAATATAAGTGGGGGGATTATGTAACATTACTTGCAAGGGAACTTGAAAAATAATAAATAGAAAATTCTTACTCCTAAAAATTAAGCTTTTGCAGGAAAAAGACCCAACATGTGGTGCCACTATTTAGCCAGATAACAAATATCCACAAAAATAATTGGGAAAGTTTTCTCTATCAGTACAATATAGCAGGTTTTTTTTTTTTACATCAGAAATACTTAATTTTAAATAAATATATATTTTTTAATAAATACCTATGGGGAAATGTACATTCTTTATAAAAGCAAACTAGGATGAGGTGAAAAGTGAGTGAAGGTTATTTATGCAGCATTTACTTTTCACAGATATAACAGCTTATTGATTGGAAGAACAAAGTCCTAGTTAGCCTTGCTTTTCAGCTTAGGTTCAGTTTATTTCCCTTTTTAAAACCAATAGAAAAGATTATTGTACATAGGCCATTATCTTCACTGGCTAGTGAAGGGTGTGTGTGTGCGTGCGTGTATGTGTGTGTGTTCTTTCCTATTTTGTAATGCCACAGAAATGTCCTTCTAGATTCTGATCACTGTAATAACTAATTTCAAGGAGTCATTAGTGAGGATTCAAACAATATCCTATAATGAGTATGTTGTGAAAAAATTGACATAGTTTATTTCTGTGATTCATATTCATATGGAAATAATGGCTTGCAAAATAACATTGACATTTTTCTTGTATTGTACAAAATCATTGCAAGCACTGTTAATATTTTGCTTAACAAATCTTGGATAGACCTTTTAAAATATTTTAATCCAGATACAGTTCATCTACAAAATTGGGGACCCAGGTTGTTGCATAGTAACTCTGGCATACTGAAAATGGTGTGTAGGCTCGCTTTAGGCTTGTATTAGCAGACATCATATTATGGGATCTGATGAGTGCGTTAGAGGCTACTCAGCTGGACCCAATAACGATGTCTGCTATTTCAATTCATCCCAGCAGCAACCCAAAGACATTCTAGTGGCTGGCTTGATTTTATCCATTATCCCTATTAGTTGTTACCTTCTGCTAAGCATGGTAATTTGTTATGTTCCTTATCCACTTTCAGAATAGAATAGAATAGAATAGAATAGAATAGAATAGAATCTGGAAGGGACCTTGGAGGTCATCTAGTCCAGCCCCCTGCTAAAGCAGGAGGACCTATACCATATCAGACAAGTGACTGTCTAGCCCAGACATGTCAACGTATCGGGACAGTTTTGCCATTGCCGGCAATGGGGTAGGCACGGCTTCCGTGTGACGCGTCCGGCCCACAGGCCGGCAGTTCGACACCCCTGGTCTAGCCTCTTCTTAAAAATCTCCAATGATGGAGGCAAGCTGTTCCACTGGTTAATTGTCCTCACTGTCAGGAAGTTTCTCCTTAATTCCAGGTTGCTTCTCTCTTTGTTCACTTTCCAACCATTGTTTCTTGTCCTGCCCTCTGGTACTTTGTGGTACTCTTCTTGGTGGCAGCCCCTCAAATACTGGAACACTGCTATCATGTCACCCCTATTTCTTCTTTTCTTTAGACTAGCCAAACCCAAGTCCTGCAGCCGTTCTTCGTATGTTTTAGTGTTCAGGCCTTTGATCATCTTAATTGCTCTTCTCTGAATTTTTTCCAAACTCTCAACATCCTTTTTGTGATATGGTGACCAAAATTGGCTGCAATATTCCAGGTGTGGTCTTACTAGGGTTTTATAAAGCGGTACCAATACTTCGTGTGATCTTGAATCTATGTTCTGTTTATACAACCCAGGATTGTATTAGCTTTTTTGGCTGCTGCTGCACATTGCTGGCTCATAGTCAAGTGATCGTCCACTAGGACTCCAAGGTCCCTCTCACAGTTACTGTTTTTAAGCCAGGTCTCACCCAATCTGATTTTTTCTGCCTAAATGTAAAATTTTGCTTTTCTCCACATTGAAACTCATTTTGTTGGATAGGGCCCATTGTTCAAGTTTGTCAAGATCTTTTTGGATCCTGAGTTTGTCTTCTGGGGTGTTGGCTACTCCTGCCAGTTTGGTGTCATCTGCAAATTTGATGAGTTCCTCTTCAATTCCCTCATCTAAGTCATTGATGAAGATATTGAAGAGTACTGGGCCTAAGATGGAACCTTTTAGATTGTTTTGTTCTTCTTGAAATCTCTGTGTATTCCTTGTAACTACCTCTATGCCAATAAATGCCTATCTTCTTTTTTTTTGTTCTTTCCCAAAATTGAGCTTTTAATAGCTAAATGTTGAAAAAAATGTGACTTTTATTATTCTTACCTTTGATATATAGAAATATGCACATGTTTGTTATTAGTGTATTCCCTAGGAATATATGTTACAAGTGAACTATCTTTATAGATAGCCCTCGATTTAGGATTGTAATTGAGCCTGGAATTTCTGCTTAAGTGATGACAGTCATAAATCAAGGCACGCACTGCCTGGCCTGATTTTACTATCTTTTATTGCAGCAGTTATAAAACAAATACAGTGTTTATAAGCAAGACCATTCATTCCTATGGACTTTTTGGGCTGGAAACTAACCAAAAGGTTTTAAATAGTACAACTTGAAAACTGAATAGTAAATCATAGTCACATGATGATGGAACACTGCAGCTGTCTATAAAAGTTGGCTGCCAAGTGCACAAAATGTTGTTATGTGACCGTGGGGGATGCTGCCATCAAAACTCCAGAACTGGGTCATGTGCCTTTTGGGGGAGGATCAATTGTAACTTGGAATGGTTGCTAAATGACCAGTCGTTAAGTGAAGATTACCTCTATCTGTTCTTGAGCACAGGAAACAAAACTGTTCACCTCTTAATTTCTTTATCAGCAACAGTAAATTCATTTTACATGCTTTACATTAAATTTCTCTTAATATTTAATATTAATTTTCACGTTTACTTTTAGAATGGGCTCTTTTATTTTTTACATATTAAATAGATGCAGATAAGGGAATCCTTGTCTATCCTTTTGTTATACTAGACCAATCTGTTTCCCCAAACTCAGTTCTTACCATTCTTGCTCATTGTAAATATTCTTCAGAAGAATAGCCTGTGTTAAACCATTAGCTGTTCTTGATGATATGCACAATTAAAGCCCTGATATTTTGCATACAGCAAGAGTAAATTCTTGTTGTATTATCTTGCTCTTTTCATTATATATCTTACATTAGCTATGTGAATTCACATCCCGTTGTCTTTTCTGAAATCTGTCTGTTCATTTGGCATATCTCACTCAGTGTACTTTTCAGTTCTTATGAAAAACTTTATGTGAGGAACTTTATGTAATGGTTTAATAATTCACTGATGGAGAGCCTACTAAATGGTTATATTTTTAGGAAAATGAATGGTGCCCTCCTGCGGGTTATGTTTTTTAGGGTTTTAATCATTTTATTGTTAGTGATTTTGCAATTTTCGGGGGATGTTTTCTGAAGTTTTTATATCTTTGTAGGCTGCCTAGAGTCACAGCAGTAAGATGAGCAGCTATATAAATTTAATAAATGACTACAGATATTAATAAAATAACTATGATGCCCTCAAAATAGGGGTGCCCCTAAACAGCATTCTGAAACTTCAAGTGCTGTAGAAGGTATATGGTAAATGATGCCAAATATATGACACATGTAACACCTCTATTGCATAAGCTACATTGGTTACCGGTATGTTTCCAGGTATAATTCATCGTGCTGGTTGTCACCTTTAAAGCCCTGTGTGACTTATCTGAGGAACTGACTTGTTCCAAAAGTTTCTTCCTGACCAATTTGACCTAGCAGATTGGACATGCTGCAGACTCCTATCAGTCAAAGAGTGTTAGCTGGCGGGGACTAGAAGTAGACCTATTTTGTGGAATATCCTCTGCTCAGAGATTAGATTGGCCCCAATCCAGTTGGCCTTTCATAAGGCTTTAAAAACTGGTTGTGTTCTTGGGCCTAGGGTGCTGAATGTGTTAAGGACCCTATTTCTTGGTTTTACTGTTAAGTGGCCAAGCATGTTGACTGCTGTATATATTTATTTGGGATGATTTTTTTAAAAAAAATTAATTGTTTTCAAAATGATTTATATTGTTTTAATTGTTTTATACTTTAGGAGTGATTGATTGAGAGGGGCAGCTATAGAAATTGAATAAATAAATTATATAAATTATAGTAATAAATACATATTCTCTTCCATCTCCCTCCTTTGTTATGGCTAAATTCACACATTGTTTCCAATCTCTGGCTATATTATTTGATTATATATTTGTAGTTACAGAGCTGTTAGAACTTTAACCGACACATTTCCTAAACTTTAGTTTAATGGATATTTTATCTGCTGCTGGTTTAACACTGGCCCTATTGATTCACATACATTACTATTTAATTCAGTAGAGAAACATATCCTTTCTCTAAAAATGATTTTATTATATAATACCCTTTGTAAAGTTTCAGTATACTATTTGTATATTTTTTAAACTTCATTTATGTCTATTAGAACTCTTTCATAACAATTCTTGAGTACGCCTACCTTACCTATATTTTGTGTTTGTTTTTTTTCTGATATTAGCCATACCTACTATGACTGTACTGTATCCTAGAATCTACTCCAACTTATAATACCAGCATAAGTGGTTCAGTAATTAGATTAAAATTCAGAGGGGCTTTTGAGGAAAGAATGGCTTTTTCCCACTAAAAATGTAGCAGAATGCCACCTAGAATATAAGTAATACTGGTTTTCTCCTCAAGTGTTGTACAAACTTACAGAGAACTATAGTAGTAAACAAGTGATGATAGAAATAGAAGTAAAAATGATGGTTTAAATGTCGTACGATAGCCATCCTGAATATATTTTGGAAAAAGGTGATGTTTTTCCAGTCATTGGTTGTAATTTTTAATAATACATTTTTCACACTGGCTGAAAGCTGCAGGAGCCATGACAAGACTTCCTTTGTCTTCCCTTCCTCTCAACATATCCTCTCTTCTAGTGTCACAATACCATTTATTACATAATCCATTTTGGCTGCATTTATACTTTTATGTTTGTCCTAAAAGGCCCAATATAATATGTAATCATTTTCATTTCTTTTGAAAAATATTGAATCATCACAACATCTCCTACTCCGTGTTCTTTGCCTTTTTTATCTTTTCCTTGATGTTTTTGACATTTTTTGAAAATGTTTTTCTTTATATATACATTATGCAACATCTGTTTCTCATTCTCACTTTTGCAGCAACCATTCTTTTATATATTCTCATCCTGACTCACTTCACTTTTCTCCTCTTTTTCTTACCTTCTATTCAATGCTTTTTTTGTATATATATAAAAAAAAAGGTGCCGGAATTCACACACGTCATACAACCCGCCTTGCCTACCCTACAAGGTTTACCTTTGTAGTTGAAAAAAAACTACAAAAACTTTCAATTTTTAGTGTATTTAAAAGACTAGGATTTTGTTCAACTCTGGAAAATCCGTTGAAAAAAGGTGCCGGAACCCTGTTCCGATGCGTTCTATGACAAAGAAAGTCCTGCTTCTGTTAATGTAACTTTCACCCACTTGAAAACAATTATTTTCACTATTTTCCAAGCAGTTTCTACATCATCTCTTAATTCTCTAGTGAGATTTATACTCTTTCATGCAAGACTCTTACATACTCTTTCTATTGTTACTTTTTATTTGCATTCACTTCGCTCACTATTTTCCTTTTCTTCCATATCTGTTCTTCCCAAGATATACTTATGATATTACCAAAAAATGATCTGCCCCATTTCTCAAAGAAAATTTCTCATCATCTTTGCATTCTCACTAATTATGTCCATCTTATATCATAAGCAATCAAATCTACCTTGATTTACATTCATTCCTTTGCCGTGGAGATACATAGATACATTCATAGTATACAAAACTGAGGTTTTCTATGTAGATGGTTAGCAAGAATCACTACTTTTTTCCAAGCTTTCCAATCACTTTTTCTATACAGGTAGTCCTTGACTTACAACAGTTCATTTAGTGACTGTTCAAAGTTACAAAAGAGACTTATGACCGTTTTTCATACTTGCAATCTTGGCAGCATCCCCATGGTCACATGGTCAAAATTCAGATGCTTGGCAACTTAGTCATATTTATAATGATCGCAGTGTCCTCAGTTATGTGATCCCCTTTTGCAACCCTCAAGCAAAGTCAATGGGGAAGTCAGATTCACTTAACAACCATGTTACTAACTTAACAACTGCAGTGATTCACCTAACAACTGGGGCAAGAAAAGTTGTAAAATGGGGAAAATTCACTTAACAGATGTCTCACTTAACAATAGAAATATTGAGCTCAATTGTGGTTGTTAGTCCAGGATTACCTGTACTCTTGCAGTCATATCTCTTGCAGCTTTGCCTTTTCTCTTCATTTATATAATGTTTTAAATTAATTCAGTAACCATTTTATGATGTTTATATATATTATTCTTACATTCCAAGTTACAATCTTCCATATGTTGTGGCGATCAACAGATATACTTTCCATTGATCTCCACTACCTTTCATGATTTTAGTCTATCAAAGTGTTAATGTTATGATTTTTAGTACGTAAAGAAGGAGCAGGGTATATCACCAGGTTTAATGTATCCATGACAAAAGTGGCATTCCCAGAATGCCTGTGATAAATCTGCCATCATATCGCTGCAGCCTTGCTTCGCTTTGATGGCATCCTGCCATAAAGTATGGGGAGGGGAGATGGAAGGATATAGGGAGGGGGATGGCAGGATGTACTCAATACTCAAAATAGCTCACTTCTTTCAAAAAATTACATCTTTTTTTTACCTTCACTCTTTCCAGCTGCATAAAACTATCCAGTTAATTGAACACTTCATGCAATTAATGAAGTGGGTTCTGTCCCAGAAAATAGTAAACCAGAATAAATGCATTATGCTTCCTTGTTACCTTCTGGGAGGAGGCTTCAAGGTATCCAAAGCAAAACATTCAGATTCAGTCACAGTTTTGTTCCATACAGTATCAAGTTTGTGAACTCTCAAGCTTCCTCTTTCCACTATGTATTCAAGATGGACAGTGATTATTTATATGTATTTATATGTAAGGGTGTAGGTATATACATAAGTATGTATATCATGTCTATATGTGTGATTATGTATGTATACACTTTTGAGAGCAAGCAATAGAATTTCATTTTTAATGTGTGCTAGTGTACCCACAGTAAAAAATGACAATAAAGGTTATCTTATCTTATGATGTAGTAGATTAGAGGTCCCCAACCTTTTGGGCACCAGGAGTGGTTCCGTGGAGAGAGGTTTTTCCACGGAACAGAGGGTGCATGGTTTTGTGTGTTGCCTGCATTCTACAGATGGGGCTTTGCTTGTTTGTGCGGACCACTTGCTGGCATGCCGTGGCCCGGTACTGAGGGTTGGGGACCCCTGAAGTAGATGACTTTTACATTGAGGATAGACTGGATTGTATACTGACCCCATTTTTGATCCTACATCAGTGATTATGTTCTTCCTTTTGTTGTTGTTCTTGTCCATTAAAGTCAATTTGCCGTATAAATTAATGTGTGTGGGAAACTAAAAAAATAAGGAAATGATTCTTCATGATATATTTTAACTGATTTGTTTTTGGTACTTTGAATGAAAAAAGATTCATATCTAATGATTTCAAATACTAAACAATAATTAGTATTGTTCCTTTCAATGTGTAGCCAGGTAAATTACCCTTGTGTTTGTAACCACAACATAGGAACAAGCCTTAATAGATGCTAATAACAGTGGTAGAATTTGGAATTTATTGCCTTTATATTAACAAGTTAGTAATATATGTACGATATATGTCCATATCTGTACAGTAGAATTTTGTTGAATTGTGGGTTCAGTCTTTTTAAAAATAAAATCTTAGCAACATTAACAAAAGGACTGAATTGTTCTTATTTCCTATACATATTTTATGACATCAAATTTTTAGATAAAGTATTTTATCTTTAAAAAAATACCATTTGAGGTTTACACCCTTCTCTGAATGATGTGGATTTCACTTCCCCCCAACATCATATAGCCAAGAAAACTCAGCTTACTAACCCATGCCAGAACATCTCTGGGTATAATTGAAAAATGATTCTTTTAAGAATATTATCAGTGTGCTGGCTATGCTATTTTACTTATGGGAATCTTTATACTCTCAAAGGAAAGGATAATTACTAATAAGAACCAATCAACTAATGAGTTAATTCATCTCCCACGGTCGTTTTCTCACATTAGTAACCTATTTATATGAATTACTGGACCTTTAGACTAATTACCTTATTATTAATAAATAACAAGCAAAATTTCAATTATTGTATTTATTGACTATCAGCAAATCTACTCAGCAGTACAATATGTGTGCGAAGTTTTCATGCTTTTAGTGCTTCTATTGTTTACCTGGTTTTTATGAAAACGTAATACTAAATTTCATTAATTTTACTTTTGTTTTCAAATATCATGTTTTGAAAGTCATGGCCTATATGAGTTTCTTAAAAGGATCTGGGATGGATTTATTTGCTAAACTTTTTCCCAAATTTCAGTGGCTACTCTAATATAGAAAATGTTATCTCCTACTGTAGGATAACGCAATGAAGAAGACAGTAAAGTAGATACAAATTAGTCTATACGGTGTATTTGTCATATTCCATTTCTACATCCTCAAGGTACAAAAAACAACAAAACAAAAGGCATGTTATTTAAAATATTTTTGACAAATGTATATTTTCTCTAAATGCACTTTAAAATGTTTATTTTTATCTTATGCTAAAATCTGCGTTTTAATGTATTTTTTATGTTTAATGCCAATTTCTTCAACATTTGAGCTGAAAATTACTACAAAATTCCAAAAGGTTTTACAATATATTTTATATAGTGATATTTCAGTTCACTTACAATATGAGCAGTATAAAATACTTCAATGTTATTGCTGCTACATAATAGTAATTTCTCTACACACTCTCATATGCTCCTTCTATACCATCTTTGTGATGCATGAGAAATAACAAGCCTTCATGGTCCTATTCCAACATGCTTGCTGGTTATCTTTTTATCAAGTCTAATGTCTCTTTTTTATCATGTTTGATGCCTTTTTGTAGTATTGATTATTTGGGCTGATGAATGTTTTGGGGGTATGTTGAGCTGTACTTCCTTAATGTGGCTTTAGAGACTTCATTAAATTTAATATTTATTTCAAGTGCTTTCAAATATCAGTAGAACAATGGCTTCTGTCAGTGGCTAAGAGTAACAAAATCAGCAAACTAAAAGTATCAAAGAGAATATTAGGAAATTTCTAATAAATTCCTTTATGGGTGTTTATTTTTTCCTTTTGTTTTGCAAGCAGTGCCACTGTAAATTATAATTAACAACTATCGTGTCACTATGTTAAATCAAAATGCTTACACCAAATGTAGGAAATTGACTTCTGAGTAAAGAAAAACAACTCCTTCTGGTGTTTTCTTCAAGCAACCGTTATTCATAGGGTTCCTCCCCCCCCCCCAACTTCCTTGCCTGCAGAAGCAGAGAATGTGATGTTTCTGCAAGAATACTGTCTAGGTCTTTGATGCTTTTCTCAAAGGTGCTTTGCATAGAGACTTTCTCTTGATTGAGGATTCTTTTTAGACAGCTGGAAATTCCTGATGGATGTTAATTGGAGTTCAGTTTGAAGATACAGAACTGCTTTTATTGCATCTGTCTTTCATTGATTTCTGTGAAAACCATAATTAGACTTTTTTGTGGGTGGAGATATCCAAGGAATGTTTCAGTTCAGTGCCTTCATCCATTTAAAGATGGACTTTACATTCCTTTGTTTTTCTTAAAGCTATAGCAGCCAGTCTTTCTTACAATCAGAGTTTTATTACTTTTGAACTTGCTCTCTGGGTTCAATGTTGTGTACAAATAAATACATTCTGGTTCATTATCATACTATTACATACTTAATAAGAATATAACACTAAATAAGAAGTTAAAATAGTTCCATCTTGTTAATTAGATTATAAACAGGTATATTTGCTGAAGCTAAATGTAATTTATTTTAATTGTTTGGATGGCTATATCAATTAAAATAAGATTTATATAGTATTAGATATATTTGGAGATTTTGAAAGAGAAATAATGGATGTTGGGAGTGTTTTTAGGATTAATAGGATGTCTGTTTTTCAGATGTTTTCCTTCATAGCTAAATGTGGCTCTAAATATTCAAATCCAATATTTTTTTACCTTGACAATTTTAATACGTATGGGCTTCAATTCCCATAGTTCAATTTCCTGAAGTATATTCTGAGTTGAAGTCCACACATCTTAAATTTGCTAAGGTTGAGAAACACTGTTCAAATCAGATTCTATAGTTGTTATATCACAAGTCCATCTTCTTTTCATAAGATTAGAATTGTAAAAAATCTCTCCAAGTTGGTGTGCATTGTTCCTAAATCATTTAATGTTAGCTTTCATTTGGTTTCATATTTCAAAACTGGTATCTCTTTTTTCCAGTTTCCTTTGAGCAGCAGTAAGTAGATAATTTCCACAGAACAAGGCTACCTATGGGCATAGACAGGCATTATCTGTGCCATTTTGTTTATACAAGATCACAAAGCTACCTTGAAAGGTTTTGATTTTGATATGATTTGGAAGCAATTCCATCTTGTTTCAGCTATACAGTTTATATAACATACACTTATATTTGTCTCAAGTTGGCCAGAAATCCTCAGTTTGATTTCTACCACTATTAGTTTTGAATATTCTGTTTTAAATTGACATAGATGGACTTCTAGTACCTCTTTGTCTTATTTTCTCACTGGTTGAAAGTATGATTAATCATTAATTTATGCAGCCACAATGTGCTTATTCTGTGCTCTTTATGCTGGCTATTTCTGCTGTAGAGATCCAAATTGAATGTGAGATTGTGGGCCAAACTTAACGTTAATGCATAACATATTTGTTATTTGGATCTGAGCATATTTAAAATAGAAAAAAGGAATCTCTTTATTGTCATCTCTGATTTTCTGGAATATTTTATACTACCCACTCAAACAACGTAAGGTGGCTTACAACTTACATATTTTAAAACATTCATAAAAATCAATAAAACATCTAAATGTTTTAAAAGTCTCTGTTAAACAATCCTAAGATGCCCTGTGGAAGAGGATAGTTTTGGTCTGCTTCCTAAAAAGTAAACAGTTGTGGGCTATCCTGACTTCAGAGGATGGATTGTTTTAAAGGGAAGTGGCTGCCTCTGAAAATGCCCTTTCTTCTTTAAAAAAAATATTCCTGATTCAGTCCTCCAGTTATATTTCATCTTGTTTTCTTAACTTCTTGTGGGGTTTTCTTTTTTGAGTTTCCATTATTCCTTGCCTCCCTAGTAAATAGCTGAATGTTGTCCATAGTCTTTCGTGTTACTAAGAACATAATAGAATGCCTTTGAATTCCTCTAATACAGCATCCTCCATCCCTGATTACTGAATATAACTCTTAAAAATTATACTCCAAATGATCTTTTATAATTGTTTTTATTAAACTTTATAATATAATATACAAATGAAAATAAATATAATAAGGAAATGATAAAGGGAAAGGGGGAAAATAGAAGTGTAGGGTGGGAAAGAAAAGAGCTTTCCTTTTTTAAAACTCTTTTCAGCACAGTAAAATAAAAATAGCTTTTTTTTGCATTCTTTTTTTACATCCTTAGTATAGTAGTCATTTCTAGAACATAGTCCAAATGAAATCTTTTGACATCAAAAGAGCAGAATGCAATGTATTTGTAATATTCCCTTATTGCCAGTACCAGGCTAGTTGTGAAACTTTTTAGAGTTCACGGTTACTAGTTAATAAATAGACAAAATCAAATTTGAATTTTAGCTTTTGTTAATTTCATTAATATTTGCTTTCTACAAATAAAAAAATCATTTCAGCATACTTCTTAAACTATTTTTCAAAGATGGCTGTCACTTATTCTATCATGTAGGTAGTGAAGGAAGTTACAGAAAAATGAAGTGTTTTGAAACAATTTGACAAGTCTGAAAAGTGTAGTGCCCATCAAATACACTATATTTTTATTATCTTCAGGAATGTTAATAATAATCTTGGACTGTTCCTACTACTGAGAGTTTATTTGGAATGACAGCTTTAGCATTCCATTAAAGGATAGTAAATTGTCAGTTATTTAATTATTGTTTTGTCAATAGCATAGACCAATTCAAGTACCTTTCATATTTTGTCTTATTAATATGAAAAATTATATTAAACAGATGCTGTAAAATAAGATACAATTATTGATGCTTGATAAATTTGCTTACAGAGATCAAGAAATAGAAGATATTTTATGAGGGAGGGAGGAAGAGAGGGAGGGAGGAAGGAAGGAAGGAATATTAAATTTAGTAAGCTTATGTGCACTTTCACTTGTTACCTAACTCTGAAAAGCTTAGGTCAAATCTTTCCAGTACAATATTTGATGAGACCTTAATAACTTTCAGAGATTGTGTTAAACAGATAGCTAGACATGAGCTGCTCTAGCTGAAATTTAGTGCTACCGAACTGTTGACTTTATTGTTGCCGTACTGGCCTATCTGCTAAGGAGCAACATCCCTACTTGACCTTTTAGATTTTATCACCAGGTTGACAGTGGGACTTTAAAGCTTGGAATTTCAATCCATTCCTAGTCATCAAGACCCAACACATGGGTTGTGTGTCACACTTGAGCTATTTTAATCTGTCCTATTTAGGGCTGCAGGTGGTTTAGAATACAGAGCAGAGACAGTTATGAGCATGCTTCAGAAGGCCCCTGTAACACCTCTGCTTGGTTATTACTTATAAAGTTCTTCATGGTATATAACCTAGTTCTTTGAGGGTCTCTCAGTCTTCTGTAATTTCTGCCTTTCCTCTACAATTGAGCAGAGTCCAACATTCTTCAAATCCCACTGATGAAAAAGTGTCACCTAATTCTTCCCTCCAGCCATGGATTACAATAGATAATGGAGTCCTTGTGGGATGTTTGTGATTTTATATTATTTAATTTTAATTGTTTCATTATGTACACTGCCCAGACTGCAATAGAATCAAGCAGACTTTAAATAAAATATTTCTTTTCCATCTTACCAAGCAGGTTATGGTCTATCCAGTATTGATTGGTATCTGAAAATTTTTAAGCAGCAATAATTAGATAATTGTAAAATACTTCAGCACCAATGAGCCAAGTGTGACGTTGTTTTTTTTATAGACATGGCAAGTATTAAGAGCTGTCATTTTTATTGTAGAACATATATTTAGATTAAATTCTAACCCTGGAAGACAATTCGAAAAAAATTGTGAAGTTTAAATGAACATTTCTCATTCTCTTTTTTAGTTTCACAAAGTATTTTACATTCATTTAACTTTGAAAATGAATGACATAAAAGCAAAGAGACACATATCATATGAGTCAGATTATTCTTCTTAAGGCATGAAATGCTGGAAATATGTTCACTTTTCATATATTTTAATTTTGATACAATAGCTGTATGTCCTGAAGTTATCTACCATGTTAATGTAATGTAATTAGGTTAAGTGTCTCTCTGGTGGAAACAGTGCTGTAAGATTTTTTTAAGGTATATCCTAATATTTAATAGATGAAATCCTGTTGTTCTGACAAAATGAAACCCATGCTGTTGTGGACAAATAGGGGTAGCTTTTATGGCCTTGCATCTTTGTATATTACTTGGTTTTTATATAAATAATTATACTTTTTTACACTTAAATATTTTACTTACAGTTACCTAATTTTATCTTTAACTGTTGGTTAATTCATCTTTAATGAATGAAGATACAATAACTGAATCTAGTTTAGTCAATTTAGATCCACTGGTATCACTGTAATTATGAGTGATTTAAGTGAGTATCCTCTAACTGGTTAAACCTGAATTCAAACCATTAACTGTATCACTGATATACCTGCTACATTACTGTATATACCTTAATTTTTAATGATATAATGATTTACCCAAACTATATAGATAGTTGATCTAGTACAGTCTTCCCAAATGATCCCTGACTATGTGTAGACTTTGAATTTCCCATCCTCAAAAAATAAAGCCAAACACATCTGCAGAGCCACACATTACAGAATATTTATTTATTTCTAATATTTGTATAGGCACCCATCTCACATGAAAGTTACTCTGGGCAGCATTCAGCACTTAATTAAAAAATACACAAAAACAGTCACAGTTAAAAAATAAGCATTACAAAGGTACATAAAACAGGAGAGGACAATAATAGCCACAATAAGGGAACCATCACAAAATGGCAGAAGGAGAATGCTATAGACCCCAGGAAAAGGGTATTTTCTGCCATAGCTCCCACCCTCTAGAACATTGGGCCTCTTAAGCTAACATAAGCCCCCAACTCCCTCTTGGCCTTTTGAAAGATCCTCTAAACCTGACTCTGCCAATTGACCTGAGGTCCCAATGGGGGTTTTCTACAGTGGACATGGCTAGAAGACTAGGAAGAAGATCCAACTCCCAAGTTTCTAACTTACCTAATGTCATGGTTCCGACAGATGAAACTCTTCAAAAAAAAATCTGTTGATTTTAATATTTAATATTTTAGTGTTTTGCACTTTTGCTTTTATGATGTCGTAAGCTTCCCAGAGCTGCTTGACAGTAGGTAGAGTGGCATATAAATTAAATAAATAAATCTCCCAGGCCCCTGGGACCCCCAGGCCTGATAATATACCCAGGTCTTGAGGGATTTGCAGAGAGACAGAGCTAATCTCGCTTCTGGGGAAGAAGATTCCACAAAATGGGCATTGTGGCAAACAAGGCTCACCTCATTCTGCACCAGCTGAAGCTTCCAGATGTTCTTCAAGGGAAGTTCCATGTAGAGTAACTTACAGAAATCCTAACAGGAGGTGATTAGGACATGAGTGATAGTGAGCAGAACCCTCCAATCTAGAAATGGGTGTAATTGGTGCACAACACGAAAGTGTGCATAGGCCCCCCCAGAACAATTGCCACCTGAGCAGGAGTCATGAGTTCAGAAGGAACTCCAGATTGTGCACAGGGTCTCTCTGGGGCAACGCTACCCCATCCAGTACCAAAAGTGGCATAATCCTAGAATCAGAAGGCCCCCAAAACCATTCAGTTTTTGCCAGCGTTCAGTTTGTTGTTCCTCATCCAGACCTTCAGAGTTCCAGACATCAAATAAAGACATTCATATCATTACTTAATTGGCTGAAGCAGATATGTACAATTAACTATCATTAGCATAGTGATAATACCTCATGCATGTCAATGGATGACCTCATCCAGTGGCCTCATGTAGTTGTTAAATGGAAACTGAGAGAGTACTGAAACCTGGGGCACCTCATATAGCACGGGCTGAGGGTGGCAGTTCTCCTCCCCAACCACCACTGACTGAAATCAGCCTTTGAGGAAGGAGATGAACCAGCATAACACCATACTGCCCACCCGATCCAGAATGATCAAAAACCATAGAGAGGCCAAGTAGGGCAAGACGGATACATTCTCACCAATGCTGTTTCTATCCTATACCCAGGCCTGAATCCTGACTGAAAGGAATGCACATAATTCTGCTTTATTGCCTTCCTTTCATGTTTGTTGCTGTTATCTCACCAAAACTACATGACTAATTAATTAATTTTAAAGGAAAAGCAGACTTGTCAGTATTGTTTAAAGAAAACAATTAATATAATATATCATAGCACATTTAGTCTAATATATCATAGTTAAAGTTGTTGAGACATTGGCTGGTTTTTATATGTCTGTTAACAAAAGTAGGCAGTAGTCATTTCACCAAATGAACAGAAATAAGGTCCTCCTTTTCTGTTTCCAAATTTGAATTATTTTCTGCCTGGTATATATTTAGCATTTGGGTTCTGCAGTGACCTCTGTAATAATATTACAAGCATTTTAAAGTATATTCTGAAAGAAATATGTGTTTAATATTTATCCAGAAGAATACCTCTGCTAGTGTCACAGTTTTAAATGAAACCTGTTTTGAAATTGTTTTTAACAGCCAAAACTTGAATTTCTGGTTTGTTTTGTTTTACCAATTAATGACCATTCTTTTTTTTAAAGAAGATAATTGTTGATTAAAACAAGAATACATCATATTCAGTACAGCAAAGGCCTATTTCAGTTCTAGACATTTATATATGTTATTTCAATTATAATTTGTAGGATCATATCAAATAGGTTACAGATGATCCTCCAGTGGAAGATTCCTTATTTTTTTAGGCATACTTGGGGGTTGGGTGGGGACAAGAGATGGATATTTACATGCTCCTTTCTATACTGTGTCATTTTCTTGACTAGGATGATTCAAAGCCGAAATTTAATTTCATGGAATGATATTTTCTGCTTCTGTAATATACCTACAGTATTTGTATGCTCCTATTGTAATATAAAAACATTTTAGCTGCAGTATAATACCTCTTGGTTGTCAGTCCAACAAAAGCTCTATTCATTTTGCAAATTGAAATATAATTTCCGTGATCCTTTACTCTATAGAACAGTCAATATTCTGTGTTTCCATGGATCTCTTTTCTTATATCTGTAATTTCTCCAGATTTTGATATATACAAATGTTTTCAAAACTTTTTAAAAATTTTCTGGCATAATGTCTATTGTAGATCAGATTAATGTACAATGGTTGAATGAAAACTAATGCATCCAAAGTTATAAATCATTCATAGATGATGGTACTGAAGGTCTGACATGTTCTTTAGAAACTGTTCTTTCACTTGAATTTGTGAAAAACTGCTGCAAAAGAAGGTTGTGTTGCTATTGTTCATGAAATGAAAGCCTGAGTATTTATCATTGGGCTTTACACAAGCTTGAATTAATAATCCTTGATCCAATTAAAATTTACTGCCAAATCTAGGTTATTTATGGTGATGACTCTGTTGATGTGAGTACTGTACAGTTTTTGATTGAAACATATAAAAATGGCAGAGAGGGAATAGTTTACGTGTTAGATCAGGAACAAAGGGGGCAACCTGTGGTAACAACTGATGAGTTTCATGTGAGAAAAGTTGGTGAACTGATTAAGAATAATTGGGGTATCATTCACAGGGAAATTGTTGTCAGCCTTAATATTTCAAAAGAATGCATTGGTCACAATATTGATGTACTTCAGTATATGAAAGTTTGAGCAAGATGGATTTTTCACATGAGGATGGCAGAGATGAAAGCTTCAGGAGTTGACATTTTCCAGTAGCTGTTGTCACACTAGGAGAATAAAGGGCAGGAATTTCTTCATAGCATTGTGATAGTGGCAAGAGGTTGGCTAATCATTATGATCCAGAAACAAAGTGCCAGTCCATGGAATATTACCACAAAGCTTCATTGGTGGGAGAGCGGAGGCAGGATGGAGAGCGGAGGCAGGCTTCAGTGGGAAAACTGATATTTAGCTATTTGGGATGCAGGTTATGTTATTCATATGATTTCCTTGTTCCTGGCAGTACTCTCAACTCCAAGCACAGTAAAACCCTGAATCTTTGAAACAATGATTAATCAGATTTATAAAGTACAAGATACAACATGAAAGAACCACCAAGAGGTATTTGCAAAGTTTGATCTCATAGTCTTACTTCATTTAACCTGGTGCCAGGTGGCTTCCATCTTTTCCTCAATTAAAGCAATACATTTTTGGATGTTTCTGTGGATTTGTGTGAATAGAAAAATGCAGGTAACCAAAGAGTTCATCTGAAAGTTTATTTCCTATTTCATCTAGAAATATCCCTATTTAAACTAAAATTGATGGGATAGAAGCATTACTTTTCATTCATCCCTTATCTTTAGCTCTCTTATATAACATTAGTTTCTAAAAGGTTGTATAAGATATTAGAGGTTTTGCTCTGTAACAGATTTATTTTAGATTTTTAGAACATCAATAAACATTTTATATATAGATATAGATAAATAGATATATAGATATAGATAGATAGATAGATAGATAGATAGATTAGAGATAGATAGATAGATAGATAGATTAGAGATAGATAGATAGATAGATAGATAGATAGATAGATTAGAGATAGATAGATAGATAGATAGACAGACAGACAGACAGACAGACAGACAGACAGACAGACAGACAGACAGACAGACAGACAGACAGACAGACAGACAGACAGATAGATAGATAGATAGATAGATAGATAGATAGATAGATAGATAGATAGTTCTTCCATAAATTTCTATCATAAAAAACTTTCATATTCCCTGTGAAATTCCACAAATATTTGTTTCTCTTTTTATTTTATTTTTTATTTTATTTGCTAAATCATGTTTAGGTCCTTCCATGCTAACATCAGTATGCATTTTCCTATCTTCATACAAAACCTGGAATCAGGAGTTTAATACAGATTTGTGAAATTGCTTTTTGAGGTTCAGTGTGATTTTGCTAAATAAAAAAAATCTCAGGATTTATTAGAATAAATCCTCAGAATTTATTATGCTGAAGCTGGGATATACAAAAGAAAGAAGGATTAAGAGTGAGGTGTGTAGGTCCAGTATTAATTTGCTGGAAAATACATTATTTCCAAGAGAAGAGATCCAACAGCTACCCAGCAGCTACCATCCAAATAAGCAGGACTAACATCGGACAATCAGTCAAGGACCTACCAAGAGAAAATGATATCTTCACCAACACTGGCAGGACAAGCTTCTGTATATAAATAGGAAGCAAACCTAACTTTCACTAGCACTGATGCTCTTAACAAGTGCCAAGGACACCACAAAATAAATTATAAGCTAAGAGGATAATGTCCACACTAATGCAATATATTATTCTGGTTCACCTCAACGTCAAATAATCAAGAGCTGTAGGGACAGTTTATTCTTCATAAATGACCTAGATGAGGGGATAGATGGGGAACTCAACAGATTTGCAAATGACACCAAGCTGGCAGGAATAGCCAACACTCCAGAAGATAGGCTTAAGATACAGAAGGATCTTGACAGATTTGAACATTGGGTGCTATCTAATAAAATGAAATTTAATGGTGAAAAAAGTAAGGTTCTACATTTAGGCAAGAAAAACCAAATGCACAGGTACAATATATGAGGTACCTTGCTCAATAGTAGTAACTGTGAGAGGGATCTTGGAGTCCTAGTGGACAATCACTTAAATATGAGCCAGCAGTGTGCTGCAGCTGCCAAAAAAGCCAACATGGTTCTAGGCTGCATTAACAGAGGGATAGAATCAAGATCCAGTGAAGTATTAATACCACTTTATAATGCCTTGGTAAGGCTACACTTGGAATACTGCATCCAGTTTTGGTCACCACAATGTAAAAAATATGTTGAGACTCTAGAAAAAGTGCAAAGAAGAGCAATTAGGGGACTGGAGGGTAAAACATATAAAGAATGGTTGCTGGAATTGGGTATGTCTAGTTTAATGAAAAGAAGGACCAGGGGTGACATGATAGCAGTGTTCCAATATCTTTGCCACAAAGAAGAGGGAGTCAAGCTATTCTCCAAAGCACTGGATGGAAACTCATCAAGGAGAGAAGCAACCTAGAACTAAGAAGAAATTTCCTGACAGAACAATTAACCAGTGGAACAACTTGCCTCCAGAAGTTGTGAATGCTTCAACACTGGAAGTTTTTAAGAAGAGATTGGACAACCATTTGTCTGAAATGGTGTAGGGTTTGCTGCCTGAGCAGGGGGTTGGACTAGAACAGGGGTAGGCAACCTTGGCTCTTTTATGACTCGTGGACTTCAACTCCCAGAATTCCTGAGCCAGCATGGCTGGAGTTGAAGTCCACGAGTCATAAAAGAGCCGAGGTTGCCTACCCCTGGACTAGAAGATCTCCAAGGACCCTTCCAACTCTGTTATTCTATTCTATTCTATTCTATTCTATTCTATTCTATTCTATTCTATTCTATTCTATTCTATTCTATTCATTTACTCGTATCTTAGTGGGATTTTGATTCTTAGCTAATGATTTGTGATTTTGCAAGATATATAAAAAGAACAGAGATGAATATAAATCAATTCAGTAATACAATTGTTACCAATTGCCATTGTAAATGTATAAGGAAATATTTAATTATTTAGCATTGTACAACAAGCACTTATGAAGAAAACAAATCAATAGAACAAGGTTTTATAGACTTCCAGGAGTATGTTTGAACTGGAGACCAGAACACAATTGCATTGAGGAAGAAATTTGTTTTGTGGGGATAATAGAAAAGTTTATAGAGGATGGAGTTACAAGCTCCATCGTGTAATGTATTCTTTTATTTGATAGGGTAAGATAAAAGTAATTAAATATAGCCCTCATTTACACAATAGGACATAGCACTCAGTGTGATTGATAAGGTTAATGTTATTGATAGCTTCATTCATATGAGTATTGGAAAATGTAATAAGCATATACAATGGCTCCTTTAGGTTAAACAAAAAGTATAAGAATTGTTAGAACTTTTAAGACCTACAGTTAACACTTTCACTTATCTTCTTAGTGCTTGTTACATTTAGTGTGTCAGAGAATTCCTAGTG
The DNA here is from genome assembly GCA_023970755.1 of Azemiops feae. NCBI lineage: Eukaryota > Metazoa > Chordata > Lepidosauria > Squamata > Viperidae > Azemiops > Azemiops feae. The sequence goes on along the minus strand of JALGBA010000429.1, from coordinate 314,542 downwards.
CCTGATTGCCATGTAGCTGAGCTAACAAAACTGTTTTTATCTATAGTTTCGGGTCCTGATCTGGATCGCTACAGATTTTATGAAAAGGCATTATATACATTGAGAAGTTGTCTAGATTAACAGTCAATAGCTATTGACTATTCAGCTAAACATTTAATTTCTCTTCAGAAAGTTAAGAGAAGATACTTAAACTAACCATACCAATTGCCCAAGATCATGTATCATTTTACAGATTAGCCAACGTTTCAACAATATTAACCAATTGGAAAATTCCTTTCCGGATCCATTTGGAAACAAATGTATGAATGAATTGAGAAATCCATGTTAGCTTGAATAAAATTTTATCCTGAATTACAATAATTGGATTGGGTCCGGCCTATTTTTAATGGTATCTGGAAATTATAGAATGATCAAGGCACAAAATAACTTGAAGGTCATATATTCCTGTCACTTATTCTATGTACAAATTACAAGCATTACAAATTATTATACATCTTATCCTTAGTCAGATGGAAGAGACTTATCACTTCCCAAGGCAAATACTCCATCGTCAAGCAATTTGTTCTGTTGGTAGTTTTTGCTTACTGTTAAATTAAAATATGCTTCCATCTAATTTCCATTCATTGGTTCTAATTCTGGCCTTTTGAACAAGAATGATACTATTTCAGTCTCTGCATGGCATTTTTTCACCCATCTTATGTTTTAATTTTATTTTTTCTGAGTAAATGTACTCAGTTCTTTTCATAAGTCTTTGTTTTTGTGTTATTTATCATTTCATTTTCTGTACTTTTCAGTAGAACATTCTAAAATATTAGGAATACTTACTTTTTTTGATGACATAAATATCTCTAATCTACAATATTGTCTCTTGTTATGCTCCAGAATCCAAGAATCCAGAATGCTAAGAAAACTGCCTTTTTAACTGCTGGAAAATTACAGTTACTAAGTTGTGCATTATTATTATGTAACACTATATTTATCCCATTAACTACCAAGGAAGAAAACTCCACAAGCAGCAAACCAGTTACTGTAAAGGAAGCAAGGGCCTAATTTTACCATTTTTTTATATAAAAGTGAGCAGAATGAAATATTTAGGAACTGAAGAATTTTATAACTTTTACAATACCTTTTACAAACCAAGTACAGACAAATAAGAAAATTGTGATCCCGATAGTTATATATGAATTTTAGGCATGAGTAATATAACTAAAGTATATTTGAATATGTAGATGTAGTATTGTGTAATATAACTTGGGGTCTGATCTGTCTCTGGGTTATATATTCCAGTCTGCATCGATGGTAAAATCAAAGGGATATTATGTGTGTATCTATTTTTTTAAAAAAGTTATTTAGATTTTTCTTTTAAGAAACCATGTAGGATGCTACAAAGAAAGTAGAACATAAGAAATCCAAAGATAAATATTCTCCAGCCTCAGAAGAAAGCTCTTAGCTTAATCATATAAATGAAGAAGAAAAGAAAAGACTGTATCAGGCTTTACCTTTCCCTATTGATGATTTTTTTTTTTAAAAAAGGAAAAATATTAATATGTGAGTTTCTACCTGCAATCAGTGATGGTAAAATCGAAAAACAAATTTATTACCTTAATAATAAGACTTCAGGTGGTAGATTATCTTTACAGAAATTTTCCAAATATAACTGAAGATCTACTTTTTTATTTCTCCCTTTTTAAAGACTCAGATTTCATCTAGTTTCCTTTTCCCAAGGTATGATAGGTTTTAATGCTAAAAAAACAACCATGTCTCTTTTCAGAAATATATGCTTCATGTTAGAATTGGCTTCATGGTAACAATTAATGTTTTCAGTGCAAATTTTCAGTATTTCACTTGTATCTTTCAAAAGCCCATTTTTGAAAACACGATTATTGATTAAATGTACTAACTAGATTTGCATATATACCATTACAAAATAAAATGAATTAAAAACACACAAGGCTAAAGTGTTACATTTCTGACTTTCCTCCTATATTTAGAAAAAGCAGGTGACCTTCTCATCTATAATGATAAATTCTTAGATGTCGGTTACACAGATATACATAGCTTCTAGATTCTCTGATTATATGTGGAAGTGCTTAATTTAATTCCATTAAAAGTCAGTTCATGCTAAGATTTTCCTGATGTATCTTTGTTCCTCTTTGTCTAATTATCACCTTCTTCTGTTCATTATATTGTCCTAGTTTGTTTGTCAATACCTGTTGCAGATGGGATGCAAACTTTTCATCTGAAACAGAATTTCCAAAATGAGTATGAATGGAAGCAGAGGATCACATAGAATGCAGCATGCTTTACATCTAATGTGACATTTATTTGATGGCAGAAGAAAATTGATTCAAGTCCCACCAGACCTTTGCCATCATGTTTTATGTATTTATCCAGTAGTAGTGGATCATAATGTCCCTTGACAAAACCTATTATTCTGTCAGCTATAAAGCAATAGAAAGTGTTCATAGTCTTAAAATGTGCATTTTTAAAATCTGTTCTGAGACATGAACATAGGGAATTACATAAAATGTCTGCCCATAGATATTTCTGAGGAACTAGGTAAACATGCCTTAGAAATAAATTAGGATTGTTTTAATGCTCTTTTAATTCTATCTTTGCCAAAAAAAAAAAAAAAATCACTTTGGAACTGAAATAGTTTTGCCCATTTCCTATGCAACTTCATATGGGCTTACTGAAGCAGAAATGATGATTGAGAAAATGGAATATATTTACACTGTTTTCTTTTAAAAAAAACACATCCTTTTAAATCTTTAAACCGTTACCTTGTATGGACAGCTTTGTTACCCAGTAATGTTGACTGCTTATTTGTTTATTTATGCATGCATGCATCCAGTGGCAGAAGGAAGGTTGGGCTGCCTGAGCAAGAAGTAGGTCTTACTCCTCAGCTCCCACTTGACTTCTGGCATTGGCCATCCACCCTCTATTCCTCATTCCCAGCCTTGGCTCTGCTGCTTGGTAGTACTTCTGCCACCACTTATTTTTGGAGAAGGAACATATCCCGACCTCATTTCTTCCACTTAATGAGAGAAAAAGAGAGAAGGAGCACCTCTCAGAGTTTGAGTATTTCTTGCCAATAAACTGATTGTGAATTCCACTCAACTAGGCAGTATCAAGGAAACAAGATCTACACAATAAAGGCAATAAGGTGACTTTACTGCTATTCTGTGTATAGTTTCAGTTATAATAAGTTCATTAATCTGTTTAATACAAAAAGCTTCTTCCAAGGTTTCTTGAGATAAGCTGCCAAAGGACTCAACTTTTCTCTTCTGATTGTTTACATTTATGTTCCCTTCCATTCCTTTTCCAGCCTCTTTATAATCAATGGTAATAATAATAATAATGATGATGATAATAAAAATTTCCATCTGTCAGTTACAAAAGGCTTAGATCTCCACAAATATTATGCCAATATATTATGACATCCTAGGTTACTGGGAAGAACTTGATAAGTAGGAAGGCCAATACCAACTAAAGAACTGGCAGCTATGATTTCACACTGTTGTGTATATATAATAATAATAATACTCCATACCACCATCTCCCGACCTTTGCATTTTGAGACATTTTGCCAGGGAGAAAAAAATTCTCCTAAAGAGGAGGCAAAGACATACAAAAATATAGTTTAAAATAGGTCTAGCTTCTTTTTACTTTCAGGTAATCACAAGCATTACCTTATGCAGATGGGTAAAATAAGGGCTAAACATTGGGAAATTGTAAACAGTGCTTTAATCAGCAATCTCTGATAAAATGCTATTAGAATACTTGATATTAATCTACAGTTTAAGCCTAAATATTAAGATGGAACAAAGTACCAAAGTGAGTTTGTTTTGCACAAGTATAATAACCTTCAAATGGAAACATTACTAGAAATTATTATCAGAAACAAATGGAGACAATAACTCAGACCAGATAATAAATCATATAATAATTATGGTTCTTTCTAACTTCTGGGTTCCTATAATGGTATAATTTAATATTTATCAGAATACACCTTGCTTCTTGTAAATGTACAGTTTTAAGTCAGCTTCATGTCTTTACTTTCCTGGAGACCTCTGGGCTAATCCAGAACTCATTCTCTCACCTCCAGGTGCCAAAGAAACCACTTTACCACTGTTTACTATGAATACAGACAGTTTTACCTTCAGGTGATCCTGGATAACTGTTTTCCATTTTTCACAGTTGAAACTCACTTTTCCTGGAGGCTTCTTGTATCCCAGTTCAGGCTCCCTACATTTTCTGTTTTTTTTCTAGCCACATCTTCCAGCAATCTCTTAATTTATTCTGTCAATCCTTCAAGATAGATCAGACTAGGAAACCAAAGGTATGTTGGCCAATATTGCTTTTATTAGTAATATAGTAACAGATCTTGAAAGTCTGAATGTGCACACACCCCTCCCTCCCTTTATTTTTGTGAACACTAGAGACTTTTTCTCAGGTCACAGTTCTGCCCCAGACTCAGGTTTCTTTTGACAATTGTCTTGGCAGCAGCTCTTTCTTGGTTCTTCAAGATCATTTCCTCTGTCCACTCTTTATTTTTATTTATTTATTAAGCAAATTTTATTTATTTATTAAATTTATATGCCACTCGTGTCACTATCAAACAACTCTGGGTCACTGACAACTTCATAAAATAATAGAAAACAATTAGAACAGTAAAATCATTAAAATATTGAATATTAAAAGTTAAAACATTGCAATTAACAACAAATTTAATAAAAAGGGACCATTCTACTTTCTATACTCTCTTCTTCACATCTTATAACAAGGCTTTTTAAACAAAAAAGGTGGAACTGGGGAAAACTCCTTTTTTTGGGCTCCCCTTTGAGACTTGAATTCAAAGAAGGATTTAACTTTTGTTTCTGCTAGCCAAAGAGGAGGGGTTGTGAGTCATTCCTCCAGTGTACATGTTATCCGGCATGTTCTACTCAGGAAGCAAAAGTGTTGATTCCTTGCTGGGAAATCTGTCTATTGTGCATCTGGGATAAGAAGGACAGACCATTAGAGTTCCCTGCTTTTGTGCAATAAATTTTGGAGGTGAACGGGAGTTCCTGATGCACTGCATGATATATAGGATCCTTCTACAAAGGTACTGCCAATAAATGAAAAATGGAACATGAAAATCATAAAAAATATAATTATTTTTAAAAACATTTAAACAACAATAAAAATTCTGGAAATAAAATAGCAAGTTTAAAAGGGCATCATATATAGAATCTTTATTTATTTATTACATTTGTCCACAGAATATGCATATAATAAATTAAATAAAAAAAACAACCACAGTAAGACAAAATGAAAACAATAATATATGGCAATAATCACAACTCAAATACTTCCTAGGAAACTCAGTTTTGAGCAACTAGTAAGGCTGTATTACTATTCTTCTCATCTTTCCTATTATCTATCTCCTTATCTTCATATGACTTTAACTTTGTTGCTTGTATCTTGCGATTTATATTAATTGTTCTATTTAGTATCCTAGTATGATTTATGTTGATTGTTTATTTGGTATCCTGTGACTATCACTAAGTGTATCTTATGATTTATGATGAATGTATTTTATGATGATTATGATCATGATTTATCACTTGTTGCTTGTATGTACACTGAGAGCTTATGCACCGGAGACAAATTCCTTGTGTGTCCTATCACACTTGGCCAATAAAGCTATTCTATTCTATTCTATTCTATTCTATTCTATTCTATTCTATTCTATTCTATTCTATTCTATTCTATTCTATTCTATTCTATTCTATTCTATTCTATTCTATTCTTAAATCATCCTTTTAATAAAATAGAAGATGATTGTATCTCATCAGTTAGGTGTAACAACCAAGAAGCAAGACTGCACAGCCTTCTATCCCCTTTACTTTAAAAAATTAAGAGAAGACTAAGTGGTTCTCCTGAAACATAGGCAGATTAAGACTGATTGGAGAGGATAATCCTGGTGCTATTTCAGAGGAAACCCATGTAGGAATTAATGGTGAAAAACAGATTGAACTGCACTCCACAACCATTGGGAAACGAGCGCAAAGCCCATGGCACAGGTGTAATGTGCTGTTTTTGTTGTGTACCTGTCAGCAACCAGGCCACTTCATTCTGAAATGGTTGACATTTCCTGGTGATTCAATTTAACATATAGGTATTCACTTCTATATATGTCAGGGACAGAGTCATTTCACAGTTTAGGAATAACACAACAACAGATCCTTTCCTATATGCCCAGTAGATATTTTTTTTTTCAAATGCTTGCATGTACAGAAGGATTTATCTGCTGATCTTAGTAACCAGATAGGTCCATAATAGGAACCTATTGTGGTCACATTTAAATGAGAATGTTACAGAGATGAATATTGACTGAACTGCATTGTATCACTTCATCAGAAAGGCAGTATGGTTAACATGCCATCATATTAGACAATACAGTTTTGATCTTACCTCTGTTTTTTATTTATCTTTTAAAACTCTAGGGCTTGCCAACAACTCTGAGTGTCCTATAAATGCATTAAAATTTATAATAAAGAGTTGTCACACATAGGGTAGGAAAATCATATATGTAATAATAGCAACAACAACAAAAATAATAATAGAGTTGGAAGAGACCTTGGAGGTCTTCTAGTCCATCCCCTGCCCCCTGTAATGTAAACATCTTAAACAGTATGCACAGCTCATCCTAATCTAGAGGCTAGGAAAAAGCCAGGCTTTCAAGTATCTTGTAAAGAACAACAGAGTCAGTTCCTTTGACTGTGAGACTGATTAGGGCAAGATAACATCGATCTTCTTGCAAATTCAGTAGTGGGGATATATTCTGTCTTTGCAAAATAATTGACATTTGCAAAAACAACTTGGTTTCATTTACAAAGAGATGAAAAAAATTCTGAAAGCGTGGATAGTACATTTCATGAGGGCTAACAACTGTGAAAAACCCGAACACCTTTTGTGTCAGCACTATTGGCACAGAGAATCTGATGATAATTTGGAATATTTATTAAGCATGGGTAAATCCTCAAATGCGGAATCTCTTTTCATAGCCTTAGTAATTTCTTTTTCAACACTAAATAAAATAGTACTAAATAATTTTACAAGCAAAAGCATGGCTATGAAAGACTTTTTAAAAATGTGTCCATAGCCTGCAATTCACATAGGAATAATCCAATAGGCTTCTATTATATTTCAGTGAAACTGTTCCAGAAACTGCTTGTGGATTACATAGCAAGACAAAGAAACCCCTTTTTATTATTATTATTATTAATTCATATTGTCCTGTAGTCAACCAATATGGAGAATTGAAGCCAAAGTGTTAAAGAAACAGCTCACGTGAGAGAAGCTTATATGCACATTCATTGTGATTAGTTTTGGCTTGTATACAAATACCTAGGAGATAAATATGCCAAACCAACCATTGCTATGAATGAATTAATTGAGATATATCCCAATAGCCTTAGTTTTTTTTTTCTCTTGGAGTGGATTAGTGGAGGCATTTTGCCTGAGACATAAATAATAATAGCACTGTTCCCCCTGGCGTTGTTTAGACATTACCTGAAATAATATGCCCCATTTGGATGCCTTAATTCAATAGGAGAATTGACAAAGACAAAAGAGTTCATAGTGAGAAAACATAGTGGCAATATTATTTTTAGAACACAAAAGTTTAGACATTTGCAGTATTTAACTATCAGAAAAGATTATTGATTTACTAACAGAAACAAATATTTTACTTTAATGCAAGAGGACAGAATAAGAAAATGTTGATACTTTCAGGATCATTCTTAGGAGTCTGTTGAAAATAATGGTTTGTAAACTAGTATACACAAGTTATTTTTTCTAGTTACATAGAATATTCAGTGCAGGTTTAGGTTAGAAATGTGCAATTACACACATGGCAGTTGTTTAACCATTTCTAATAGTGGTTTTTGTGACTCTGTCTAGAAACATCAGATTATAAAATTCAGGTTATGAATAAGCTCAAAACTGTCTTGAAACACAAGGAACACATTTTGATGTAATACTAGTTTACCACATCAAATACACAATATTTCCTCTTTGTATGCAGCTATAATATCATGAAAAGTTTTGTTTCTGCCCACTTCAGTAACTTCATATATGAACTAGACTTATGCAAAGCATTGCTTGTTAAATGTGTAGTCCCATCTTTCCTCAGATTAGCAATTTGGCCTTGAAAAAAATTAGGATGAGGGAATGAAGTGGAAGTTTAAAAGTCAAATGATTTTGGATATACTAAGAACAATGCAAGGAGAAAGAATAAAGTAACAATATGAGGACATACAAATTAAAATGAAAGGTTAAAAGAAATGAATAGAGAAGTGTTTATAAACAGCATCAGTATTGCAAGTGGACTCTTTAGTAAAGTCCAGTATATAGTGATTGTCTAGTTCAGGATTTAGATTAAAGATGCATACTTTAGTTCAATCCCTTTTTATGTTGTCTTTTTCAAAATTTTCCTATTCTATATACTGTTATTAATCTTACCCAATTGTTTCAGTAGTGGTTCTTGGAAGACTTTTGTTTTATGTTTTAAAAATGTTCTATCTACTTTTACAAACTTGAAGCTTCCCAGAATAAGCTGGCATCACAATCTGAGTTTGCTGTTAAACAGAATGATATAGATATTAAAGTCGTCAGGGATAGTAATAATAAATCAATTATTATAGATGATTATTGAAATGTTTGCAATAGATGGAGAATAAAGCTGAGCATAACAAAATTAAAAAAAGAGAATGCTTGTCAGAAATTAAGATTGCTGGAATAAAATTCATATATCCTACTTCTCCTGTATATGGGACAATAGAGAGAAAACAGTGAAAGGATCTGTAGGAAAATAAAAGAGGAATCACTAAATATGTAAATAATCATATTTCAGTTACCTAGGGAAAATGTCCTGGGGAAAAATAGTTTTTTAAAAAGTCTTTTAAAAACATGCATTAAAAACAGTAATGAGTATAAATATAACATCCAATATCTAAAGGGCTGCCACAACCAACCTAGAACTAAGAAGAAATTTCCTGACAGAACAATTAATCAGTGGAACAACTTCCCTCCAGAAGTTGTGGGTGCTCCAACACTGAAGATTTTAAAAAAGAGATTGGACAACCATTTGTCTGAAATGTTATAGGGTGTCCCTTCCAACAAAGTCCCTTCCAATTCTGTTATTCTGTTAATATAAAGGAGGTTGGAATCGGTTGAGAAGAGACAGGAGCACAAGTTACAAAACTATCACTGTTCTCAATTGACAAATCACTAAAGTACAATTGCAACTAATGTTGCAATATTACATGAGATAGTACACCATGAAAGAAAAAACATCCAAGTAAAAATTGTAGCTCTAACCTAAAAACAGAAAGGAAAGAATACAAAAGAAAGAAAAACAAAAATCATTTGGAATGAAAGGAAAAAAGAACCAGGTACAGATTGATTCATTGAGGGTAATTATTTTTCATATCAAGCAAATCAGGACAGAGTCAATGTCTGATCAGTGGAATATAGTCACAAATCACAGAATAAGTGATTCATGTAAGGAACATGTAAAAATATGTGATTCATTTAAGATACATGTAAGCCACAGTTGGTGGAGCGCTCAACCATGTGATCAACATCACAATCAATTTTTAAAGAAATCATTTTATGGAAAATCAAATATAGCAGTTCTCTAAAATTTTTCTTACTTTCAAACATGGTAATCATAAAGCTGTTTTGCACATAAAAGTTCTTAAAAGTGGCTTTTGTATTATTGACCCTTTCCTTCTATACTAGATTTTTTATTAATGAAAATGTATGAGATCATCATATTCATCAGTGGCTTATTTTCCTCCTATCTGTAAAGGGGCTAATATCTTTGTTAACAGACAATTTAAATTACCATTTAATAGCTCATTTCATGTTAGCAACTAATAGGCAAGCAGATTCTCAGCTTTGGCTGGAGAGTGCTTGTAGAGAAGCCTGTATTTAAGACAGAATCAAAAATATCTACCTGCACATGAGTATTTGAATATATGCAGTTGTAAAACCTTAATTCATGTATCAGCAATGAAAATCTTAATTAAAGAAGCTGAATCTTTGTCCGTGAATGCTTTTTCTTCTCTGATGAAGGCCTTTGTGTATTGCAGCATCTACCTGGCCCAGACAGACAGAGCTCTCCAAGAGCTTGTCTGGCAGATCTTCTTTTGATTATTAACAGCTAGCAAATAACAAAGTCTCCCTCTTTTGTTTTGTTACTGAGGCTGGGAATAACAGAGCACATAACGCTCTGTAAGATTTATTTATTTTGTGAGCTTTGGGGGGGGGAAATATTTTGCAGGCTGATTAAAAATAAAGTTGATGAAAACTAATTTAACCAATTCCATATATGTTCCACATTAAGACAAAAATAGCTCTTATCACTTATTTTAGAAACAGTACAGTGTCATAATCCGTACATAATAAAATAAAAACATGAGGAAGAATATTTATTAAATAAAAAGTTTATTTAATTCATTTCTCATAACATAAAATTTCTAAGATTTTAAGGTCCATTATTTAAAATTATTCAGCATGTAGTATGTGTAGTGGACAATAAATAGTAGTATTAAATCAAAAATGTTTATTTTAGTTATTATATAACATTTATTTGTAAATTCTATTATTTTCAGTTTAGGAAAAAAATGGTCATGGAATAGGGATGTTGGGAGTAGAAATGCATCTGAGAACATTTAGGTAAACTTGAAATTCATAACCCAAAAGAATTCATATTCATTCTCCAGCAAATACCTTGTTAGTTCTATGTGAGCTTGTTACTTCATAATCACATCTTACTCACCTAAGATTCAATGGTAAGTATCTTAAATTCTCTTGTAAAGATTCAGTTTTATACTACTAGATAGTTGCTTCCTCTCAACTTGTATTATCTGGAGGGCTGGAAGTACAAAATGGGAAGCATAAATTGCTTTAGTAGAATATCTTGTGAGTGCTCTAGAAAATAAAGGAGTGGAGATTCTTCAAAACTAGCATTCTAAATGTGACTTCTATGGATGTTTCAGACATGTGTCCTTTAAAGTGGCCATTAACAGCTTCTGGTATTTAGAATCATGAATTTTCATTCAGTAAAATAAATATTCTTTTTTAACGTAAATTCCAAAAGGCATTTCATGCAGAGGCTTCCACAGGGCAGTTTAAGGGAAGCAAATGATAAAAGCAGCATTACCCTCATGCTGCAAGCTTTGCCCTTTTTGTATGTCAAGACATCACACTTTGATGAAAGTCTCTCAGCCTATGGACACCTCTGTTACATAAAGCAAACTTGGCAAAGCAGGACTTGATGACACATAGGTGTACATTGTTGGCATCACAGGAAGGAGTCCTTATGCATCCAAGATGTTTCATGTGCTGATATTATATGCATAGACTATAGCTTTATGGCTAACATAAAGTCTGGAACATCATAAACATGATTTTGTTTTATGTTCATACCCCTTTTTAAATTACTCTTGAATGTCCCCACTCATTTCATCTAATGATTCTACTTCTTAAACATATAGACAGATCAGAGATTTTGTAGTGAATATATTCAATAATTCTTTCATATCAACTGATTATCAGTTACATATACTTCTACAGTACATTAATAAAATGTGTGTTGCTATTTTTTAAAAAAATCCAACTTTGAGCTATGATATTGAAATGGCAACTCCTCTTTGAAAATGCTAATTTATTTGTTTTTTTTAAAAAAACAACTTTCAAATGTGCCAGAGTCACTGCTATTACTTCTCTTTCACAGCTATATATATATGTCATACCTGACATTTTAAAACACAGTAACTTCTTAATTAGCTGAGTATGTTTAAAAAAGAAAAATAGATTATGGAAAATTTAACAGCTGGAAACAGTTCCACATAGTTACATGATTTAAAAACAAATGAATTAATTTCATTATAAAACTTCCCCAAAATATCATATTAAGATGGAAAGAAGTAAAAAAAAATCTTTAACATAAGAAACACTTTTGAAATGTTGCAAATTAAGTAATGATGAGTACCTGTTTTCACACTGGTAAAGCTGAAATAGTGAAGTACTTTATGTTGTTGCTGCTGCTGTTATTTTTTCTCTGTACTGTCCCATATATTGTTATTGTCTACCTTTCCAACTTAGTTGTCATTAGATAACTACAACAGTAGTTTAAATTGGAATTTATGTCTGTCTGTCTGTCTCTATTGTTTCTTTTTTCTTCTGGGCAACCACATTGTTCTGAATGATTTATTGTAATAAACAGATGGGTATGGATTAGGGAAAGAAATTTTTGCTCATCTTTATTATGTGTAAGTTTTTACTTTGAGATGAGCAATAGTCTACCAATCCAGTTTTCTGAAATCAAACATTTAACAAGACAAACTGTTATATAATTCTGTTCTGAATTATTCAGAACAGAAAGTCTTTCTAGAAGAATTGTATGGTTAAAGAACTCAAAAATTGTTGAAAGGACCAGGAAAATAACTGGAGTCAGAATGCATTTTTTCTTTCAAAATTGGCATTAAAGTAGGCAAATTTCTTTCATTCGAAAATGTAGCTTCCCAGATATCAGTTTATAGTTCTGACAAATTATCTCAATTACTTTAGTTGCGATTGTTTTATTTCATAGCATTTTCAGTTTCTTCAACTAAGTTTAGGAAGTTTTTGTTTATTATTGTTGTTGTGGTGGTGGTTTTTATTATCTCGAATCATTATTGACTCCTACTCAGAAGTAGTTTGCTAATGCCTGCTTCCTAGAGCTGAGAACCTTTGTGCTTAAGGCAGGACTAGAAGTTGCTTTCCTGGTTTTTAACTTGGTGTCTTCATCACTGCACGAAATTGGCTCTCATAAAAGCTACTTCAGAAACCTTCCTTGACTTTTATGAACCCCAATAGCACCTGTCCAAATCTTTAGGACACAGTCACTGAATTTAATTTGATCTAGATTGTGTAGTTGACATATTTACATATGGAACTATAGAATTAAGCAAATGCAGACAGTTTTATCCTTTAAAGTATTCATTACTTAAACTACTCAGAAGTCAAGGAAGACTTGTATAAGAATAGCTGCTAAAGGAAGCTTTGTGAATAATTAATTGTTATAACCAGTTTTATTGTGAAAGATAACTTTTGAAGTAGGAAATTTCAGGTTCATAGTTCAATACCTTAGTATCTATCCTACATCATTGTACCAATTTTTGACGTGTTACATAAAAACCACTATTTCAAATGATAAGTAGAATATTTCAAGCATGTTGAATGTGCTATAATCTCAAAATGGAGTTTGTTGAAATTAAAACATTTTAATTTGTTGCAATTTATATATATCACAGACTATCTACCTATCTTCATACTTTATTGTTGCAAATCTGACAGGAGAAGGCATTTATCTAATTTTTTTTTTTGCATGCAGTAGGGAGCATCCTTCCATATTTCTTATCAGCCAGAGTTAGTCTTTGTTTAGCAAACATAATTAGCACTGGCAACTTGGCCGTTAAGTGAAATAATCACTAAGTGAAACCACAACTGTAGTTATGATCTAATTTCAGGTTTGCTTTCCGTTATAGAGCTGTGAAGGTTATAAATTACAAGGATTTGTCATAATCACCATTGTAACTGTGAACAGTCATTAAACGAGGCAGTTGCTAAATGAGGAGTACCTTTAATGTATTCATCAACACCTGTCCCCATTACTTTGACACTGCTACTCTTTGAATTGAAACCCTGAAAAACCTGGCACCAACCCCCCCCCCCCTTTTCCAGGCTTCTCAGCAGACTCATTTGTCAAGATTCAGGATATTAGTATTTAAATGGCTGTTTCCATTCCATGATACAACTTCCTTCTCATTGTTAATTATTTTTTTTATCTATCATATCTGTTTGTATTGCATTTATATTCCTTTAAATCACAAAATATTCAGCATAGCTAACATCATCAAATGTAAAGCATATTCATACATATGTCAAACATTACATATTAAATATGTAAACATATAAATACAAGTACTTATATATTTATCTACAAATAAAAAGAGATACATGATGATTTTTTAAAGCATCCATAAAAATAAAAATGCCCAACACAACTCCTAAATTGGGATTGAAAAAAGAGAAGGCCTGCAGGCCTGATAAATGAACCTCCTAAAGAAAGGCCTCTTCCTGCAGATCTGAATATCTCTTTTGCCAGTCAAATTTGCCAACGCAGCTCTGCCTGTCTGTCACCTAATACTTCTTACAATCTATATAAAACATACAATACTTAAACTTCAATAAAGTAGCAAGTTTGTTTCCATACCATACCTGATTTATTACATACCACAGTCCTTATAACAGAAATGTAAAGCTTCTAAACTATTCCAAAACCACATATTAGCTTTTTATGTTATTTGAAATTTAAGAATGATATTGCATTTTTAAAGTGATATTGAAACTTTTTTTTTTCATTTTTAAACCTATGTTCCTGTGAACTTTATGAAGGTTGCAAGAGTCTAGAAGTTTACTTATTATATTTTTAAATCAATAATTTAAGTCTTTCAAGTGGTGTTAAATTAAAAACATTAAGTACTAGTAGGTTTCATATTCAAAGACATAAAAAGTCACTTGTCCGTAACTCCTAACTTCAAACACTTCTTAGGATTCCACTGTGGCTGCAAAGGGTAGTCATACAATGTTTGATGTACACTTCCCAGAGTTACTTCTGGTAAGATGGGCAAGTATATTAGATAGATAGATAGATAGATAGATAGATAGATAGATAGATAGATAGATAGATAGATAGATAGATAGATAGATAGATAGATAGATAGATAGATAGATAGATAGATAGATAGATAGATAGATAGATAGATAGATAGATAGATAGATAGATAGATAGATAGATAGATAGATAGATAGATAGATAGATAGATAGATAGATAGATAGATAGATAGATAGATAGATAGATAGATGATAGATAATAAACACAAACCTGCTCTAAGGAGTTATAGAGTTGTGCAATTTTGAGTATCTAGGCCCACTTCTGAGAACTAGTTTGTTTTGTAATCCCAAATACTACAAAACTATAATATCATGTATAGCTCAATCCCATTCACAGTCTCAGACAGTGGTCACTGTCCATTGCCTCTCTCTTCCTCTCCAGCATAGCAGGCTGCTAATGGGATGGAGCCAGTCTGGTATAGTTTGATTAAGGCACCAGACGAGAAACCGGGAAATCCTGAGTTCTAATCCCAAAGCCAGCTGAGTGACCTTGGGCCTGTCTCTCAGCCCCAGGACGAGTCTCTGAGAATCAAATAAAGACAGCATGGAAGGAAAAAAAATGGGATGAAAGGTTGAAAATATGTGACTTGCTGTTGTTTGGCTCATTAGTAACAGGCTCATTTTGCTCCGAGCAATGGCAAAAGATTTGTAGTGGCAGGTCAATTTCATTCTCTTATGATTCAGTTCCCTGCAAAGAGCAAGAGGATAGGGGCTGACCTGGTTAATGGGATGGCAGTGGAAGGCAGGCGTTGGCTGGACTGATGACAGCCATAGAGCTATGCCCTATACTGAACTTTGGGAATTCAGTCCCGTAGGCAAGCAAAGCAGACTGCCTCCTTCATATCCCTTAGAAGCAGTTTCAGAGGAGAATAGTTGGCTCCATGTTTCTACACAATGCCTTGTTCTGCTCCACCTCTGTTGCCTGGTACATTCAGACTGTGGAGGACAGGCTTAGGAGCATATGCAGATCAGGTACAAGGGATTGTCAGGGGCAGCAGGGAACTGACCATTTCAGTACTCGGAGTGCAGAGAAGGACTAATGCATTTTTCCCCCCACATAGAGTACTTCCTGTTACTTGATTTGCTCTTACATTCTTGCCACACAGAGTCCAAATGATTTCAAGTCTTGTTAAGATATAAGCAACAAATATGCACAAGTCTTACAGCTGAAGCTGTCAGTAAGGTGATACCTTCTTCCACTTTTGATTCCTCAGGCTGTTTGATTCACAGTCATATGGTTTTTAACTTACACAGTTTCACAGATCAAGCTAGACATAACAAAACACATCATTAGGAAGTCTGTCAGTTTTATTATTATTTTTAATTAATAGCAGGTGAGGAGTACCAGAAAAAATAGAGCTGTTCCTTCATAGCACAATTCAGGAAACAAATTATTGCTTTGTGAGTTTTAATAATTGAAATTGAAAATGTTAATAATTGAAATTGAAAATGTTAATAATTGAAATTGAAAATGTTAATGTGATCACTTTATGATCATTGTGTCATTTTAACGACCGCAGCAAAAAAGGTGGTAAAATCAGGAACGGTCATGTGATGACCCACTTAATGACCAGCACGACTTACGACCAAATTCCAGGCTCAATTACAGTTGTAAATTGAGGACTAATTGTACAGAAAACTGTAATTTGCAAACACAATGCCACATTATGCCTTACTATGACCAATGATTACAATCACACATTTTCTTTCTCTTTGGAAAACATAGAAAAGTTATATAAATGTTGTTTTTCTGTAAAAAGAAAGAGGAATGCTTTGTGCTAACTGACTCTTTTAAATATTAACTTGAAAATGGAGTCAAAAGAACTTTAACTAGATTAATTTTAATTTAAGAGAATAATACTGCTTCATTAGCCTTGCTCCAAAAATACAATGCAAGTCCCAAAGAAAGCTGTTTTGCTTCTTCAGAACAGTAACTTTATCTGAAACAAAACAATGACATTTATTTTATCAGCTAAAATAAATGTTGATTAAACTGACAGTAGTCTCCTTCAGGCTGATTAGAAATTCCACTTTCAATAACTCATAGGTCTTTGGCTAAATTATGCTGCTTTTCAGGATAAACTTAAGACATCTAGGTTAAATATTGGAAAGACTTTAAGATGAAATATATGGACATAGCATTAGAGCTTCATGCTGTAGAAATACTTGCTTTCTGGAAACTTGCAGAGTTTGTTTGAAAAATGAAGTGTTACTCCTGTTACATCATTTGGCTCTTGAAAGTCAGATCAGAAAGGGAATATCAATGGCAATTTACTTTTTAAGGTACTATATAAAACTAGCCATTTCTTTTCAGAACTGGAAAGTGGGAATGGGGGTATTATTACAAATGTAGCTACCAAATCCTATGTTTGGTTTGTAGTGGCCAAAGATATCCTTTTCATCAGCTACATAAATATCTCAAAGGAAGATTACATTTAATTCCAGAACTGATTATATGTTATATCTGAGGTTTACTTTTTTATCTTTCCTATGTTTTCATGCAATTCTCTCACCTATTTTATTACAATACGATATTCTTGAATGTAGACAGTGTAGCACCTTTTCTTCTCTTTATTTTTCCAGAAATTGTTTTAATGTATATTACAGCAATATACATACACAGTGTACAAAACTACTAGTCCATGGTTTAGTGTAAAAAAGAGAGCCGGTGCAAGCGCTTAGATCTGGGCTTTGCCTTTGGCAGCATAGCCAAAATAAGGGATTTAATGGAAAATAGTAATGATAGTTTAGACTAATTTATTTATTTGTTTCTTAATTTATAATTCTAATATATTGCACACTAATTAATAAAAAAAATGTTACCTGATTTGGTAAGTCCTCACAATACATCATTTGGACATAAATCGATGGTTGATGAATGTGAAATTAGAGCATTAAAGAGAGAACAAACAGTTGGGCTTGTTCCTGTATCTACAAATAGCATAATCAGAAAATGGGAATCAGTAACTCTTGCATACTTTAATTAGTTTCCCCAGGACTAAAATTTATAATTTCACCATTATATAAACCTAAATCCCACTCTTTACCAGACAGATACTACATCTAATCAGAGTTGAAATAACAAGCACCATGAATATAATTATTTATGTTGTTTGAATTTGTTTGTATATAGAAGTTGTATTTTCCAACTGAATGCCATTGCTGTTTATCCCACAGATTAAAAGGCTATAGGTTACAATTTTCCTGGAAGATTAAGATATATTTAGCATAGCAACACGTGGCCAAAGCACAAGGTAAAAAAATGTCCAAATTTGAACCTATGATCAATCTATACAGTTCACAAGTTCCAAATAATATTAAAACATCAGTTTAGAAAGCAAGACTAAAAAATCTATACCTAGTCATAGAAGAGATTACTTTTCAGGATGCTCTTCTTTGATGTTAGGGAATACATCAGTGCATGTAATTGAAAGCACACTTTTTTGAAAGACTGAAACAAAGGAATGTATGCTGGGGGGCATGGCAGAGATGTGATGATGTGATGGAGAAGTAGAATCTAAAGGTTTGGTTCAACACACATTTTACTTTATTTTTCCATAGTCTTATTTGATTTTTTTATTAGTGTTTAAAAGTTAAAGGAGTGCCTGCAAATTTTACTCCACTAGTTGTTGCCGACTAACTAGTAGGAGTAGTGCTCATCTCCCTTTCAAGGCCATTGAGCCAGCACTATCTGAAGACATTTCCGAGATCATGTGGCCAGCATGATGTTACGGAGCGCTATTACCTTCCCACTGAAGTGATACCTATTTATCTATTCACATTTGCATGCTTTCAAACTGCTGGGTTGGCAGGAGCTGGAGCAAGGACAGGAACTCACCCCATCGCATGGCTCTTGGGTCTCGAACCTGGGATGCTGGCTTTCCAGCCTACAAGCCTAGCGTCTTATCCACTGAGCCACTGTGCTGCTCTTTTTATTAGTTAAGGTCATTTAAGCCTTAGCTCTGAGATGTTGTCCTGCGAACTCTGGATTCCACCTCATTGCATCTTTTGTATATATATATATATATATATATATATATATGGAAGGATGAATGGATATGTATGTATATGTGTGTGTGTGTGTATGTGTGTGTATACACACACATATATACATTATATATACATATATGTGTTTGTGTGTGATGTATATGAATGTATATACAGTCTATATTCCTATACATCCATCCATCTAATGTATATGACTCTGAACAGTGGATTTGTTGCTTTTTTATTGGATTCCTGGCCTTGACTTGTGCAAAGCTTGTGACTATGTTTATAATTGTTGTCTTAATATATTGGTAAAAAGTACTGAGTTTGTATCTCACTGCAGGTGTTTTGCTGGCTGGCAGCTGCCAATGGCAAAACAGAAAATCTTGACACCCAGGAAGGACAAGATGGAAGTAGTCCATGCCATATATTGCGTACAGGCATGTCTGAAAGGGAGAAGCGACCCAGGTCAAAGCATATAACAATGGGGACAAAGTTGTATAACTAACCAGAGAAAGTTTTTTGGATGTTAGTGGACCCAAACTCAGTTGTCAACTCTTTATGCGACTGCTGTGGGAAAGGCAAGTTATATAAGCATTAAAATAAAAATGTCAGTGTTGAAATTTCTTTATAGCACTGATGTCAAACTCGTCATGTGACGTGTCGCGATGTATCACAACTTTTTTTGCATTGCCGGAGCTGGGGTGGGAGCGGCCTCTGTATGATGCAAGTGGCCTGCGGGCCGGCAGTTTGACACCCCTGCTTTATAGTAATCTTTGGTATTTACACATCTGGAACTACATGTTCTCATTGTTCTATTTTGAAGAAGATAGAGCTGGAAGAAATACCTATATAATTTATAAGAATGCTTCACACTGACCATAATTAATCTAAAAAAAAATCATTACTACAACGTGGTGGTAGCTATAAACAGATGACTTTATATATGATGAGATTCATAAATTGAAGAAAGGGAGTTGATAAGACATGTATATTTGTCATATTCAACCCAACACCTTAAGCAGCATATGCTTTTTCTGATATAATTACTTGTTAAAAACAAAAAATACTGTTATTGACCATAGTACCCAATTAGTTAAAAAATGGATTAAATTTAAGTGAATAAATATTTTTTTAATTTATTAAATGCAGTTCCAGTCTTTTCTGTCTAGGCACTATTCAAAGTGGCTTAGCACAATGAAAAATATCAATTAAAAATAAAAATAAAACCTAATAAAAAGAATTGTTCGTAATTTAGATTATTCTGTGCTACAACACTTAAACTGTTACATAGGCTGGTATTTATTGATTCATGAACTATCATATTTAGCTGCTTAAAATATTGATGTTGGTTAGAAAAACTTCAGTTAAATCACTAGAATGCAATTTCTGCTTTCACTTAAAGTACTGAAACTTTTGGCTCGCAAAATAGCTTTTCACAGCAGTTCTTTATTAATGAAATTACTTCTGGGTATTGCCATGTAAGACAATAAGTGTTTAATTTTGGTTATTCTAATTATCAAAAGTTTGTTAACAAATGTTTTGTAATAAAAATACAGACAATATTGGTGCATTCCATAAGAATTTGAAGCTTCTATTTTTGTTGGATACAATCAAAATATTATTGTTTAAATAGAAAGAGTTATAAATTCTATTTTAGCAACCATCATGTAATTAATATATATTTCCAAAGTGTGATAAACATGTACTCTATAGGAACATGAAAGTCTTGGCCTCCATAATTGAAATTTTGAGGAGCAAAGACCACCTCTGTTGATAGAATGAAATCTCCTTTCTTCCTTTTTTTTCTGTGCCTAAAATGAGATGACCAGTTAGAGCTAAAATAGTGGATAGCTGATTAAATTCAGTGAAATTTTCTCCTGAGAAAACAGTTTTCTACTTTCATCTATTCAATTTATATGTACTTAAACCATGGATTCAAAACATGATATAAGTTTGTAGACCTATTTCAGTCAGAGGTCTGTGCTGAAATTGCTTTAGTTGGCCTGGTTAGTGATTTGTATCTAGAGTTAGACAGGAGAATAGGACCTGTTTGTTCCCTAAGAACCCTCAATGTCATCAAATCATCTTGAATGCCTTGGGATGCTAAGAGACAATTGGAGCTGGAGGCTCAGCTTCTAGTAATTGGATCAGCCTCAAGAGCAACATGGAGAAATTGTCATTCTTGTTACTTGTTGGAGTATCGACTCTTCTTAAGTATGTTTACATATTTTTATGCAACTTTTAGGACATATTGACATTGCAGAGTACACAATAATAATTCTCTGTTTCCTCAGATTCAAGAATAGTAGTTGATTTCTTACACTGAGAACCTTGATTAAGCTTAATCAATACAGGAAATGTAAATGGTTATGTTGGACCAATTCAAAACCAGTGCAGCACTGTCTCCCTGGAGATTAAAGTTTTACTGCTTGATAGAGTCCCTGAGTTTTGTAGTAGTTTTGGATTTTGTTTGCTAGCTGTACATAGACATGTCTTTTACTTCTTTAGTAATGTCCTGCTTGGATAAGTCCATTATATTCTATACAAGACAACTTTTGGAGATGTTATAAAAGCTGCAGCTTTAGAATAGAGTACTGTGGTTCAGTATTTAATACGAATCCAGTTAAATTGTGCTGATTGCTTTTACTTCCCAGTTCAGTTCAAAATGTTTTTTGAGTAACTCAGCTCAGTAACTCAGTAACTGTATCTCAGAATGTTGATTTCAGTGATTAAAGTCCTAAACATCTGGATACCATATGGAAGAGTACCTTTTCCTATACATGCCTCACTATGGTTTCAGTTCTGTAAGGAAGCTATGTTCTGTGTCTTCATCTGTTTTAGAAATTACAAGAGTAAAATAGGGACCATATTATAAGCTGAGAGTAGGGAAAGCAGTGTACTGTATATCTTTCTGCCCATTGAGGCTGCATGGCTCTCAGCATTTTAGTAGGGCAAATAAGGATGATTGACCATTTTAACTAAACTTTAATGCTGGTTTGTGGATTTTTAAAAGAGTATAATTAATTATTCCCTATGCATTATTAAACAGCATACCCTGGGAAATTTGAATGGCCTTCAGCCTGTTAGCCATTCATAAAGTTCTGGAAACCTGGGCCAGGAGGTTAGGTGAGCATTAGGTGTTGTTTGTTGTGTTTTCTTTTTGTGACTGAGGTTTAACTGTTTTTACCTTGGACCTTCTGGTTTTGTTGTAATCTCTGAATAGCATTCAGGTTATTTCTAGCAGACCATATAATAAATATTTATTGATTCTTAACTAATCGTAATAATTTGCATTATCATGTACAATGATATTTTGTAAATTCATTTTCATTGAATTATTGTTTATAAATCAATACATTTATTTATGGCTGATATTTACTGAATCTGAAATTTATAGAATTAAGATCATTTTCATAACATTATTCAGAATATTAATGTATTGCATTTCTTGAGACTAATTTATTTGAACTGATAAGAAGCTTAATAATAAACTGTATGTACAAAATATTTTTTCTAGCATTTCTGTTTATCATTATTATTTGATATTAATATGTTAAATTGAGTCTTGTCTACCTATCATAGAACTACAAATAACATGCTTTGCAATAGCATGTTACATGTTTCCCTGTTTCAGGTACAATTTATGGCAGGTTTTCAGAGGTGCCATAAATATATCACCTGCTTATTGTACAGCACTTCAGTATGATGTCTTATCAACAAGAGTAATCCATTTGTACCTCAGATTGCATCCAAGGTCTGAATGAATAAATTATTCTGCACCTGTTTTTTTCTTTTTTTAAGTAAGAATTTCCCACTTTTCTGAAAGATCTTCTGCATTATAACAAATTGTTTATTCATACTACATAGCATTGCCTTTCAGTCTATGGAACTCATGAACTCTTATCTACTTATTACTTTGCTCTTTTTTAATTTTATGGTTTGCTTAAGTGAATAGATATTGAGAAGCTAGCTTATAATATCTATAAACTTAGTAACTAAAAAAGAAGGTGCACACAGTAAGGGATTGACCAGAATGGTAAATTATAAAGTGCATTTTTGTTTGGATGGGCTATGGTGATTTTTCCTTGTTAAGTTTTCTTGCTTGAATAGCAATTGATAGTTCTCTGTCTCCTGGCCAGTAGAATGGGCCAGAATGTGCTGCTATTCAGCTCTTTGTTCCCAGAGCAATTGTCAATTGGGTGAAAAACAATGGTGAACTGATCCAGGTTGGGACCACCAAATGGAGGGTGTGGAAAACATAATCCTTATCCCTTTATTTTTTAAAAAAATGCAAGCAACTCACAAAGATATGGGGCAATTATAAATGAACTCCACTGGTTTCATTGCAATTGTTTTAAGTCCCTGTCCCTGTATTTGTGAATTTTTGTAAACAAGGAGGCTACAAGAGGATTGGCCTTTCACCATATGAACAATGATTCCAAAATATATAGTGCCACTATTTCCTAACAGTTCTTCTTCTTCTTGTGCCATATCCATTATCGGACGTTGGCGATCCTGTTTTTATCAGCAGCCACATGAAAAAGTGCTGCTGAGTTTTGTTCAAACCAGTCCCTTAGATTTTGAAGCCATGATCTTCTTCTTCTGCCTGGACCTCGTTTGCCTTTAATCTTTCCCTGGA
This sequence comes from Azemiops feae, assembly GCA_023970755.1. Classification (NCBI taxonomy): domain Eukaryota; kingdom Metazoa; phylum Chordata; class Lepidosauria; order Squamata; family Viperidae; genus Azemiops; species Azemiops feae. Next base: position 291,137 of record JALGBA010000429.1, on the reverse strand, counting down.
GGATTAAATGGAGTATGCCGTATTTTCCGAACAGTTAAGGAAATGAAAACCAAAAGTAGGACAAGATAACGCAAATTCATTTTATTGTCTAATTGTATTGTCTCATTTTCCCCGAGTGTTCTCTGAAGAGAAAAATCAAACTCTAAGCAACTGGTTCTTTTCTACCAATAAATACTTTTGGGGGGAGGCAGAGGGTCAAGTAGCATTTGTTATGTTATGTGTCTGTGGAATGGGGTATCAAGATAGATATCATATATGAGGAGAAAGCATTTTATCTTTCTTTCCATTGTGAGAAACAAAGTCACTTTCCTGAAGTCACCTACTTGTATCAAGAAGGAAACTCCAATTGGCAGCAATAGTGATAATCTACTGTCATTCTGATTTTGTACCCAGTATATATATCAGCCGTAACAACCACAAGCTGCAAGAACTAGATGGCCAGTAGATGCTGTACAATGTGGGCATTTGGTCTTACTGAGCAGGGCTGCTATGTTTGAGGAAGAAGTGAAACAGGCACTGTTTCCAGTCTTTATTGTTTTAGCCTCCAGAAATACACTTGATTCCTTCTGGTAAAGGAGGCCCTGCTCTTTTATTGTGACTGTAGCCCACCATAATTTAGGTGTATACATTTGACAGCGTTGATTTTTTTTTTTGTAGAGGAAAATTCAAAAAAAGTTTTTGTAGATTTTATTTTTAAAATATTGGCTGCATTAGCTCTCTTTGTTTTTGGCCAACTTACAGATCTGAGTATCTTTGGAATTTATATATGTTTGCATTTAATCTGCATCTAACATAGGTAAAGGGGGTGGCAGAGAGAATGATGGGCATCTACAGCTGTTAAGGAATTAGCTTATGCTATAATTTTATTTGTATTTATACTTTTTGTTTTGTGCAAGTTTTAATAGTTACCCTTTGAGGATTTCCAGTCTAGCTTATCAGAATCCACCAACAGCTTTTTTGTAATATTCTCGTTTCCCTTTTGGTTCAGCCGAGCCCACTGACAGATCATTCAAATTCAATTGTTTTATGTCTAAGCCGAACAGCTAATTAAAGTAGGGATGATTAACCTGACTGGCAGTATCGCTCTCTCACTCCCTCCTGTTCCAATCAGTCTTTCTCTCTCTCTCTCTCTCTCTCTCTCCCTCTTACACACACACACACACAAACATACACACATACACTCACAGAGTCTTTTGCTCTACTGTTTTGTGTGTGTATGTGTGTGTGTGTTTTTCCTCTTCTCTCCTAAACGTGGTCTGCTTGCTGATGGCAGAATGGCACTCGGAGATTTGTGCATTGTGTCTGGTTTCCTACGGGCAGGCTGACCCAGTGCCTCTGGGGACTTATCAATAGACCACTCAGAAGAGACAGAGACAGGAGAAAGGAGGAGGGGTGGGGGGAGACAGAGAGAGAGAGAGAATCAATATCAAGAATAGAAGGAGCTCCGAAGCCATTTTTTTTATTTAAAAAAAAGTCTATCAGGACTTGGGAAGAGGGTGACAAAGAAGGTTTTTGAAAGAGGCAGTGGAGGAGGTTCTAATAAATTTGGAAGGATACAGTTCCCTGTCTTGGGGAAAAGAAGAACTCCTGGCTGATTAGCATTCACACCAGGTATGAGATGTTCGCTACCCCTTATCATTGCGTCGCAACCGAGAGGAAAGGCGCCTTTTCTTTATCTTTTCTTCTTCTTTTGAGGAGATGGAGCGAGCGTGCATTTTTGTGTTTGTTATTGCTGCGAGGGGTGGGGGAAGAAGAGCCGTGGGCATTGGTGTGACGGGAGCAAGAAGAATGGGAGCAGGGCAGCAGCGGCGGAGGGGAGAAGAGTCTGGAGTAGGTGGTTCTCTTCAGGCACCCCCAAGGGGTTACCCAAGTTCATTCTGAGCAGGTGGATTTAGGCGGGGAGTTACTTAACGCTTGACCGCCAGTTTTCAAAAAAAAAAAAAAAATCCCGCTTCCTATGTCTATTAAAGGAAGCGCCAATGTTTCTCTTTCTCTCCCCCCCCCCCGCGCTTCCCGCTCTCTCGCGCGCACTGCCTCTCTCTCCCCTCTCTTTTTCCTCTTTTCCTAACCAGACAGCGGGAGGGTTCTTGGCTCATAGCCAGCCCAAAAGCCTCTAAGTGTTTTGCACTTGTTTCAGGGAGTCGCTGCCCGGCGATTTCTCTCTCTCTCTCTCTCTCTCTCCTTCCTCCAGCATTTTCAGTAGAGAACAAAGAGTTCTTTACAAAGGAAAAGAGGGGACTGCGAGCTTGACGCTTAAGATGTTCCCCCCTCTATTTTTAAGGTCCTCCCTCTTCTTTCGAACAGAAAAGAATCCGTAGCAGCACCAAAAGAAGAAAAAGAAAAAGGATTTTTTTTCCCCCTCGTAGTGCAAAAAAAGGAGGAAATAGTTTCATTTTTTTTCTACTAGCCCTTTTCAAAATAACATTTTTTTTTTAAAATGTAGCTGTTGCTTTGCTAACTTTTACCTGATGGGGGTTCCTTACATAAAAGTTAGGCTGTTCTCTGCCTTTTCTCTTTCTCCCTTCCTGTTTTCTTTTTTCTACTTCTCAAGGCATTTTACCTGGGCAATAGAGGTAAGGGGAATAGGAAAGATTCAATTAAGCAAAATTAGGATGTGAATGGGAAATTCTTCCACTTTTGGCCACCTGGCCTTCAAAACTTAGTACTGTATGGAAGGACAGTGTGTATGGCTTGTCTGCTTCTAAATAAAAAGGTTTGCAAGGCTTTTCAGAATTGTAATTTGTTTTGCTATCTACTTGTCACCTTTGCACCTGGTTATATTTATATTACATGTTTTGGGCACATATTTTATGTCTATTAAAATATGTATTTGGATGTCTACGTAAACAGCATTACTTTGGTTAGTAGTATAATATAATGAATCAAATGATTTTAGTAAAAAATATGCTACATAAAAGTATACTAAGACCAATAGTTTTTCATGCTATTAAATATATTTTAACCATGCAAGCTTTGGAACAATTATAAGCTCAAAAGGTGTTGCTTTTAATGAAAGTCATTCCTACTAATACCCATTTCTAATAAGAAAAATAGCAGTTTAATACATCAGATAGGAGTATGTGATCTCTATCGTTGTGTTAAATATAATTTTAAAGAGATGAAAAATCCGAAGTAATTATAACAATTGTTTTAGGATATAAAGGCTAATAATATTAGTACTATTACCTTTCTCTTTAAAGAGGCGATAAGTTACATTTTCTGCACATTTTAGAATCTCACTTAATAGATTATTATTTTGGAGGAAATATCTGTACACGTGAGTTATCGTACATTTTACTACTACAATACTGCAGTAACTTTATTGCAACAATAAAAGTGAAACTAGCTACACCATGTTAAATATAAGTTACCTTAGGAACAATCCCTACTCTTAGGACTCTCCATGAATGAACCTGAAATATTTTGTGAAAAGAAAAGATGATTCAGAAATACTGGAAGCTAATATTTTATTTGGCTTTCTAAAAAATAGTAGAAATTGAGTAACTTTTAACTGTGCATTATTTGCAATTATCTTCATGAAAATAAAATTAAATATCAAATTGCAATATTTCCATATTTATTGTTTTACACTAAAATATAACAAAATAAGTAATATCCTTGAACTTCTTTATTAACAGGAAGCTTATATATATTTTCTGCCTTTTTTATATTCTTTTGTTTGCTTTATTTTGTTCTGTAGAGTATATGTCTGTTTTCTATCTGGAATTTCAGAAGTAGCAACAGAGGGGAGGGATAGTCAGTGCCAAAATCTATTTAAACCCTTCCTCACTAAGAGTAATCTTCCATCAGATACCTGCATGCAGAAAAGAGAGAAAGAGGATAGGTTTTTCCTGAGATTCTTTTTGAATCTAACCTAAGACTAGGGCATTCAACTAGAGAAGAAAAGAGAGGGAAACAGATGAAGGAGAGAAAAAAAAGAAAACGGAAAGAAAAGCTCTTTGAGCAGGAACACACTGGCTCTTTCTTCCTTCAAGCAATCCTTTCCAGCTCCTGGCGACATGTCCTGCACTTTTAGATATCATATGACTCTTTAGCTGGGCTCCTGTTAGCAGAATGGGCCTGTTTTCCTTTAATTCTCTGCTCTCTTCCTGCTCCCTTCTGTGTTTCTGCCTATGTGTAATCTTTGCTTTACTTTTTTATGTGCTTCACATAAAAAAGGCAAAACAATTTCATTCCCTAGTTTGGTTTAAGTTAACTGCCCAAATTTAATTCATATAGGTGTGTGCTGTTCTTTACTTACATTGTCTTTTCTTATGTGTACATATTCATATATGTTTACAGATTCTTTCTGATATTCTTCCTTTGCAACAATGTCTAAGAGTCATCTCTCCTAATTTGATATATAATGCTAGAATTTATATTAATATATAACTTAGATTTGCATGGTCATTTATGCCTGTGTAAAATTTATATCACCTTACTTTGAAAATTAACTTCTAAAGGTTTGTGATCTGTATGTATCCAAGTGAATTATAGTGGAAGTTCAGCCAGAAGTAAAGTCCTGTGAGAAAATAAAGAAAAAACTTACAATATTATTTAAAGTAGCATGGAAAATGTATACATTTTGAAATCATTTATTCCTGCAGGTAGAAGAAAAAGGCATGTAAATGTTTAATCACGGGTCTTAGAAAGTTTGAAATACTTTAAGAAAGTAAAATGTTTCTAATCTTTATTTCACCTTGCTGAACTTTCCAGAAAAGTTGTTAAGTGGTTTTTTCCCCCTATGATAGGGTATATTTAGAGATTATAAATTTAATTTACTACATCAGTTTTTATGTTAGACTTGCCTTATTATTTCATATAATTTAACATATAATTCCAGGAAATCTAAATATTAATAAAGTTGCCATTTGGAATGCTGTCATTGAAAACATTTTATGCTTCTGTCTGTTTCCTATGTATATTTACTTGAAACAAAGTTATACGACCAACAGTCTTTTATATAAAATTGTACAGAATTGGGATATGTGAGAAGCCTGTATGATAATCAGAGAACTGTATGACAAATCAAATGTATCTCTTCTTCTTTAACAAATACTATTTTTTCCATGCTGTGTTCTAAAATTGTAAGATTTTTGCATGAAGCTCCTTCAAGTCCAACTTATTACTGCATATGTATACTATATACAATGTATACATATTTGACAAAATAAATGTTTATTTATCTAGAGTTAATTTTTACCCAAAATTAAAGATCCCATGTTCCATTTTGAGTCAAGAGATATATTTTAATTTTGTGAGCCAAATTGGATATGTATCATCTGTGTCTCATTAATCATTTATATACTGGCTTTTATTAACTCTGTTTCCATTAACACTATTAGTTTAAAATTCTGAGATCGTAATTTTTTTCTAAATTCTTTTTCTGATTTTCCCCAAATAAACAATCAAATTAGAACACTTGCAGGGATATATATATATATATAATATCTGAAGAGGTGAATGGGAAACTTGCATTTCAAATTTCCTTTAGCTATATTTACTAGGTATCCTTATTCAGCTTCCACAGTCTCAGTTCTCAAACAAGTAGTAATGTATAAGCTGTGAAGTAAGAATTGTTGAGAAGATATAAGTGAAGCATCTTAATGCTGCTTATTTATTTTAACAAAAAGTAAGTCCAGTGTTGATATTATAGTATCATACTTCATATCCTGCAAAAGCAAACTATTCTTCAGAAATTATGACCCCTTGTAATAATTTTAAGCCATTTTCAAATATTTCCTTTCTTCCCTCTTGACCTATTCTCTGCCATATAAATATGACTGGAGAAACTGAAATTAAATGAAAAGATTTGGCTTGGTTAATATGTCGATATAAAATTCATATCGACATATTAATTTTTCCTGCTTAGAAAAATGATTTTGAAGTAAGCACAATACATGATGTACATATTATGTGTTTTTTTTGTGTACCATAATTACATTATTCATTGATTTATCTACCTATATATGTCAAGGCTGTGAATGTGACTATTCTACACTATTCAGCATGTAATGCATATTTGTGACATTTTATCATAAGCCAGGATAGGAAGAAACTCTTGTCTTCTGATTTTCTGAATTCCTAACAATTTGACAGTGACAGCTATTCAATGTATATGTTTACTGTTCACTTTATATATCTGATAATATTTCCTTGAAAAACTTAAGTTTGTCCTTTGGAAAGATAAATATTTTCCTACCCTGCAATAAAGTGTTACTTTTGTTGATTTGTCAATCAATACAGAAATGAGAGGAAAATTACAACTGAGAGCTTTAACAATAGAAAGAAATTTTATATGTTCACGCTTAACTGAATTTGTTTTGTTTAGTAATGAACATGGAAGTCTGTGATAAACTTTCAAAATATATATGGCTGGATTTTTGCCAAGTGGAAAACTAGATTATGTTACATGTGTATCATTGGTACACATCAGTGTAGTTTAAAGGCCTGTAGCAAGATAACTACTAAAAAGATAATAGATTCTCCTTTAGCATGATAAGCTTTAAAGTTTTAAAGATTTATAATGAAATATCTTCCTGAAATATAGTAGCTCCTATAGAAATAAAACATAGTGGTGAATCACTAGTGAGGCTTTTATCACAGGAAGCTTTGTAGTTTGGGTTCAGTTTTGCTGTTCTTAATATTACGTAAGTAATATTTATAAGTAATATAACATTTCTTCCTAGGATTCAGTGACTGTAATCTTATTCTTATTTACCTATACGTGGTTTCTTCAAACCAAAGCTTAGTTTTCCATAAGGTTGTACTATTGGTACTTTGATTGTTTTCATGTAATACTTACACACTATATATGTTGTCCTTACTACTTAAGAATAATTTATTGGACAAAATAATGTCAAAGGAGTATAGATGTGATTTTATATTAAACTATAATATTTTCCCCATTGTTAATTCATAATACAGCATAATATAGCATTGCCTTTTAAAAAGATATTGTTTGAAAAATACTTGGTATGTTATAACAATTTTACATTGGTTTACTTCACCACTGCCTTAAGCTTTGAGGCTAATAAAAGTTCAGATTTAAATCTTACTATTCAACTTCTTTTTGTGTTGTATATTGCCTATTATTTTTCTTAACTTTTTTTCCTGAAGTTACAGAATATAATTTTTATATTACAGGCTGAGATGTGTAAAGGTCTATACCCTCTATTGTTTTCAGTGAAATTTGAATTGAACTGGGTCTTTCTATTAAGAATTCTCTTGGCATACCTGAAAGACTTGTTTTATACTCTGGCAGCCTTTTAAAGTTCTGACCATATTATGAGTAGCAAAGGAACTAGTCTGTTAATGCAGTCTTTTCATTACTCTAAATAATAAAATTTCTCTGTAACCTGTTAATCTCTATCACGTATCCCAGAAAGCATACAGATATAGCGTGAGAAACAGTTTCTTCTCCTTTCCTGCAGCAAATAAGTTCTATAATTATTTTTCTGGCCAGAGAATCAGGATGTACCAAAGAAAATCATGTGTGTTTAGAAGGTTGCCAAAAGCTTTGCCTGGGAGGGGATCAGCTGTTGTTTTTCTTTAAAAAGAAATTAAGTACTTTCTGAGTCCTAAAACATATTTTTAGCGTTACAGAGTTCATACAACAATCTTAAGTATGACAATGTATTAAGGATATAACAAGCAAAATAGGACAAATTCTATTCATTTTATCCTCCGGACACTCATTTTCCCTCTGAAATAATAGTGGAATACATGAAGGTTTTTTTGTTAAAAAAAAGTTGCATTTTACTTTACTTTTTACTTCAACTTTCTCACTGATTGGAATCCCTTTTTTTTCCTTCCTCTTACACTCCTTTTATATACTAGATTGATATATGTAGATATCTGCATCATTCTCTTAAGAATTTTGCTACATGATAATTAATTTCAAAATATGAAGTGCACTTTAAAATTATGAAACTTAAGAAAAAACTATATATATTATTAACTTTTAATTTCATACATTCTTTTTAAAAAATTCAATTGGATAAACTATTTAAAAATAAGCTATAAATGCATATAACAAGCTATTATCAAAATGAACATATATATAGGAGAACATGAATGAGGATGCACATTTAGAGTTAAGAACTTTAACCCATCATATCTTGTTGAATCAACTTGGCCATTGTTGGAGAATGTTGGAAGCTGTAGTTCAGTAACATCAACTACAGATTCAGAATACTTGATAGAATCATTATTTTTTTAAAAAACTTCTACATTCTCAAAACAATTCTATAATAATTAGTGATATTTACTTTTATGATAATATCCTCAAATCTGAATCTTGAATGAGAACTTTAATCCATCATATCTTGTTGAATCAACCTGGCCATTGCTAGGGAATTTTGGGAGTTGTAGTTCAGTAACTTCAACTACAGATTTACAATACTTGATAAAATCATCGTTAAAAAAAACTTCAACACCCTTCAAACAATTCTATTGACTTAAATTTTTATTCATTGTTGTATCATTTTGTTATTTATATTACTTTTGGGTTTTTTAGTATTTAGTTGCTGGGAATTTATTTCTGTTTCTTGAGAATTCTGACATCAGTTTTGTGATAACATTTCTGATTTCATTTCAGTCAAATCAAAAACAGACATTTTTCTTGAGGAAATACCTGAATGAAGATATAAGTGAGTTACTAAAGATTAATGTAGACAAGACAAAATTGCCTGAAGCTGGTGTGGCTTTGATATGGTTATATTTCCCATAAAGAACACATTTTGTAGACTGGAGCACTTGTTAAAACCTATATTGTTGCAAGGTTCCTAGATAGCAGTTGTGTATTTGATTAGTGCCTTTTATCAGTCTGATAAGTTTCGTGCAGTCATTTCCATCAAATCAGGGTTTTGGTTCAGGAAATTCAGGTTACAAAAATTTCCCATGTGGATTACTGCAATATACTAGGTGTGGTTATCTTTAAAGATTGTTCAGAAATTGCGGCTAATTCAAAATTCTGCAGCCCACTAACGTATGTAGATGAGCCATAAGAGGCAAATTACTCTTTTCTTAACACACCTGCACTGATTGCCTGTTTGCTTTCTAGACCCATTTCTAAATGCTAGCAGAGACTTTAAAAGTATTGAACATCCTGCATATATTACGTTGTGCCTTTTCCTTACTCTGTGTGTGTGTGTGTGTGTGTGTGTTCATGGTGTCACTAATTTTGTAGGAAAGGTCTATTTTCTTTCTACCCTTCATAATCTATAAACTCTTGTTACAGAATCTTTAAATGTGGAAGACTATTTTATCAACAACTAAGAAATGGGGGGGGGGGTTTCCTGAAAGTTCTCCTCTGTCATACTCTGTTTGAAATAAAAGCATTGTTTAATAAAACCTTTCAAATCTGTTTTTGTTTAATTTGCTGTAATATGTTTTTTTCCCCCAGATATTTGTTTGCAATAAGCAATTTAGGCACTTCTGTAAATTCCTTAGAATTACTAATCAATTTCCAGGGGTTGTCCTATAAGTATTGAAGTAAATACATTCTATTTTACAGGTAAACAAGTATTGTCACACAGCTTTGTTGAGGTCCATGTTGGCCAAGCTACATAAGAGCCAGAGCAGAATTTGCAGACATTCATCCTGAGCTCTTGTTCTAATTACAGGGCCCACACTGGTTCTTCAAATGTAAGTTGGGGTTACTCCATTTGTTATATTTTCTATTTCAGGTATTCTTGTCATGTATTTCATGTCATTTATTTATTTTAAACCCACCCCAAAAGCCATTAATGCCTAATCATTCAGAAATATGGTATGTAGAAATGCTTTTTTTGCAGATGGTGAAGATACTGCCATTTATCTGTGCTTAAATGTTGAGAAGATCAATTGGCAGAGATACAACCCTAATCCAGGCTCTATTCAAGGAGAAAAAAAAATCTATTTAAAACTGTAGCTTTCATGCCCATATTATCAATATTTATGCTATACGTGTACAAACATTAATAATATATTTTGTATGTTTGAAAACCCAAAATTGTTTCATGGTAAAATATTTCAGTACGTAAAATATGATATATATGTATACTAGCAGTGTATGTATTATTTATACATAATGGCTTTTCTTACAGAATAATTATATGAAAATATTAATGGTGGCATTCTTACATTACATTAAACAAAAATAAATTATATATTTTTTATATTTTAAAGTTACATGTGAGTTTTTCTCACAACAGAATTTATTAAATATTTTCTGATTCTAGAAAACAAAATGGCTTCAATTCATTTTTAAATTTTCCTTTACTGAGAAATCATTTTTCTATAATGGTATAGAAAAAGAAAATATTTTTATGACTTTTTACACAAATCATGTTGTAATTGCATAGTTTACGCAATTAATGTAAAACAGTAATTACAATGATTGCATCCTGAACAAAATAAATGTGTATACTCTGGAGATTAGAATTAAACTGGATTTTTAAATCATCTAATCTAATGTCTTCCTCAGTGCAAGAAATCCAGAACTAAAGTATGTTGTATGATGTTGAGAAGGCATATCAGTAGTTTGCTAGAAAACCTCCAGCAAACCTGATTCTACCATTCTTTCCCCATCTTTTGTTAAATTGCTGTTGTCATGAAGCAATTTTTTCTACTGTTTAGTCAAAGTCTATCCTTCTGTAACATAAACCATTAGACCTAGACAAATTCAGGAACAGGTCCTTGCCCTCTTGTAGCAGTCTTTTATCTTTTACGCTACTGTTTTTAGAATTTCTTTCAAAGGGAAAATAGAAGGTAGCAGTTAAAATTGACTAGCTACATTTAAGTGTCTCCTTTTTATTTATGTAATTTTAGTACATATTTTCTAACAAAAATGTTTACAAAGTTGAAGCCCCATGAGATCTCTGCTTGTACTTTTAAAAAGATTTGAAAGAAAAGGAACATTTTATTGTAAAGGTCTGCAATATGAATCTGCATTCATTAATGCACAGCAAGCAATAGATAAAGAAGGTACATGTAATCAATCTTATCCAAAAAAAAACCCATCTTGTCTTAACTCTACAATTTTTGTCTGCACCTGCTGAAAAATTGCATTTCTTCTTTGCTCATTTCCTTCTTACTGTTTTTTTTCTAAGTAGTTTGAAAACGAATAGATCCAACAAAGAGGAAATCCAGGCTGATTATATATTAATCATAGTGTCATCAAGACACTCCTAATTCTTCTTACATTTCTAACACTAGAGCAGAATTGGTGCAAAATCAAAGCAAAATCTGGGAGTACCCAGGATCAGACTAGCAAAGATTAAACATGAACTTGTAATTTTTGTGTCCTGGAAGGTATTGCTATTGCTGTTTCCTAAAAATCACTTTGGTCTTCTTTATAATTGCAAAAACACTGCTAGATTATGTTATGGTAATTATAGTAAACTTTCCTTCCTTCCTTCCTTCCTTCCTTCCTTCCTTCCTTCCTTCCTTCCTTCCTTCCTTCCTTCCTTCCTTCCTTCCTTCCTTCCTTCCTTCCTTCCTTCCACTACCTGAGAGTTCTACTGCAGCAATTTAGTTCATTGCTTCCCATCGTAACATTTTGATTTTGATTTTCCTTTTAAAAATCAGAGCAGAGAATGATGAAGTGGAAATTTAACTTGCTAAATTCATTGGTTTGGAATTTAAGATGGGAAGTAGCAACTTTTGTCTCTCTTTCAGTACTCAACTGAACACTCATTCTTTCTGCTTCTCTCCTTCATTTAGGAGGACCCAATTACTAGCCAAATTAAACTGAGATCAATGTAGAGGAAGAATAGATCATGAACTTAGTTATGATATTATCTTAGTATCTAAAGAAATTAAAATGATGTGATTTTGTATGCAATAAGAACATTAATTTCAAATGGCCATGTATACATACCTCTAAACCAGAATGCAGGTTAAAAGATGCCATTTGCCAATCAATCATACAGGAACTAGGGAGTGTTGGTTTGGGGGTGGATTGTTTAATTAGTTTTATTATATGGTGTATTTTTTAAAAAAAATGTTTAAATTTTATAAGTCTCCTGAAGTCACATTCAGTGTGAGTTGGGTGGCTATATAAATTTGCTAAATAAACAAACAAATTAATACTAAAGGACAGGTGTGGATGTCCACATTTAAGTAAAGATTAAGATATATACCACATCACAAAAGAGTGACTATGGTTCGCCATCTTTCCCTACAGTTGAGTAGTTTGAAGCTGTTAGTAATAATTTAATTAAAAATAAGTTCATTAAAGTAATTGGAGTAACCTGGAAATTGTAAAAAAATGTATTTATTACTTATGGTGTTTCTGGTAGGTAGCTGAATCATCCTGATGGCATGCAACAGGAACCAGCTGTTGAGAATATTAAAATGCAAGCATTTATTCCTCTAGAGAGACAGTAACATCTGCAAAGTTTTCCTGTCTTGATAATTCCACAGGGCATTCCCTAGTAGTTTTAACGTTCTTTATCTTTCTGCAATTGCTTTGGATCTCTTTTTTGTTTCATAATATGTCAAGGAATATTACACTATGTACTGAGATTAAAAATAAAATTAGTTTAGGAAGAGTTATAATTTTAAGTATGTGAGATACAGTACATTATTGGTGTAGAAAGGAAATGAGTGATTCTATGTGACATAAATCATTTTTGCTATTGGTATGTAGTATATTAATGATGATAGAATGAAGAAACAGGCTGTAACAGGTAATTCCAGAGATTCCATTTCTGCAATATTAGTGAATAATGCTAGAAAAAATTCTAAAAAGTTGCATCCCATTTCTGTACTTTTTCTTAATTTACCTTTACTTATTCAAACTAATATCCTGGTCTTTGATTAATGCTCTTCTTGTTACTTCTGGGTTTAAAGTTTTCTACATTATAGCTTTAGACCACTTACAGTTATAATGAAATACAATGGAACAAGTTCACAGCATGTAATTCAAATTTCATTGTTTGCAGTGGCTCAGTATTATTAGGCTCAATAATTTAACTAAGTTGGACTGTTGTGAAAAGAAATACTACAAATGTGTATATTAAATACAGACATAAACACAAAACTTAAATATCAGAAGAATTACTTGAATGTAATGTATGTAGAACCAACTAAGATCCAGTTTGGTTTAGTAGTTAAGGCATTGCTTAGAAACTGGGAGACAGTGAGTTTTAGACCTGCCTTAAGCAAAAAGCTAGTTGGGTGACCCTGGCGTAGTCATTCTCTCTCAAGCCAGCAAACCGTTTCCAAAATCTTGCCAAGAAAACTGCAGTGACTTGTCCAGGCAGTCACTAGGAGACTCAAAGGCACACACACACTAAGAAAGGACTATGAGGGATAAAAGACATTGATAGAATTGGAATGTTAAGAGGCAACACAGTTTATTAAGTATAGGCCCAAAAATCTGACCTAAAAAGAGGTTGTGAACCAGTTCAAGCCTGTGAAAGAAAAATAGTTATTTTTATTTCTTAGATTTCTATTCCACCTTTTGTTCAGAATATTAGTATAACATACATAGCATTCCATCCTCTAGATTTTTTTTCTACAACTATATTTAGTTAGACTGAGAGAGAGGATGGACTTAAACATGGAAACTCCCAATCCCAGTCCAATATCTTAAATACTACACCCACACTGAATTATTAAATACCCCACTTATACATTGTAGATATTCTTAATCCATGTCAGTCCTTGGTCCATAATAGGTGGTATAATGTGATTTTGTTTACTGCTATAATTGATTTTTTCCAAGCCTGGATAACCACATTATACTATTCTCTGCAATATATTCATCATCAATGTACAGTGAAAAATATACTGATTAGTAGACACAAGACCCATTACTTGCTGGGTACCATGAAACTTACCTTATAAAGTATCAAGCTATTGAGGCCAGCTAAAAGTCTTACATCAGCCATGTAAGACTTTCAGCTGGCCTCAATAGCTTGATACTTTATAAGTTAAGTTTCATGGTACCGAGCAAGTAATGGATCTTATGTCTACTAGTCAGTATATTTTACATTTAATTACATCAGCCATGTAATTCACTGTTTCTCATGTCAGAGTTCTGCTTTGGATTTCCATTTTTACTTCCTTTTGCATTTGGATTAGAGTTGGCTACTTTTAACAGAGAACTGTTTAATTTGCTGTACTTAACTATTTGCATGGCCAGTCCTGGTTTTATATTTTATTATCTATACAGACTTTATAATCTATACAGACCTAGAATCACAAAGGAAGGGAAAAATTAATCTAATTATACAATATTGAACGCATTGTAGCACTCTGTCTTTATCCAATCTGGGTCAGTCACTGGGACCAGAGGTTTAGTTTTCCGGGTTTTTGGACTTGTACTGGAGCCCATCCTCAGGAAACTACATTCTGGTAGAGAGAAGTTTTCTGAGAACTTCTCTCTACATTCCACACATTCTGGCAGAGGGAAGTTCCCTGAGGATGGGCTCCAGCATGAGTCCAAAAGCTTGGAAGATTAAACCCAGTGACCAACCCAGATTGGATCCTGCAACATTACCCTGGGACATGTATATTTGCTTTCATTCGTAAGACTGTCTTTAATACAAAATTGATACAGACAACCACATATTTCAACTGTTTATATAACGATGCATTGGCCAGTAGTTAATTACCTACTGTGAATATGTCATAAATTAATGTTATTGTATTTCTCACTTATGCTGCTTTTCACCAATTAAATGTCCAGTACAATTTATGTATACATCATTATACCCTTAAGAATCACACCCTGCTTTTTATTTGGAGTAAATGTTTTGCATAACTAAAAAGCAAAGCAGTTGCCATGTAAACAGCATAATTCTCATTTACAGGAAATTCATGCTTGATTCTACCTTGGATTATTCATAGGCATCATACTATATGCATTTTACTGTGCAACAGCCTGATAGGATGTCAAACATTCATGGTTTTGACAGCATCTTAAATATACAAAGGTAGAGTTCTCTATTGCGAAGTTTATTGATAGCCTCTCTCAGAATTTAATAGACTAGAAAAAGTTCTTGTAGAACATGTTGTTTATAACTAGCAGACAGTTTAATGTCATTCTACAGGAATTCAATAAATAAAGTTAATATGTTGGATCTAATGTTTAAAAGGGATGCTTTAAACATATAGTCACGTTAGAAATGTATTTATTAGGAAATTGCTCTTATACACATGCATACATATACACATATACTCTTGTTTAAAAGAAAGCAGAAAATTTAAATCTAATAGAATAATATTGAAGAGCTTCTAGTCCAAGTCCCTGCTCAAAAGAAGACCCTACCATTTCAACAAATGATTGTCCAATCTCTACTTAAATACTTCTGAAGGCAAGCTGTTCCACTGATTAATTGTTCTAACAGTCAGGAAATTTCTCCTTAGTTCTAGGTAAGGTTCTCCTTGATGAGTTTCCATCCATTGCTTCTTGTCCTGCCTTCAGGTGCTTTGGAGAATAGGTTGACCCCCTTTTCTTCGTTGCAGCCCTTTAGATATTGATATCCACTGATATCATGTCACTTCTTTTCAAATATCTTCTCTTGGTTCCTATTACTATGAAACATTTATGCTGAGAAAACAAGGTAGGGACAGCATGTAGAGCATGGATTCTGGAATTCTTTCACACAGCAGTTGCCATAAAAAACATATGTATTTTCTTTGGTATAACAGGTAACTTGTCATGTCTATGTGTATGTGTATTTCTGTTCTCCCTTTGTTGTGCACCCATATGGGCTTATCTATAGGTGCATTAGGAAGCACATGACAGACTTTAAGTAATGGGACAATGAGGAACAGGGCTCAGGCAGAACATTGCCAATAGTCTGAGCTGCTATCTAATTACCTCTCCCATAGGAATGCACTGATTTTTTTCCTGAATATTTTTCTCTGTAAACCCTGGTCTGATTTCAATCTGGGCTATTTTCTTCTGCCATCTTCCACAGATCTATTTTTGTCTTGTCCCAGTGTTTTAGTTTTTAGATACATTCTCTTGGGTTGGAAAGAATAAAAATTAGAAATGATTAGATGGGATTTTTATTAGGGAGTATGGATATGGGTAGAATATGGGTTATTTTAGGAAAGAGCAATGTCAGTAGGTGAGAAATAAACTCTGCAGAAGAGAATGAAAACTGACCTATTGACATATTTAAGGAATTTATGTTTTGTTACCGCACTTCAGCTATCTCAATTCCAGATGAGATCAGTGCAGAGAAGTTATTCTTTCCTTGTATGCATTGATATCGGCAATTTTCTATACTGAAGGTGTCAATATCCATAATAATCAGATTCAGTATATGTTTTATGAATGAAACATTATTCCTACAGATTTTCTTCTCCAGATCAGAATGTTAAACAAGATGCTGCACATATTTATAAGCATTCAAAGATCTGTGCCTACATTGACTGCAAGAGTCTAATTTTATTTCATTTTAGTTCCTCATTCTCAATGAATCTCTTATTGCTATGAACTATGTAATTAGACAGTCCATAGGCCACCATATCCAATTTGATTATTTTTCCATATCCAGAAAAAAATATCTGTTGTTTTGGTACTGAGCAGACAGTTAAATCTCCAAATTTTCATTAGGGTTGACACTACAGAGTGAGCATTGAACAAGTGACATCAACATACATTCTCAGAGAGCAGTGGGATAATGCATTAGTAATATGGTATAGGCATGGGTTCATGGATTACTAGCATTATAAGCTTGAAAATAAAACATTGAGCTTTTTCAGCACTAAAGAGTAATAAAACTAATAAATCTTTTAGACTGAATCCAGGCAAGATTATTCATTACTCATCCTGAGGGAGTGTATTTTCTTTCAATGTCCAATTTCATAAATACATAGAATATATCCTTATTCTATTTTAATTGTTCTTTAGCTGCCCATTCTGCAGAAATGCACATCAGAGCGCTGGTATATCCTATAATCATACAAGAACTTTTTAGATGTTTTGGACTTCAACTCTTATCAGACTGAAGAATGCCAAGGAATTGTCGGAGTTCTAATCAAAAATATCAGGAAGGCAATAGGTTTCTCATCCCTGCTTTCTGCAAGTAGTGAGATTGTTTTTTTCCCTGTCCTCTAAATTTTGTTTTAGGAGCTAAGGATCATTGTGGTCTTTGTAGCATTAGATGGAATCATACCTAAAATTTACTTGTAAATGGATTGGGTAGTTAGTCCATACCCATTGTAGCAACTTCAATTAATTATGATTTTCTAGGTTAGTTCAGTATTCTTTCTTACCTTCAGTCAACATAAAGTTTCAGTATCCAGAGATGAACATTATTTTTCATATATACGAAGCTACAGTGAGAAACAAGATGTAGTTACAAGTTTAAATGAAGCCACAGCTCAAAACTACAATAATAAATTTTATTCTGAAGGAAAAGGGAGTAAAATGTTGCCAGTGCAGCAAGTGAACTGCTATTGAGCTATGACCCTAATTGTCTCATTTCCATCCATTGGTTTGTAAATGAATGAAACAAAATGAATTGGTTTGGCATAGGGTCAAAAGATACCTTAAACTTTGAAGTTCTTTTTTGTTGTTTTTGCTTGCATTTGAGAAGTCAGGAAACATACTTTAGATATGCATTTTAAATTAAATTATATGTAATAGACATACATTGATGAACATTTTTCCTATTTTTTTATTTTGGTTTTATAAAGGCATTACAGTACTGATGCAATATCAAAAACATGTCTTTTGAAGCTACGAAGATTTGTTTGTTAAATTTGACTCCTCTTTTATCCAGGGATATCAGGTGTTTTACCTCAGAACAGTCTTACTATTCTCTATCTTGTATCTTTCTCTGTATTAACATTTCATATAAAGATAATATGTTAAATGAATCAACAAAATGTGTTCTGTGGAAAAATATTCTTAAATTTTGTTAGGTCAATTCATGGATTAGCTTCTCAGTCAGCAGTACAAATTAGTAAGATTGTATTGCATATCTGGATTTTATGCAGTATATTATCCTAATAGAAATAACAGTATCTGAAGCACATTTATGAAAACTAGAGACAGAACAGATAATTCAAAGGATTATTTTGTGATGAGCTTCTATTATTCTAGTCAGTGTTTTCTCAAATTATATTTTAATATAAAAGGTCATACACTTTCTTAAAGATCTTAAGCTGAGCCATGTACTATTGCCAATAACAGAATAAGTTTCCAAATAAAGTAAATGGGGTAACAGAATTGAGTGACATGTGGTAGGCATGTTAGAAAAGTAAACTGTGTGGCACACACCTGCTTTTTGGCTGTGCTGTACCACAAGTTAGCATTTTGGATGAGCAGTTTCCGTTCTGTTGTTTTCTCTCAACACATGGTGTTCAAAACAGTTAAAAAGAAAACTATGCCCATTTGTTCATCTCAGAAGCTTGCAATTTCTGAGAATTCTGCCAGATTTTTTAAAATTTATATAGACACTGTATGTATGTATGTATGTATGTATGTGTGTATATATTCAGTGTGTCTGTGTGTGTGTGTGTCTGTGTGTGTGTCTGTGTGTGTATGTATGTATATGTTTATATATATATATGTGTGTGGATAGATAGATAGATAGATAGATAGATAGATAGATAGATAGATAGATAGATAGATAGATAGATAGATAGATAGATAGATAGATAGATAGATAGATAGATAGATAGATAGATAGATAGATATAACAGATACATACATACACACACACACACACACACATATATATATATAGAGAGAGATCATATATGCATTTTAGCTGATATTTATATAGAGATAGATGGAACTTGTATTTTCAAATGCAAGGGTAATGCCATAAGAAAGCAACTGAAATTAATTCAAAGCAATTACCAACAAGTATATATTTTTTAGTTTCCAACTATTTTGAATTATTCCAAATAGTTTTCCAACTATCCAAACTATTCCAACTATTCCAACAAATGAATAGTTGTTCATTGTGTATATACACATTAAAGTATATTACTAAAGTATATAGAAAGTAGTGCCAGTTCCAGACAATGCATTTACAGTTAATCAACAAAATGCATTTTAGTTTCTCAGTAACTTAAAAATTTATAGCCATTGATAGATTTTGGGTACCAATGAAAGAATACAATTACTCTTTCATTTTGTGATATTAGTAAAGATGTGCTATGGCTCTAATGCATGACATTTTTCTAGAAGCTAAAAGAATCGAAGTATTAAGGTCAAAGAAGGTATCCTGTCATCTCTAATTTATACAACTGCAAGTATAAAATAATGCTGCTGAATTAAATATTAACAAATTCGAACAAAGAGATTCAAGTGAGATTTGTTTGATATAATAAATAAATTTAACTGAGATCAAATAATATAGCTTGTGATGTATTTTTTGATTCCTCAAGCAAACTAATATACAAAGCTGATGATTTTGTAATTTGAAAATGGAATGATTTTCCATCCCAAATATAAATTGATGTTCACCATCATTAATAACACCCTATGTTGATGTATTATTAATTGGAAAATGTCATTTTATTCAAAAACACAAAGAGCTCAGTCCAATACATATTTAATATTTCCCAAAAAGCATTGGTACCCTTCTATGTTTTCCCAAAGAATCTCAATTTGCCACGAAATAAGTTGAAACTGATACAAGTGGCATCCATCATTCTTTATTCCATATAGGAGGCACTTTGCTTTTCATATATGATTTAACATGTTGTAAATAATAAAACTAATGTAAATGGTGTAGAGATAATTATTGCTACCACATGGAAATTAAAAGATGGCATTGGATTTATCTGCTGGATAATCTCTCCAGCAGATTATTTTAGTTAGAATCAAAAATGACTTCAGTCTCATAATCTATCACTTAGCTTATTGGAATGTCCACATTCAAGCATTCTGTGTCATTGTGTGCAGCACAGTGATAATGGACAAGAGAAAGAAAAGCAGAAAGTTGTCTGTGGAGGAAAGAAAGAAGATAAACACGGTAAAGGTACGGACTATAAAATCATCTCCAAAGAACTTCCTGTTTCTGTTTCAACGGTTGTTATCAGGAGGATTAAAGTCCATGAAAGTCTTATCTTCTTGGATGTGACCACAAGAGGAAAATTAACCCCAAACTAAACAGGAGGATAGTTTGAATAATGGAGAAATAAAAATCAAGGAAAACGTCAAAACAAATCCTGACTGACCTCCAAGATACAAAAGTATTAGGTCAGACCATCCGTCACTATCTGACTGAGAGTGGCCTCTGTGGTAGAGATCCAGGAAGACCCCACTTCAAAAAAACAGACTCAAAGCAGCTAGACTGGAGTTTGGTAAAATGCATGTTGACAAGTCATGGTCCTTCTGGAAGAATGTCACGTGGACAAATAAAACCAAATCACAGCTTTTTAACAGCACTAAGTTCACAGAAGAAAAAAACACCAATCCTACTGTGAAACATGGAACAGATTTCATAATATTACGGACACCCATCACTGGGTGCCTTGAATCTGTACAGGGCACAATGAAATCAGAAGACTGGCATAATGCCCAGTGTAGAAAGCTTGTGTTCAGTCACAGATCTTTCAGAGGATAATGACCAAAATATACATCTAAAGAACCTAAGAATGATTGCAAAGCAAACAATTGACCGTTTTGAAGTGGCTCACTATGTCCTGAGCTGAATCCAATAGAATACTTATGGAAAATGCTGAAACTCATAAGGAATCCAAGCTGTTTGTTCAAGAAGAGTAGGAAAAATAGCCAGTTGAAAAGTATAGAATCTTATTCAGAGCTACATAAAGGATTTCATTATAGTTATTAGCTCAAAAAGGTATACTATGAAATATTAAGTTATGACTACCAATAATTATGTCCATGCCATTTTCATTTGTTTTATTTACAAGAATATGTTGTCATACATCAAAAGCAAAGTGTTTACTCTATGGACTACAGAATAAAAAATGGATGTCATTTACTTATCTCAGTTTCAACTTATTTCACAGAAAATCAAATCAAGGCTGACTTGATCATCCTGGAGAAGGCTGATCTGGCATGCATCACCAAAACATGGCTGAGATTCCTCTCTCAGAAATGTACCCAGCTGATATCGAGGGTGACAGCAGCCTAGACTATAGGTAGGGCAGGTGGTGCGGCTGTTTTTATTGGAGTATTTCTGATTGTTACTAGGAGAATCACTCCACAATTATCCCCCTGTGAAGACTCTTTTTCTTAGGGTGAGTTCTAGCAATCAGTTGGGATTGCTGCTTTTGTACCAGCCCCCCTCTTATTAGCCTGCAGGGTTGGTGGTGGAATTTCCCAGGCTTATGGTTCTGGAGGGTTTTCAACTTGCCTTCCCTTGGAATGGGATTGGAGTAGCTTTGGAATTCATGGAAACCATGACTTCCATGAGCCTGTCTCAGTTACATCTTCCTGTCTCAGAGCAAAAAGGCAAGGTATGTCGTTGGTCCCATCTATTAGTGAAGTACATCTAGTGGGATCAAGGAAAAGGACTTCCTTTGTGATAGCTCCCTCCATTTGGAATACCATTACCACATAGATAAGAGTTGGCCCCATCTTGATACATTTTTGGAAGGCCCTGAAGATATGATTCTGTCAGGTGGCCCCAGGTTGATACGGAGCCGATCGGATAGCTCATGTGATTGTGAGAACCAGGGGAGGGTGGCTTTATGGATACTTATATTGTGATATTTTAATGTTGTAAACTTCCCAAGTCACCATAAGTTGGGTGCTCATATAAATTTAATGTATAATAAATTGGGATTGTTTGGTGAAAAGTGGAGGAGTACCAGTATTTTTGATTGCCTCTGTAGGAATGTGAAGGGGTTCAATCTGTGAGGCACCTAGAATTCAGGTGTCTAGGCCTGGAATTTATACCTTCACACGCACTATATGGAACTAGCAGTATAGGAAGGAACTATGATTAAACAGTGTCCCTTACTTCCCTAGTGGGTATAGGAGGTACCCTGCTTTATATATTTAGGTAGTAAAAGGATACACACACACACACACACAGACAGACAGACAGACAAACTTGAATATAAGTTAATTGTGAATCTGATATAACCCTGGTTCTGTTAGTTATTCTGCTTACATGATAAATGTATAATTTTAAGGTATGTGCTTTTTTCTGTGAATGTTGACAATTCTTTATGTCTAACCCTTTCTGGAATTGTTTCTAATGGTAGTCATAAATGATTACTGCCAAAAAATAAGAATTAAGACATTTGTAAAAATATAAATAGCTCTACAATTATTTAAGGAAATATAATTGTTTTGTGTAAGTCTGTAATGCAACCAGCATTAAATACATAGCGTGTTGTAACAGAAATCTGTTTGGTTATTCTTTGTAGGAATCAGGACAAATTTTTCATTTTGTAAAGATTGGCAAGGATACATGCAACATGGGGTTTGCCAAATTTTTTTACAAAAATATGAACTAATGACCTCTATCCATTTTTTGCCAGAATGTAATAATGAGATTACTAGAATAATTCTAGACTAAGAAAAACATTAGAAAAACATTTTAAAATGAAAGACTAAATAAGGAATAATTTATCTAAAATATTAGGTTTGGTTTTTGAAAGGAAAAAATAAGGTCACTATGAATCTGAAATAAATTGGCAGGAAATGCATTTAATAAATAATAAATAAATTATCTACTGACTTGGTATTATTTATTAAAAATTATTCTGATTTCTGCTTTTTAGAAGAAATACTGGCATTCTAGAACTTCTGTTTGGACATTAGAATTCAGCATTTAAGTATTGGCGAAAGTGTCTTCCTTTTCCATTCACTAGTCACTCTGCTAATGAAATCATGTATACTTTATTTTTCTCTGAAGGAAACCTTTAACTGTCATCTGTTAGACTGAGCAAAGTATAGGGATAACTTTGTGGATGAGGTGTCATCTGTT
The DNA here is from genome assembly GCA_023970755.1 of Azemiops feae. NCBI lineage: Eukaryota > Metazoa > Chordata > Lepidosauria > Squamata > Viperidae > Azemiops > Azemiops feae. Next base: position 268,263 of record JALGBA010000429.1, on the reverse strand, counting down.
AGACCTTAGTGAAGTTTGCAGTTCCTCTTGCTTTTTTGCAAGTCCATAATTAGGGATTTGCTTTCTCTGAATATAATAGGATGCATTTTTTAAACTATATTTCTTTCAGGACTGTTTCCCACTTTTTTAAAATTATAGAGGACCTCAAAAGAGTTTTTGTTTATATAGGCTATATTGATCAATATTTACCATATTAAAAATTAAAATTAATACATTTGCTGTTGCTAGCACTTCCCATGATTGTTTGATGGGATTTTGTATTTTGTTCCCACATAGATTGGCAAATAATTTTGATTTTGATGACCTCCGGATAGAACAACACTTTAAGAAACACTATAATAGGATAGCTGTAGTAGCAAGGTATATGTCAGTGTTAGAATCAACAGCCTTATAATTTTAATTTTCACATTCCTTCAATCTGGGTGAAAGAGTTTCAGATAGTTATACTGCCACCATTCTTGAATGGGCTGAAAAGAGGATATAGAGTGACAGAATAGGAAATGCAATAGTGGTGAATATCTGTAGCTCAGATGTGGGATGAGGGTGAAAGTTTGTTCTCTGAGCTTGTTGGTTGGTTTCCAGATGTTTCATTACCAGGCTAGGTAACATCTTCAAAGCAGTTTGGGGATGCCAGTGTCACTGTTCTTCTGTTTATAAGAGCTTCAGGTATGGGTGTGTCAAGTGAGGGTCTGTGATGGGTCTTGTGATGGGTCAGGTATGAATCATCAGTGAGTCTTGTGATGGGTCTTGTGATAGGGAGGTTACATCAGGTCAGGGTCATTGGGAGGTGAACTGCTGGTGGGGGAGCATGCATGGGTTGGTTGAGAGTCGGTGCTGTCTCTGGTTGGCTGTGCGGTTGATTTGGATTCTGAGGGGTTTATAGGCTGGTTGTAGGTCAGTGTGTCTGTTGATGGAATTGCTTGTGGAGTGCCAGGCTTCAATGAACTCAGTATGTTAGCATGGGGTTACAGAACTGAAGAAGCTTCTTGATGAGAAGCAAAATGTCTTCAAGGAAAAACAAAGTCCTATTACCTTTTGAAAAAGCACCTTTGGAACAACCATGACCCGGATGACTGAGAATTTCCATAGACTGACCCAAACACTTAACTAGATTATAAAACCAACACTAGAATATTTAAGGAAACTATTTTAATAAGAGTAATCAAGTTATAATTTGAAATAATAATTTTGCTGCTCTGTAAAATGAAGAGCTCTACAGACCAAAGTTGGCAAATAGTCATCTATAAACTCTCTGAGCAAACAATGAGAAATAGACAGAAAAATAGTGTTATAAAGATAGTTATAAAATTGCCAAAAACTGAGTGAGCAATACTGAATAAAAAATAAAAATATCCCTCAAACTCTGTATTTTCCCTCCCAAGTTTATACTGCAATTCCAGATCTCCCACAGATTGAATATAATAGGATGCATATAATAGATTTTTTCTCACAAGAGCTGAGCCAAAATTTCCTGAGAATAAACTTCTTGTCCCACTGAATCCCCTTCTACTCTCCATCCTCCCATGCTTCACCAAGTGGACTGTGGCTGTAATTTGAGAGTGTTTTAAAGCCCATCAACCAGTACAGTACTCGAAATTATAAGTTCTTTTAATTCACTGCATTATACATCTGAAACTTTTGACAGTTTAATAAAATTATGAATCCAGCAACAAATCTAGAATTAAGGTTGTTAATTCAATTGAAGAATTGTAAACTTGTAAAATTTTAAGTTGATCCACTCCTATATAGATAGATTCAGTGTTTAATATCAGATTTTACAGTTCATCAGTTGCTAAGAGAAAAGCTCTTGGTGCATGTACTGTATGTATATGTGTTTACATATGTTTATGTATAGTATAATAATAAAGTTGGAAGGGACCTTGAAGTTACTTTATCAAGTGTGCTAAAAGCTATATACTTGGTAATGTGGCTTTTCACACACAAAAAACTTTATCAAGAATGATCATTGGTACCATGCCAATGGTAGAGAATAAGGAATCACACACAATAATAAACTTGACTGAGTTTAAGATACTACAAGACTTTGCTACCACAATCTATATAATAATCTTTTCTGATGAGATTTTGTTTTAAAAAAAATATATGGTTACATCTAATGACTTACAGTTGTGCTCTGTGTCTTTATAGTTATCATTATATCAAAAGGAATAGGAATAAAATATTTCACTTGATTTCATCAGTTTGTTACTCCAAGCAAAGTTGAATTAATTCTTCTTTCCCTTTCTGTTATCTATTAACTTAATTTTGGTTCCATGCAGGCCAAAGCAAATATATGCAGTGGATTGTAGGTGTTCACATAATGTAAAATGAGAAATGCATTGTCAAGATATTCTATGGCATATGTTTAATATGCACACCATAGCAACCAAACTCCAAATCCTGGGGAGCAATGGGATGATACATTAGTGTGATGTGCCACTGGCATATAGACTCCAACATAGTAAACCAGAGAAGACACAGGTAAATTAGCCTTGTTGCTAGTCACCTGAGAAATTAACTGAGTATGGATGACAAAACAGTCTTGAATTAATCTGCTGATCACTGGTAGTTTTATGACAGGTATTTGATTTCTCCAGATTGTTGAGATGTTATAACAAAACCATTTCTATTTTGATACTTACATATAGTATTGACATGGATCTTATAATAGTCTCTGTGATTCATACTTACGTGATTCAGTGCTTGTGTGAGACTTCTTGGCAGAGAACTTGAACTAGCTTGAACTTTTGGTGGGGTTTTAACCTATCTATTTCACTTCTTTTTTGACTGCTGCTATGGTAGTCTGGAACATGTTATTGGATATACGCTTAGCATTTCTTTTTGTTCTTTTTATATTTTTCATTCTACTTTCTTTGATTTATTTCTTCCTTTGTATTCCTCAGTATTTTGCTTTTTGTTTTCTTTTTTCCTTCCTGAGCATAACTTAGTTCTTAAGAATGTACACTCTGAATACACTGTTTAGTATATTAGGTAGGATAGAAGGCTACCTTCTCTTGTACCGGGGCATATCCTATGTCTGATCATTCTTAGAGGAGAACATAAAATTAACTCTTGCCATTGTTAGTAGGGATTCAGAAAGCAGACTCAGTGTGACTGCTTGTTTAGTTTAAAGGGACAGGAAATGCAGTCAGAAAACCTGCATGTGAACTAGTAAATCACACAAGAATAAAAGAGTTCACCATTTTCCAAGATCATCCAGTGTTTACCTTCCCACCTGCTCTGATTGAGGTAGTCACAGTTTATCCACTTCAAGGAATCAATTACATCTCTATGGAGATCCCGCTGGAATTCTGTAAGTTTCATCTTATATAACCTATTTCTCTGCAGGGAGGATTGACATATGGTTATACATGCCAGGTTGGCCCCTTCTTCAAAATTACATTATGAATGAGGGCAGATTTATTGGCATTCAAAAGCAGAAGCTGGAACCCAAAGCTATCAAGGATATAATCATCTGTTATAGAAGGTGAAGGATTAATGCCACACCTTGGGACTACTCTGCTACTCCATTTTCTATTATATAATAATAATAATAATAATAATAATAATAATAATAATAATAATAATAATAATAATAATAATAATAATAATAATAATAATAATAATAATAAAGTTGGAAGGGACCTTAGAGGTCATCTAGTCCAACCCCCTGCTCAGGCAGGAAACCCTATACCATTTCAGACAAATGGCTGTCCAGTCTCTTCTTAAAAACTTCCAGTGTTGGAGCATTCACCGCTTCTAGAGGCAGGTTGTTCCACTGGTTAATTGTTCTAAACTGTCAGGAAGTTTCTCCTTAGTTCTAGGTTGCTTCTCTCCTTGATTAGTTTCCATCCGTTGCTTCTTGTCCTGCCTTCAGGCGCCTTGGAAAATAGCTTGACTCCCTCTTCTTTGTGGCAGCCCCTGAGATATTGGAACACTGCTATCATGTCCCCCCTCGTCCTTCTCTTCATTAAACTAGACATACCCAATTCCAGCAGCCGTTCCTTATATGCTTTAGCCTCCAGTCCCCTAATCATCTTTGTTGCTCTTCTCTGTACTCTTTCTAGAGTCTCAACATCATCTCTTCTCTCATTCTCAGCCGGGGTCCAGCAACTCTGAGAGCCACCGTGATTTTACCTTTCTGCTGTCCCTTCACTAACCAAGGACAAACATAGCTACCATATCGATAATAACAAAAAATACAATGTGAGGAAGATGCTAGAAGGGCATGCTATCTGAGGTATAGGAAGAGAAACAGACTACAGAATTAATTGTTGTACTCTACTGTAGCCTAGTCAGATCTCATTTTTGATTTTTGTGTCTAGTTCTGAATACTATAATTCTGAAAGAACAGTGAAAAATAAAAACAAGATTTGAAGAACCTAAAATCAAACCCTACAAGGAATTCGTAAAGAATGTGGGTATGTTTAGCCTACAGAAAAGATGACTGAGGGAATATACTATCACTGTTTTCAAATCTGAAGGGTGAATTTATTGTCAGTTGCCCAAGAAAGTAGGACTATACCCAGCAGATTAAAATTACAACAAATGAGGTCCAGGCTAAACATCTGAAGGAATTGTCAGCCAATACTATAGACCGCCACACAAAGTGGTAAGTTCTGCTTAGCTAAATGTTTTCAAATAGGGCCTGGATGGTCAGTTGTCTGAAAAGCTGTAATACATCCTGTAATAGAGGGTTGAACTAAATGATATGTAAAGTCATTCTAACTATGATTCTTTGAGACTACCTGTCAACCTCCGTAGTGTATAGTGTACAGGTAGCCCTCAACTTACAACCACAATTGAACACAAACTTGGTGTTGCTAAGCTGGACAGTTGTTAAGTGAGTTTTGCCCCATTTTAAAATCTTTCTTGTCATAGTTGTTAAGTGAATCATTGCAGTTGTTAAGTTAATAACACAGTTGTTAAGGGAATCCAGCTCCCCATTGACTTTGCTTATCAGAAGGTTGCTAAAGATGATCATATGACTCTGGGACATTGCAACTGTTATAAATATGAACCACTTGCCAAGCGTCTGAATTTTGATTATGTGACCATAGGGATGCTGCAGTGGTCATTGTAACTTCAAATGGTCACTAAATGAACTGTTGTAAGGCAAGGACTATCTGTACTAATACAGCATACACATGCACCCATACACATATAAAGTAATATATACATATCTATTGATGCATACAGACTAATCTATGGTTTGCCATTTAGGAAAGAGGAAATCATCTATAGCACTGTTCTGTCCCAGCCTATGTGAGTCCTTGTTGTACTCACAAGGAGAAACCCCTCTTCCAAGAAACAGGCAGGAAGCGCAAGAAAAACCAATCTCTTTTATACTCACAGACCTGAGTCAATGTCCAAGGCAAACAAGCACAGTCCACAGAAACTCGATCCTCAACACGAATGGTTGCCTTTGGCAACCAGCACCTCCCACACCTTCTCTTTTATAATTCAGCCAAGGCGTGGCTTCCTAATGCCTTCTCCTTTATCTTTGGAGCCGCCCCATTGCATTCCTCTGTCCCACTCGCTTCTCCTGCCTGCGCATTCGTGCATCCGGGATTTGTCCCAGCTGTTCTTCATCACTGTCCAACTCAGGCTCCCAGCACAGCTGTGTCTCAGCCCAAGCGCGATTAGCGGGGCCAGGCTCCTTGTCTGACCGTAAGTCTTGGAGCTCCTCAGAGCCTTCCTCTGACTCTAATGTCACTCCAGGCCCCTCCTCCTCATCTGAGCCCTCACACTCAGCTGCCGGATCCACTGGCTGGCGAGGAATTACAACAAGCACCTCCATTTGCACATACAATACATTGGCACCTTTCATGCCTAAAATTTGTCATATATAGGAATTCTTAACACATAAAACATAATGTTGAATATACTTACTTTTTTTTGAATTCTTAAGCTATGTCATGACCCACCAGAAAAGTTTTTCAAATGTTTTTCCATTTTACTAACCACTAGCTCACTGTTGCAGCCTGGATTGAAGTTGTTTACAGCTTTGTGCTAAGTAGAAAGTTCAAATCAATTATTGTCCATTAAAGTTAGCTATAACTGATGGAATATCCCCAGAGGAGCACTGTAAATGTATCATAACGTCTTTCCCCATTATAACAATGAGAAGGTATGGTAAATTACTTACCTTCTCTTTTACACTTAATGCCTCTGAAGTGCTGCCAGCCAAAAAACAGGGGGGGGGTCTTATGTTGTCTTAGTAGGATTTATGAGAGGTCAATATAGTAATTTTGTCCAAGAAATTCTCCCAGTTTGAATCTATGATAGTTTTTATTCACAGATTAGGCAAAGTACAGAGGATGAAAATTCTTACTTAATATTTGGAAATGGATTCATAATTCAACTATATAGTGCCCAAACGTGAGACTTTATATTAGGGAAGTGTTAAATACCAGCAAATTGAATGACTCATGTGAACAGTGAAAACACACACACACACACACACACACACACACAACATTTACATAAAAATACAGATATGGCCACTAATTTTGAGCATGCTTCAACGTCAAATACACTATAAAGCCAAAGTTTTAGAGTCTTGTATAAACATGTAGTGAAGTCTTTATTAAATGTTCATTGCTTTACCACAGCATTATAATGCATTTTAATTGTATTAAAAGTAAAGTTGGACAAAACCAAGAGAACTATTGTGTTTTAAACATCTGTGTTTTCTATAACAAAAGTATTTTGCCCTCTCAGAGATTAATAATTTTCTACCTGTGATCAGCGTGCAGCTTTTAAGAGACGCTATAAAGCAAGGATGGGGAACCTGTGGTCTGTGGTATTTTTGAACTGCTGTAATTATGGTTGTATGATTGACTAGCAGTACTGGAACTATAGCTCAGTAACATCTAGATTGTCATAGATACTTTGACATTTTCTAGTTCTTCAATTCTGTAGTAAACTGTTTCTCTATTTTAAGAATTAATTAAAATGCACAATGTGCAAAACAGCATTTTGGACAGTTTTCTACATTGTAAAGAGATTATGTCCCCCAAATGCTACAAAACTCAACATATTTATAAAAAAAACCTGTCTTCAAAAGCTGAAGTGCTCCTTTAAAATATATATTGAATTATTAATTATAATAATGATTAGTATAACAATAATGTACCAAAATGTAGTTGTAGTAATTGCTGTAACGTCTGAAAAAGCTCATAAATTAATGTTTAATTGTAGTTCCTTTTGTTAGTACAGCTTACTAATACTCTTTTTTTTTTCTCCTTTTGGGGATACAGAAGAATAATACTTGATGTCATTTAAATTAAACAATAATTTCTGATAATTTCAGGTGAATCTTTGGTAAAAAAAATTTTTTTAAAAAACCCTCCCTTTAAGTTTAGCTTCGCAACAAAGATGATAGTATAGGAAATGCAAGGATGGACGGGATCTTACTGTAATGCAAAAGTGCATAACAAACATAGTATGTTTATTCTTACCTATTATAGTCTTCATTGGATAGTCAACATAGGCTAAGTATGGCAGACCATTTATGACTATATTAACAAAGATCTGAAAAAAAAATCAATGTGAAAAGCAAAAGCATTCATACTTTTTATATTGTATATGCAACTAGATAAGTGTTACATTACTTTATCTCAATCATGGTATTGTTGGAAATCAGTAAGAGTAATGGTTAAGGAAGCTAAATTAAGAATGGAAGATTCAGGTTCAAATCTCAGTTTAGTCATGGAGGTCACTTGGCCTTCAGCAATTCATCTTAAATTTATTATATGAATACTATTTAATATTTTAAATAAATGTAAGAAGCAGGTAGTTTATCTATTTCATTGCAAAACAAAATGCTCTCAGATTGCTAATGTACTTACAGATAAACGTTGAATTGAATTTAGCATATGCCCAGATCAAGTTCTGACTGATTATTACTAGACCAAAACTGCCATAAATCTGAAGAGTTGTCTTAAAGTTTATGGTTATTGGGAAAATCAATGAGAGGTCTGTATATACCAGGGGTAGGCAACCTTGGCTCTTTTATGACTCGTGGACTTCAACTCCCAGAATTCCTGAGCCAGCACGGCTCAGCTTGGAAACCTCTCCCTGTCCCCTCAGCATGGCTGGCTCAGGAATTCTGGGAGTTGAAGTCCACGAGTCATAAAAGAGCCAAGGTTGCCTACCCCTGGTATATACCAATATCATGTATACATATGTATACATATGCACAAGACAAATATATCTCATCTGATCAACTATAATATAATCCATTTAGCATAATCAATTGATCTTTGAAAACTGTTCAGACAATACTATTAAATATAAGAATATATTATTCACTCTTAAGAATATGATCTTTATTCATTATCCCTATTCATTTTTAGAAACTTTTTCAGATTTTGTAGTTTTGAAGTTTCAGAATGTATAAAGTTTTGATATTTAATATCATACTGTTAATATAAATATTACATTTATTTTTAACCTAAAACAAGTTCAAAGAATTCATTGTGAAAGGAAGAGTTAAAAACTGTTGAATAAATGGATGAATAAATATTACCTCCATCCCTGTCCATGGTGCTAAGGAAGGACCTTGCCTTCTATTTTAGTATAAATGCTTCTATCAAGTATTTCTGTGTTCTATCGTTGTTATTTTCCATCACCCTGGCTTTTCAATTCACACAGCTTATAAGAAAACTGAAAAGTTATGAAATAGTAGTGTAAAGAAAAAGACATTCACCAAACTGTTTCCACTGAGGAAAAACATATGAAGCTCACTTCTACTTTGTGTCTTTAATTTACCAGTTTTCTCTATTTGTTTATTAATCATACTCTGAATCCAAAAGGACACTTAGCAGGTTTTAAATATTTAACCATACTTTTACAATTTAAGAATTCTTACTAGCAGATTTCTGTCTGATAATTCATTTCTACCTTCCATGGCTATGATTAACACATATCCAGGGTTTTCTGAAGCAAAGAATAAAGGGAAAGCTTCCCAGCAGCAAAACTGATATAACCTCTCAATATCAAGATTATTTTTAATTTACAAAACAGCAAGTAGGACAGTGTAGATTAGAAAAATTTGATAGACTGCTAAGAAGAAAATACCAGTTTGCAAATATCTAAATGTTGTCCTTACTCTTTGTGGATTTATACTGCTATGGTCAGAGCAGTCCACTCCGGCTTTAGAAGATACAAACTTAGACAAATTTAAATCTATGTTGGTCCATGTTTTCCTTTTTCTATATTGATATTAGATAATTTTAATTGATTTTGACTATTGTATAAAATTGTATCTATACTACAGGGAGATAAAAGTGATACACTGAAGGCACAGGGTGGGTGTTTGTAGAAGAGACGAAGCTGAAGTAACTAGTATTGCATAGAGGAGTTCAGAGCAAAGTAGTTGGATGAGACAACAAAGAGATTCAGAAGCTGCTGCAGCTGAGCAATGAGTAGCCGAACACTGTGGCCTCAGAAGTCTTCCAGAGATGCAGACCAGCAACAAGTAATTGTTTTCTCTTTACTATGAACTGATAAGGACTGAGCGCCAAAGAAACAGCTCAGTAAAAGGGAGCAATTACAAGGCTACTTGAAACTTCAACAGCACCTACTTAAGTATAAATGCTGAAAGGTAGAAGATCATACAGGGCTAAATGTAGGGTAAAGGACACTAAGCCTTGGATAAAAGGAATAGAATTCTTAGTTCTTAAATGTGAAGATTAAGAAAGAAAATATAGGGAATTAAAAATGTAAAAGGGTAAAAGGGAAACTTGTGACTTTGTTAAGTATTTTCATTTTTCAGTATTCATTGTCACATATATTTTAGGTACAGATAAGTAGATTAACTGTATATGTTAAGTTTAACATGTTGGAAGGGTATATTTTGTATACTAAACCAGCCTTGTGTAAATATAAAAGGAAAGCATTTTGTCTCCTGACCTGTGGTTTGTACCATAACTTAATTGTAATCTTCTCGCAGTTGGTGGTGGCTGTAAAATGATATCATATTAGGGGGGAAACCCAGACCATAACACTGAATGAAATGAAAGACAGACTCTTTCTTGTTGTTAAGTCTGTCTTTAGTTTGGATTCAAAGGGACTAGAGCTCTCAAAAAGATTGTAATGGTATTTTCTACTTAGCCCTATAGAAGAGCTTGCATAAGAAAGTTACACATGGAAATGGACTTGGCAGGGGCCAAGATAGATACCTATAGAAGTTCAGAGTAAACAGACCTCCTCTGATGCATGGCTTGAAATGATAAGGGAAATGCTTAGGCAGGAGCAAGAAGTAAGGAAACGATTGCTCAAGAAGGAAAATGATTAACTACTCAGAAGGGAGGAAGAGAAAGCTATTGGAAATACACTGGGATTAGGGATTAGTTAGAAAAGAAAAGGCTAGATAAAAAGGCCAGAAGGGAAGAATTTAGGAAGTTAATTGTCATCAAGGAACCTAAACTCCTCCCATCACTTCCCCTCTCCTCCCTTACTGCTTACTCCAAAGAAAGAACCTAAGGATTTAAAGTTCCCTAAACTAATAGAGGAGGATCATATTGAATCCTTCTTTACAATATGGGAATGTGTTGCCTTATAAGTGGCCAAAAGAAGAATAGGTGGTTAGATTAGTTCCATGTTTTAACTGGAAAGGCATTAAGAGCATATGCAGTGCTTCCAGTTTAAGAGATTATTGATTGCAGTAAAATTAAGGAAGCGGTATTTCTTTAGATATTTAAGTATCATACTTATACTCAGAACAATCATATACAGACTGTCAGGGGCTCACAATATAAAAAAGTAAGAAAAATATAAAATAAAACTGACAGTCAAACAGACGAATCTAAACTTTAAAAGATATCCAAGGTCAGACTACAAACATCCTCTGGAAAAGCTCTTTTTTAAGAAGCTTTCACAAAGTGGCCAGAGTTGAGTCCAAACTCATTTCTCATTAAGGGCCATCCAGAGGACTAAGTTGAAAATGGATAAAAATCTCTAGGTCTTGTTTTCTTTCTTTACCCCACCCTGACTTCTCAAAAATGAGGGAACAACCAACTGCTTTTCCTAGCATGATTCAATTCCAGTGAAAACCTAGACTTTAAATTGCACCTGGAAACTAATAGGAAGTCAGTGGAGGCTTCTAAAATAGGTATAATAGGTGCCACTGGCAAGGTGCCACTCGGCCTCTGCATTTTGCACCAGTTGAAGCTTGGGTGGTCTTTAAAGGCAGCCCTGTGTAGATCATGCTATAGTAGTTTATGCACATAGAAATGATAGTGTGAGCCACTGTAGCCAGGTCTTCCCATGTTCCCTCAGTTCCTGTAACTTTCCAACTTAGTGATGTAATCTAAAGTAAACTTCTAGAAGTTCTTGTAATAAGGAATATCTTCTAAGGTATCTTGGATGTTAACATCTCTACTGCACAATATTTCAGTACACTATTTCCTTCTTAGTTTGATATTCTTGGAATCAGTTACTATCTGTCCAAGTTCTTTCATGAGATCTTTTTCTTTTTGGCTTTGGCTTCTTTTGGCAATTTCCATGATTTGTTCTGACATCCTGTGTGCCATCCTGTGTGCTTACTTCTTTTTCTTGATCTTTGACATTCTCTTTTTATACTTATCCTTAGCAACTTACTTGACTTCATTCCACAATTCTTCTGGTTCCTTATCTAGTTCAGAACTTCAAAGCAATTCTTCATGTTCTCCATGAAAATGATGGTTATATGATAACAATTATATCATGCAAACTAGCTGACTTCCTTAATTTTAATATAACTTAGAACTTGGATTTTATGATTGCCAAGTTATAACTGAGCATTTCCAGAAGGAAAATCATTTTTGCTGTGGTACCTGCCTTCTGGAACACCATCCTCCCCCCCCCCACCCCCAAGAGGTCAGCTTGGCCCTGACCTGACCCCTTTGGCTTTTTGGAAGACACTGAAGATATGGATCTGCTATTAGACCTAGGGATCCCATTATGACATGGAGCCTGTGAGATGGCCAAATTGTTATAAATTACTGGTTGGAATTCTCCCGTATTTTATTTTTTTATTGTTTTAACATGTTTTTAATATTTTATTGTCATTGGTTTTGTCTATTTATCTATATAGGTTTTGTTTTTTGCTCTTTTAACTCTGAACTGCCGAAATGAGATGGGCAGCTCTATATAAACTGAATGAATAAGATAAGAAAAAGATTAGATTTTATTTCTATCCATTTATAGTATATAGATGTAATTTTGGTTGTTAGCAATGAAAAGATTATTGGATTGATATAAATTGGCAAGTCAATTTCTAAGATAAAACAATCTTCTTTATTTTGATATCATAAGCCATTTAGTCCAACCACATTTTCCTCTTTAATATTTCTAACTTTGGCATTTCAGTCTTTAACTATCTTGCTTGCACATTCTTTCAGTTTCAAATTAAACATGAAATTTACAATCCCTCATCTGCATTATGGTTGGAGCACAAACCTGGACAATCATAATATTAAAAGGTCATCCAAGGTGTAATATATATCATTGTATCCATGTACTTGTTCTTAATAAATCCTTCCTGATTATGAAAGCAAGACTGATCTTTGTTTTGGTATTTTGACTTGTAAACAGTATAATCTTCAGGCAGAACATTCCTAATTCCAGTCAAATCTGTTTCCATTTCTAATTCCAATCCATTTCACTAAAGTCTAAAAAGTTTGTGTAGTTGATAAATTTCATTTTTTCACTATAGTGAGCTTTCCCATGCTCATGACTTGGGCCAATCACTCTCTCTCAACCCAACCAACTTACATGATAGTTGTGGGGAAAATAGGAGGAGGAAGGAGTATTAGGTATGTTCACCACTTTGAAATATTTATAAAAAAAGTAAAGACAGGATAAAAATAGATTAAATGTTTCTTAAATTCCTATTATAATTCTGTCTTTTCAGCTTTAGATTTTCTTTTCCTGCATGGCAACTTTATTGACTGGAAGTCTTCAATCTAGCCATGTCATAAACACCATTAGTGCTCCAAAATATCCTCAGCATTTCCTCAATAACATATTGAATGCCCTCCAGCCACATGGGGACATCCTCACTTTATATTTCACTTTTATTACTTTATATTGTCTTATCTACAAAGTTTTCTTGGTAAAGTACAGAAGTGTTTTACAATTGCTTTGTTCCATGCAATATGAAACGGTGCATTTGCAACTATCACTAAAGTTGTTATCCACCTCCAGTATCTTTCTGTATAATTGGTGCCCAGATATCTGCATTCTTTACTGGGGCTGCTGAGATTATATGCTCAGGGCATAGACATAATTCTTTGTTTATTCTATCTGGAACCCCTTCACCCCACTATGAGATAGCACAGAAGCCCTTGGAGAAGTATCCTGAATACAGAGTCTATTTAAGAAATGCGAAGAACATTCAGGTATAAACTATAGAGTGCGTATAGAGTACCCTTCTATCTTGCTAACACAACAAATATTGGGATGAGAAAATGCGGCTAACCCAAAATCACCCTATGAGCATCATGAGTACACAGGAATTTGCTCTTCAGTTACTTGAAACATAGGCAAATACTCTAATACACCACATTAGCTGATGTACCACAATAGTTCTTGAAGAATAAAAGAAAGGTTAGACTCATAACAATTCCTCAAATAAGTGGAAATTTTTCTTCCCATAAATATGGGGAATTTGGGAAACAGACTTTTAGATGTTGGGAAAACCAATTATTTGTCTTACTAGTATGATAACCTGGAAAGAGGAAATGAAGAAGATAGAGTTTCTGAGATAACTCCAAATCAGCAGTCACACCATAAATGTATATGCAGTCAACAAGTTCAGAGGTTGTACTTTACTCTGCAAATCATAGTGTCTCGGTGCTTTCAGGCAGTGTGCTTTCTGTCAATCAGCCAGTGACAGATAACACTTGGCTCTATGAGTACTTAATTCCCTCCATGCTCGGTATGAGCTGAGCAGAAGAGAAAATCAGTGTCAAGTAAAGGTGAGAAAGCAAAGCTGAAAGAATTTATCATAATAAATGAAAGCTAGATGTAAACATAAACACCCTGGCCAAATGCTTAGATATTGCAGTGATGTCTGACATAGAAGAACTTGTGATTGACTTAAAGACTGATATAAATAAAATAACATGGTAAAATGCAGTAGGGATATTCTTACAAGGAAAACAAAACTGACCTTAGAAACCAGAATGGGATTATATTTTGAAACAAATCAACTAGAAACAAGAATAAACCAATGAAGACTCTTAATGCAGCATCCTGGGAATAGTATTTCAAAATAAATTATAACTACAATCAGAGCACAAGTGGTAATAGTGGCTAATATTAGGGTACTACTGAAAGTTCCTCAATCTATTAAAAAGAAGCCTTTAAATTAGAAGAAAATCATTTGAACTCTGTTGACCTGGTAGAAAAATCAGATATACTGCATTGTTTCTACACAGCAAACTAGAGCCATTACCATGAAATCTAGAATTATATTGGTATAAAAGAACCATGGTGAGGTTTCTAATAAGCAATTGGAGAGAATGGGTTTGATTTCAAGAAAGAATGTACAAAAACCATAGTAGAAAGGGAACAATATGTATGCATCTATAAAAATATATGTCTGCAAAGATAAATAAAAGAGACTGAAGTATGTTGGATGTCATCTGCAACATATGTATATGCTTGTTTTCTGAATTAGTACATGAAATAGTACATTGAAGATAAAACACAGAGTGGATTGAAGGAAAAAATTAAAATCTTACTCAACCTGGTGTCCTGCAGATCTGTTAGAGCAGGGGTGTCAAACTGCCAGCCCGCGAAACCGCACCCACCCCATTGTCAGCAATGGCAAAAAAGTTGTGATACGTCGCAACACGCCATGTGATGTTGCGAGTTTGACACCTCTGTTAGAGTGCAACTTCTGTTACTCCAATAGTAAAACAATAGCCATACCTACCTATGGACGGTGGGAATTATAGTTCTAGTTTTTATATGTGATCAAACATCACTGCATCTGCTGGAGCTTTATACCCCTTATTTCCTTTTTTCCTAGTACTCTGCTCTCATATATTCATCGGCAAGTAGTAATCATAAGGTCTCATCCAAAGGGTTTGGGGTATTCATTTAAAGGCAGTAAACTTATTCATTCTTATTTAATATATGAGTAAGAAATGCTGCTAGGCTGATAACCTTATTGAACTGAGGCTGCAGGTTTCCCTCTTTAAAAAGGCAGAAAAATATAATGAAGGATTTGCATATGCATGAGGTAGAGTTTGAATTGATATGAATGCTATAGCTAATAGTCCCAAGGCAAAGTCTTCAAAATCATTGTAAAGTTACTTCAGTAGAAAATCCAACAAACATCTTAATGCAAACTTTGAAGATCGCCCACTCAAAACTATGTTTTAAGTCTAATCACTTAAGGTTTTCTAAAGCCTATTTCTAAAAACAGAATTGGCACCTAGATTACAACTTGACATGAACTTGGATATGTGGCTAAAAACTGTCCCTTGACGCATTGGACTATTGGGGGATGCTGATGGTACAGATGTTTTTTTTAAGTGTAGTTTTTCTAAAATTACTGCAGAAATTGTTTGAAAACCCCCACTTACATCTAATAAAGCAGGCTATTGATAATTGTACTAATAATCAAACTTATGAGGAATGTATGTCTCTTTAGAATAGAGATGCACATTTATATCAACAAGAAATATTTCCTTGATAAGATTGCTTTGCATCCAGCATAAGTAATTGGCAATAACAATCCAATGGAAGATAATATATGTAGCTCAGGTGGACTCCTTGGTGCTCTCTAAGTTTGGTTGATTGCTTGCAGACAATTTGTTACTCAACTAGGTAACATCATCAGTACTAGTGGATATTGGATTGCTCACTATTATATACAGTAGCTTACCCTGCTAGTATTGGTGGAGGTTGGTTTTCTGCTTGATTAGGTACTGATCTCTGCTTGATTCTGATGTAATTTCTACTTATCTGAGTATTGATTACTGGAGAGGATGTGTTTTGGTCTTTTTATTTAGTTATTTATTAATTAAATTCACATCACAGCCCATTAAACCAATGGGAACTTTGTTTTTGTTTCATTAGCTTTTTTATTGTCTCATTTATTTATTTGTTTATTTGTTTATTTATTTATTTATTTATTGTCTCTACACAGCATTCAAAGCAGAGATACACAAATAATTAATCCACATCATTCTTCTGATATTTAAATTGAAATGTAATAGATTTACTGGAGTATCTGCTTTGAAATTATAAATGGACTTTATAAAGATGGCAAGGACTTTGAGAGAAGAGACAAAGATAGCGGAAGGAAGTAGATATTATAACTGGGATTTAAAGGTGAATATGTAAAATTGTTATCTGACCATAGTTGCTATTTCTGGTGTTCTTTAATGGATATTTTGACAAGCTGGGTGTTATGGTACAGCCTGTGTAATCTATGTTATTATTTTTGATATGTAAATAAGGGGTTACTATAATAATGAGTCACTGTCTCTCGTGATGGTTAATGGTTAATTTGACTGAATAGTTTTTGTTTTGAAACTGTTTAGTTGGGCATAATAGGTTGATTTATAATATCTATATGAGTACTTTTGATACATAAATAAGGGCTTATGGTAATGTTTAATAATTTTAAATTTTTGCAATATTGAAATGTTAATTTATGTTAATGTTAATAATAAATTAGTTAATAAATGTTACCAATCAATTAGACTTTGGTTACCACAGAGAAGCATTAAGTTTTAAATACAAGTAGGATGATATATTTATGTCAGGTATTTTAGTTAATTTATACTGGACTTTTGCTGAGTATAAGAGGAGGTGAAGATTTAGAGATGAGTTTATAGAAAATAAGGTGAGGAATGGAATGAAGATATATTTGGCATTTTAATAGACAGTGATAAGTTGTTAATATTGAATATATTTGCTGTTGATCTAGGGGGAAGTTTCTTTTTCCTATATTTTCTTTTTTCCCCTCTTCTTTTGAGGGAGTTTCTGCACTTTCTAAATATTTTTTCCTTTTTTAAATGTACTTTTGTAGTAAGTTTTTGTATATGCTTTATCTGTTTAATAAAAACCTTAGTAAAATTATTGAAAAAAATAGAAATACTCATATAAGTGTTTTTTATTATTACTTCATTAGATTCTTTTTTTTAAGCAAAAAATATAGAAACTAACAAACTGTTCATTCAGATAGGAGAGGCACAGTGGCTCAATGGCTTCATGATGCTGGAGATGGTGTCTGATCCAGCGGTTTGAGTCCTAGCACCATGTGGCCGGGTGAGCTCCTGTCACTCATCTCAGGTTCAGTCCACCTAATAGTTTGAAAGCATGTTCTATGCAAGTAGATAAATAGGTACCAATTCAGTGGGGAGACAAGTTGGTGCTCTGTGCAGACAGTCAGATTCTTGCTGGCTCTGAACCATCCTGGTTGCAGCTCCCATTTGTAAGGCAGCTCTGGGGAAGGGAGGGGATTTTGGATGACACTGTTGGAAGAGCCTTTTGTCTTTCTTTCTGGTGCGAAGCCACCTTGCCTTCCTGTAGCACACCTTAGGAAGTGCATGAGCATGTCCTACAACAGAACTGGTAAATTGGCAGCCAAACTACTACTCTGCAATAGCATTGCGGTCTCCTGGCTAATTTAATAATGCCATACGCTAATAATAATAATATTGCAATACCAGCTGATGCATGAATTGGAGAGAAACAGCTAGAAAAAAATCACAATCTGCAAATTGAAGTTGAGCGATTGTGGAGGAAGAAATCAATGGTTGTACCAATAGTAATAGGCGCCCTTGGATTAATACCCAAAGGGCTGCCTAGATACATGGATACATTTTAATGTATTAGACCTGAATATTCTGACTTTGCAAACAAAAAACAAACAAAAAAAAACACCTTACTCGGAACTACCTACAGTATATACTCAGGCATTATTTTAACAGGACCAAGTCCTTGGTTAGGACTTGAAGACTAAATCTTTAATAATAATAATTATAATTATAATAAAAATATAGTAAGGGGAAGGAAGGAAGGAAGGAAGGAAGGAAGGAAGGAAGGAAGGAAGGAAGGAAGGAAGGAAGGAAAATAGGGGAGGAGTTTCTTATATAAATGGAGGCAAACTTCTAAATTCCTCAGCTCAAATTATCTGTATTTCCTTTTGGTACAGATATGTATTGGTCTTCTCTCTTAGATATGACAAAGAAAATGGCTTGTTCTTTATCATCCCAGAGAGATATAGAACAATGGATTGAAGTTCCAAGAAGGCAGATTTTAATGAAATATTTGGGGGGGGGGGAATCTGAAGTGTATGACCAGTTAAACATTGGAACCAGTTACCAAGACAGGAACTAGGTTGTCCTTCACTGAATGTATTCAGGCAGAGGCTGGATAGCTATCCTTGCAGATACTTTAATTTGGATTCTTGCAGGGAATTAGATTTAGTACCCTAAATCACTCCTTCCAATTCTGAGGCTCTACTTCAGAATTTACTCCTTAGTATGTTTGAGATGTTCAAAACAGCATTCATTGCTTCAAAACTGAATTACTTAGCATTTTAATTCTAGTTATTGGTTTAGATTGCCAGTTTAGTTCCAGGCATGCTTTCCTTGGGCAATGTAAAATCGTTAGAAGACAAAAAGTTCATCTCAGCATGTTCTCCATCACTATATAGTATCTACTAGCATTTGCTCCCTGCCATTCAAAAATCCACATGTCCCTCTCCAGTTTATCCAAGAAAAATGCATTCAAAAGGTTTCTTTCAAAAAACAGCTAAAAATAAAGTGTAGAAAAAGGCTTTCTTGTGGGAAATTAAATTTAAATCAACATAAATAAGGAAGTAATTAAAAATACATGCATGTTAAAAGGACATGAAAATTTAAACTGTTATAAAAATTTAACCTGATTTTAATGGTCCAAACTAAGGTTTTGGTAATGTGAATAGTAAAATAAACTATTTTTACTGGTTTGCACATCTCTAGTATGACATCAATTTTCCTTATCTTTTGTCTTTATTTTCTTTAGAAAAATCTAAATTATTTTTTTGTACATGTCACACTTCCTGTTCAGAAGAATTCAGAAGATCAAGCAAAGACTGCCTCTAGAAACTTTTTAATATTAATCTACTTCCAACTAGTCTAAAGAGAGTACTACTTGTTCTTTGGGAAGCAGCCAGCTGTAGGCTAACTCCAACTACTTGAAAGGCAGAAGTTGATGTTTTGTACTTTCTACTCCTACTTAGGGCTTATTTTGATTTGTTATTACCTTCACTGGAGCAAAAGCTACTTCCCATATTTTATTAAATATTTCTCCTTAATCTTAGTATTTATGGAAACTAAATCTGCTTTTGGAGCAAGTTACCTATTAAGAGTCACTATCACTGCCTTGCCATCCTGCCAATATTTCATATATGTGATCTTTTGAGATCAGCTGGGAATTTTTCATTTAGTGAGGAAAAAGCAATAAACATATGAAAAGTTACTGACTTATAATATGGTGTAGTTGCAAGCTAACCCCCCAAAAAGAACAAAATGCAGTCTTCGAAGGCTAGAAAAATGGATGAGAATCGGGATCCCCATAAAACGCTGTTCCCTTCAACAGGAAAAGAAACAAAGGGAGACAGCAAGTATTTGAATGTGTGTTCTTTCTACAGCAAGATAAAAAGGAATCTTATAGTAATATAATGAGCTGGAATTTCTGGTTCTTTGATATCAGGCAATGGTCCATTCCCTGTGAATGAATAAGACTGATCTAGGTACAGTGTGTTTTTAGTGCCTGATGCTTCTCGCTGAATGAAGGCTTGACCTAGTGTCAAGGCTTCAGCTAGTGTCTTAAATTGAACCCTATATTTCATCCTAAATGTCATTCTAAATATTTTTGGCTATACCAGGGACAAAGTCAAATCAGATTTGCTAGTGTCTCTGATAACCCCACTTTAAGTGTACTTCTTCTATGTCCTTCAGTACTAAACCTGATTCCCGAGAGCACCAACCGGCTTTTGGCTTTTTTCCCTTTTTTTTTTTTTTTGGCAGAAGCCTGTTCTGACTTCAGTTATTGAAAAGCCACAGCATATTTTAAAACAGGAAAAACAATACAGTATTAGCCTTAAAATGAACTTAAAAAGACAAGAGCCCCTACAAATGGAAAAAAGTTGATTCTATACATTCTTCATCATCATACCAATCTTCTGCAGCCCTGTTCTTCACACCCAGACTATGAGGTGCTCAAACTACCAAGGAACCCTGTTCTATAGCATGGGAACAACACTTTTCACATTGAATTCATTATAGGAAACAAGTAATTGCCTAGGAAGAAGTGGGATGAGGAAGAAATATGAAATTATGTTCATGTATGTCAACTACATTCATTCATTCAATTTCAATTCAGTTAGTAGCAAGGTGACACATACATTTAATTAATAAATTTGTATGGCTATCCATCTCAGCAAGTGATTATATTCTCATAATATCCATGGACAATCAATCAGAATAGACCTGGAAGAGGCCTTGGAGGTCTTCTAGTCGTCTGCTCAAGCAGGAGACCCTATACCATTTCAGACAGGTGGCTGTCCAGTCTTTTCAATTTACAATTTATACTACATGCAAACTTAAATGCTTTTTAGGTGCTTAAAAAAGAACACAATATCAGAATTTTTGGTTTCTTAGATTTATTTCTAGAAAGTATCTAGAACTCCAGTTTTCCTTGAGGAAGAATTATAAATTGTCACATTCAAGAACAAGTTTAAGTTTTATGAGCCAGCAGGTTTTTTTATTTAAAAAACTATTTCAAATGGGGCAATATAATTAATGAATTTTAAGTTGCTAATAAGAAGTTTCACAACATGAACACTGAGAAAATAAAAGACAATGTTTCCAAATGCTATTTTATTAATAAGAGCATCACAACTCTTATTTTCTTAATCCAAAGGTATCTCTTAGGTTTTAAAACTCAAGAAATTAAAATATGAATTTTATGCTCTCTTTAGTAATATGTTATTTGTTCTCAGCTTAACTTTGTGCAGTCTTCTCCAGATGCTCCAGGATTGAATGTCCTTCATTCTAAATCTTCTTTCTGGAAATCACTGATTTTGCCACTTTGTTTATAGCAGGCTTGGGGCAGGGGGCAGATAGAAGTGGTATAAATAGAGAAAGAATCATGACATTCTCTAAACTCTACCCAGCAATTGATTGGAGTAATCAGCACCTTTGTCTTTCTGTATATTTACTTCTCCAACTAATCTAGAGTCAAAGCGGTAATGATTTTCTCTGTTTAAACTTTTTTAAAATAATAATAATAATAAAGTTGGAAGGTACCTTGGAGATCATCTATTCTAGTCCAACCCCCTGCTCAAGCAGGAGACCCTATACCATGGGTCGGCCATCCGAAACGTCGGATGAGCCGCACGGACCCGTTTGGCCTAAAAAAAAAAAACCCTGGGAGCCGCGCGTTCGCGCATGCGCGCGCACCCGCGCACCCGCGCGGCCCCGTTCGCGCATGCGCGCGAGCCGTTCGCGCATACGCACCCGTTCGCGCATGCGCGCGCATGCCCGTTCACGCACACGCACCCCCGCACGCGCACCACCCGCCCGCGCATGCGCGCATGCGCTCGCCAAAATGGCGGAGGAGGCTCCGGAGCCACAGGTAAGGCCTCAAAGAGCCGCATGCGGCTCCGGAGCCGCGGGTTGCCGACCCGTGCCCTATACCATTTCAGACAGGTGGCTGTCCAGTCTTTTCTTAAAAACCTCCAGTGATGAAGCATCTACAACTTCTGATGGCAAGCTGTTCCACTGGTTAATTGTCCTCGCTCTTAGGAAGTTTCTCCTTAATTCCAAGTTGCTTCTCTCCTTGATTAGTTTCAATCCATTGTTTCTTGCCTTGCCCTCTGGTGCTTTGGAAAATAAGTTGACCCCCTTTTCTTTGTGGCAGCCCATCAAATACTGGAATACTGCTATCATGTCAACCCTAGTCTTTCTTTTCTCTAGACTGGCCATATCCAATTCCTGCAACCGTTCCTCATATGTTTTTGTCTCCAGGCTTTTAATCATCTTAATTGCTCTTCTTTGCACTTTTTCCAAAGTCTCAACATTTTTTTTGTAATGTGACCAAAATTGGATGCAATATTCCAGGTGTAGCCTTACTAAGGCTTTATAAAGCAGTATTAATATTTCACATGAATTATATTTCACAAACCAAGGATTGCATTAGCTTTTTGGGCTGCTGCCATACACTGCTGGTTCATGTTTAAGTGATCATCCACTAGAATTCCAAGATCCCTCTCACAGTTACTGTTTTTGAGCCAGGTCTCGCCTAATCTGTACTTGTATCTTTGGTTTTTCCTGCCTAAATATAAAACTTTGCTTTTCTCCACATTAAATTTCATGTTGTTGGATAGGGCCCATTGTTCAAGTTTGTCAAGATCTTTTTGGATCCTGAGCTTGTCTTCAGGGGTGTTGGCTATTCCTGCCAGGTTAGTGTCATCTGAAAATTGAATGAGTTCCCCTTGTATTCCTTCATCTAAGTCATTTATGAAGATATTGAAGAGTACTGGGCCTAAGACGGAACCTTGTGATACCCCACTGCTTACTTCCCTCCATGTAGATGTAGTACCATTAAGGACCATTCGTTGAGTATGGTTTTTCAGCCAGTTACAGATCCATCTGGTGGTGATGCTGTCTATCCCACTTTTTTGTTTAGTTTACCAAGAAGTAGGTTGTGGTCTACTTTGTTGAATGCCTTACTGAAGTCCATGCATATTATGTCCACAGCATTTCACTGGTCTAGTAATTTAGTCACTTTGTCAAAGAATGAAATAAGATTGGTTTGGCATGATCTGTTTTTAACAAACCCGTGCTGGCTACTAGTTATAACTTTTATTTGTTTCTAGATTTTCACAGATCTGTTTTTTTATTATTTTTTCCAGAATCTTCCCAGGTATTGATGTTAGGCTGATACGTCTGCAGTTTCCTGAGTCTGTTTTTTCCCCTTTTTTTGAAGATGGAAACCAAATCAGCTCTTTTCCAATCTTCTGGTAGTTTCCCAGTGCTCCAAGAGTTTTTAAAGATATGGTACAATGGTTCTAAGATAATATCTGCCAGCTCCTTCAGAACTCTGGGATGTAATCCATCAGGTCCCAGTCAGACAGGTGTTCTCTTACCATTTTTTTTGCTTATTTTAATTTTTATTTCTAGTCTATCTTTTACAGTTATGCTTTTAGTAGGTTAGGCTATAGTTTCTTTTTGCCTGAAGACTGATGCAAAGAATGAGTTAAGCAACTCTGCTTTCTCTCTACTGCCTGTTACTTCCTTGCCATCTTCTCTCTTTATGAACTGTTTCCTTGACTGTTTCCTTGTTATTTATATAAGAAAGTTGAAAGTTGAAAGAAACTTTTTTATTATCTTTGCCTTTTGTTGCAAATCTTTGTTCATTCTGAGCCTTTGCTTTCCTGACTTCATCTTTGCAGATTCAGGCTATCTGCTGATATTCTGCCTTAGTCATATGTCCCTCTTTCCATTTTTTGTACTTATCCTTTTTGTCTTTCAGTTTGTCAGAAAGATCTTTGTGCAACCATGCTGGTTTCTTCTTGGATTTCTTGTTTTTCTTTTTCAGTGTTATTGTGCTGGACTGGGCTTTTGTGATCATATTTTTCAGCGTTTCCCATGCTTCTTGAGTTGTTTTCCCCTTTAGGATTTTCATCCATGGAATTTTTCTTAGGCTCTCTCTGAGTTTATTAAAATCAGACCTTTTGAAGTTTAAGATACTGGTTGGATTATATTCTATTGCTTGTGTTTGCATTATATTGAATTCCAACATGGCAAACATACTTGATGCTCCTGGTCATGTAAACCTTTGTGTTTAATTGCTTATAGCAGGCTTTTATTTTTAGATGTGTGTTGTGGTAACAATTATACTGGATATTGAATTAACTACTGAATTTATTAATTTACAATATAATATTTGTAAAGCACCCTAGTCAATCTGACTCCTATTCCATGATGTGCTATTTGGTTATTTAAAAGCCTGCCTAGTTTCATTGAATTAGTGGAATTTTAACAAGTATAGAGAATAAAAGGCAATATACTTAGAGATGTATGGATGTGATAGAAGTGAGAATGGAAAGCTACAGTGAACGGTGTTGGTGTGACTACTCTTTAATTAGATTAACTTTTCTGCCTTCAGTTTTTTTGGCTTACTACTTATTACTCCTTTTCTCTTCTTTGCATAATATTGTTCAGTATGAAAAAAGAGGAATGTCTAGGGTAAGAGAATTAGCGCTTTGCAATATTTTCCTATAATTATATAGTGTTAAATAAACATTGACATGAATTAAAATAAAAAGTAAAAAGTCATCTTAACTGATTTTTCCTTTTTATTAGTTTACTGTTTTATACTAGAATATTCAGCATAGATGAAAATTTCTTCCTTATTCTACTGCACCCTACTGCACTCTTTCCCATCTCTGCAAATGCTACAATTGTTAAAATTGTAGCAAAACTTACACTGAAAAGAGAATTATACATTAATTCCAAAATTTGTTTTTTTATATAAAATTGCTTATGCCATGAATAATATCATTAATTCAAATGTAAAGCTGTTTCTTGTTTTCCTAGTTGTGGTTGAAATATGAGTTGCCTTTCATATAAGATTGTTGAAAAAAGTTTCTATTTCAAAATAAACAAAATTTCTAGTACACACTTTCTCACAATATGTACAATATGCACATAATGTACAGTCTGTAGTATTGATTTGTAATCAACAAAGAAATGTCTCTTTATGCAGCAGAAATCAATGTAAATAGACAAAAGTAGAAATAGAGATGTGAAAAAATTAATCATAATTCTTCTTTGGAAAAAAAAGGGGGGCAGAGTCATATATCATGCACATGAGTAGCATTCCAACTGAAATCAATCAGAATGGAGAAAAGAAAGCAGTTCTTTTTCAAAGAGATTATTAAATAATATATATTAGAAATGTGATGGTCCAGTTTCAGTATTATGTATTCTATTTACTGGTATAGACCAGCGGTAGGCAACCTTGGCTCTTTTATGACTCGTGGACTTCAACTCCCAGAATTCCTGAGCCAGCCACGCTGAGGGGACAGGGAGAAGTTTCCAAGCTGAGCCATGCTGGCTCAGGAATTCTGGGAGTTGAAGTCCACGAGTCATAAAAGAGCCAAGGTTGCCTACCCTGGTATAGACCATACATAAGTTATATATGTGTAATGATAGGGTACATACTTAGGATCTAATCTCTTAAAACATAAGTAATACTTGTTAATCTGGAAATGTATTGTTGTTTAAGAATTGAGAAATATTGTGCTATATCAGACAACAAGTATGTAGAATGCTGCTATTCATAAAATTACATTAGTGACAGTTTAGATTAATGGTATTTTTGAATGGACAAGAAAACCCTCTTTTTTTCTGAATAAAAGCTCAATAAATTGTTTGCACTCTAGTCCTCATTCATTCCTTCTATGTGACCAAATCCTCTGAACAAGCCATTTCATACTGGTCACTCACTTTTATATTTAGTCCACATTCATTCAGCACCCATGCATTCTTGATCACATCTTTTCTCATTTTTCTACACACACTTCAAGAGTACAATTTATACTACATTTATCTCAATCTTTCTGTTTTTCTTATTTCCATATTACAAATTGGAAATAAACATGGTCTTATAATCAGCCATTTTTCTTTTCTTCATTCCTCACAAAAGACCATATACTATTTCTTTCTCATATGCTTTTTTAATTATTAAATTTGTGTGCCACCTAACTCATTTAGAGGTGATTATGGACATCTTACAAACAATTTTTATTTTTTGCACAATATATTTCTTACATCCTTATTTTTTGCAGCAATCATTTTCACATACTGTCATACTGTTAATCAGTGGAACAACCTGCCTCCAGAAGTTGTGAATGCTCCAACACTGGATGTTTTTAAGAAGAGACTGGACAACCATTTGTCTGAAATGGTATATAGGGTTTCCTGCCTGAGCAGGGGGTTGGACTAGAAGACCTACAAGGTCCCCTCCAACTCTATTATTATTATTATTATTATTATCATTATCATTATCATTATCATTATTATTATTATTATTATTATTATTATTATTATTATTATTATTATTATTATTATTATTATTATTATTATTATTATTATTATATCCAGCTCGAGGATCCGAATAAAAATCCAGGTTCATTCTGTTTTCAAAAATCTTGCTGTTTTGACTTCCGGATCCGGTTGCAGTGCCAGCGGCCGTGCAAATAATTTGTTCTCTTTGCCGTCTGGTTTCCCCCCGCCGGTAGACCCTGGACAGGGTCGAAAGTCGCCCTGGAGGGGCGACCACCGTAGAGGAGGGCACTCGTCGATCGCAGAGGGAGCGGTAGCTCCCTCTGCGGTCCGAGAAATCACCTTTGGGCCGACGGGGAAAAGATCGGCCAGTAACATGGCCGATCACTTAGCTGCTCCAGCCGAAAGTCACAGCAACATCTAAGCAAAAAGAACCACTGTGGAAGATCCAGGTGAGACCTTTCCTTCCCTCTTGTTATTTTCTTTACTTCCCTATGAAAAGCCTCTAGAAACTATTCCCTCCCTTGAAAAAGCAGCGTTTGAATACTTGGGAAAAAAGTAACTACTCTTTATTGTGTATTTGAACTGCTGGAATTCGGGGGATCCTGAAAAAAAAAGAAAAAAAAGAAAAAAAGCCTTACTGTGACTCTTTCTCGCTGTTTGCTTGTTTTCAACTTAAGTGGAAATTTTTAGGGAGGGGGGTGGAGTGTTTTTCTTTCCTCCCCCCCCTTCTGAACATTTTTATCCACTTTAAAAAGGGGGGGAAAAACTATCCTGGCTACTGGGTGGAGTTATGTGGATTGGAGGGTTACAATGTATCCAGGAAATTGGCGTGAAGCCCAGAAAGCCTTATCGTAACATTGTAACCATGGTAACGGAACTGCTGAACTTGGCGCTATGCCCAGACATTCCTGTACTTTTCTTATAGAAAAAAAAAGGGAGAGAAGAAGAATGGAAGCCTATCCACAGCTTAATTATGGACTCATACTAGCAAAAATCTTGGAAACGAGAGAAGAATTAAGTGAACATTTCAGGACACTTAGGAATGAGAATGGTTCAGAGTTAAAAATTGAATTTCAAACTCCAACTGATCATGATACAAAATTGGATTTACAACTTAATGAGATGGAGGATTTATATCTACAATTTACTGAAGAAGAAGATGTTACACCTTATATACAAAGGATGGAGATTTCTGAGGACCAAAGGCAGAATTTAATTGAAACATCTATAGATTTAAAAACAACAGAAATGGACTCTCTAATACGAGACATTAAAAATGCTGACAATACATACAAACAACGAATAATCACCATACTGACTAAGACTGATTACATAGTGCAGACAATATTGGGAAAAAGAGAAGAAGATTATGATCAGACGCAACTGTGGGAAAATGTGTATAATCAAATATTAAGATGGGAGGAGCTAAAGGCCCTATTGTGGAAACCTGCTTGGCATAAAAAGAAAGCTAGAATTAGGTTTAAAAATGAGTGTTAAAACTTTATTTGATGGGTAAAATGGTTTTTAGAGACTTTAAGTGAGCTAATATTTTTGAGATTTTTAAGGTTTAAGATTTTAGTCTGATTAATATTGATCTGAATTATGGATTTGATTATGGCTTGGAATGGCAACTATGGAAAACTGGAAAAGTTAAAACTAAAGGAGTTGTATTGAGATTGGTGAAATAATGATATTTTTACTTGCAATGATTGAAGAATGGATTGATTTATAAAAATGTTTGATAGAGTATAGGAAACAGAATATAGTGGAGAAATTTTAAAATATACATATATATATAATAGCTATATGTTTAGCTTAGAAATAATTAGAAATAACAAGTTAATGTAAAATGGTTTAAAAACGTAAAGTTATATTCGTTTATAAAATATGTATGTGAAATAGAATAAGAGATAGAAGTTAATTGAGAAATATAAAGTGAATATTTGGAGTAATATGGTCTGTATTATATGGATACTCGAATTGTATACTATATGTCTATGTAATGTCAATTGGAATATGTTAATAGTTAATTAAGCTCGAAACGGGTGGAAATACTATTGATAGTTTTGTTTTGTTTTTTGTTTTTTTGTTTTTTTGATTGATAAAATAGAGAGGGAAATTTTAAAAAGTAACCTAAATTGTTTATGTATGACTATATGTTTTATTTTGTTTTATGGAGTGCCCTATCTCCACGATGAGTCCTAAGCACTTGGCTGTAAAATTAAAAAAAAATCAATAAAACTTGTTATATATATATAAAAAAAATCTTGCTGTTTATTGAATATACTGCATGGTTATCTCAATGGTGCTTTTTCAAGAGACAACTGGACTTTCTTGTTTTTCTTTGAAGACATTTTGCTTCTCATCCAAGAAGCTTCTTCAGCTCTGACTTCTTGGATTAGAAGTGAAACATCTTCAAAGAAAAACAAGAAAGTCCAGTTGCCTCTTGAAAAAGCACCTTTGGGATAACCATGACTTGGATGACTGAGAATCTCCATAGACGTTGCATGGTTATGTTGAAGCAAAACTAACTGAGGTTCCAACACCAAATCATAGTCTTAAACAATAATTTTCCCAGCCAAACCCCCAATGTCTTACTTAGTCCATATAAACAAGTTCACTTTGTTATGGAAACCATCTGCTTCAAATCCACACCTGTTAAGGTGTCCTTGAAAAGGTTTCAGACTCTCACGGTCTTCAGTGGAATCTTCAAGTTTCATTTCTCCATCTAACCCACTTGAAAGTAACACTTCCCCCCTTACTCTAAAGGCAAGTTGAAACGCAAACGCATGTAGCTGCCAAAGTTTCATCCTTGATATATGCATTTTTCTCATCCAGAGATTCTTTATATCCTTGTTTTACCAAACGTCCTTTTTCATACTTTATGTGAGTGGGGCTTAGTACATATTTCATGGCACTCTGTAGCATAACTCTTTTTACTTGGTGTAAAGCAGTTTTTTCATTCTCTTTTCATTCTGTTGGGAGATTAATCTTACAAAACGTTTCCATATAGGATTTTCTTCCTGCACTCCTATTTTTGCCACTTGGTCTCCATCTATACAGCCCTTCATGGCGTAGGACTGGGTTGTCTGAGGAACTGCCAATTGTTTCTGTCCACCTGCTATGTGGAGTAGGTGCACTCCAAGGTTTTGTTTACAAGGCTGCAATTAACATGGTTATGCATTAGTGATGCTACTGTCTTGTTTTTGTACCCTTTGTTTTTGTAAATATCTTAGTCCAGGCTGCCAGTTTATGTGTGTTTTAGTTGTTTTTATGGGATTTTTTTTGGGGGGGGGGGTGTGAGGAAGTATTGCAAGCCTGTAACCTTTGAAATGAGAAGCCATAAAAAAAATCTAAAAATAATACATTTATTCTCTTTTTTCTTCCCTGCTCATTGTTCTCAAATTTACTTTTTCAGTATTCACTCATCTCAGTAATAGCATTATATTCATTTCATGTAACGAAATACTATTTTCCCTCATGAATCACATTATTTCAGAATGTTGCATTTTTTTCACAGAATATGTCTGTATTTCTTTAACTCTCACTGTTCATTAAAACATAACATGCAACTATCACCAACCCATGAATTCCTACCTTTATATGCAAAATTTACATGATACATACCTTCTGACATATATGTTGCCCTCTCATAGTTTTTTATTTTTTATTTATTAAATTTGTATGCCACCCATTTCACTATCCAAAGAGACTCTCAGAGACTAAAACTATATCTTCGTTTCCTTGCATATATTCATCAATTGCACCCCA
This sequence comes from Azemiops feae, assembly GCA_023970755.1. Classification (NCBI taxonomy): domain Eukaryota; kingdom Metazoa; phylum Chordata; class Lepidosauria; order Squamata; family Viperidae; genus Azemiops; species Azemiops feae. The sequence goes on along the minus strand of JALGBA010000429.1, from coordinate 238,417 downwards.
GAAAATCTTTATTCAGCTTTACTACATACTTCTATTTTCTCTTAGTTTTACAGACTGAAATCACAAATAGATACTGTACATCTATTTTTGTTGTTTGTTACCATTTATTCTTTAAATTGTCTTTCGAATCTATCTCTTAGATTCCAAACTCATATATGCAAATATTGTCCCCAGAGTTGACCTCTGCTACACTCATGATTTTGATTGAACAAGGTTTTTGGATATTTTTTTGGCAAGTTAGATAAACAGTTTCAGTATCCCTGTGCCCCATGCATCCCTGCCAGATGCAATATTCTCTTAACAGTAAGAATAGTACAAGTGCAACCAACACTTTATCCCAAATATACCCACATTGTTCTATGCAAAATAAGATCTCCCATTTGGAGACAACCTTGCATGACAACATACTGTTGTTCACATCTCATTGCCTTGATACTGATACTCCACCCTCTTGTATCCCATTGTATTTCATTACTTGGTTTTAATCTAATCTTATGAATTAAGAGTCAGACAGGTAAATATTATTGGATACTTTTTAAAAATATTTACTTAAAGACATTGGTATTAATTCCATTCAATCCTCTTCTGTTTCAGTCTAAGGATCATACATAACATAAAAATAAATTACTCAGAACAACTGCAACTATAATGTTTCTCAATTAAAAACTATTTTGCAAGATATACAAGCCATATTGTTTTAATTGTCTTTTATCTTTGATGCCTGCAAAATGTTATTATTGAAACTGAATTATTTGAAATTGATTCCCACTTGCTCCCAGGTATCTGATTCAGTATTGCAAGATCCAGTCTGGGTCGGTCACCAGGACCAGAAGTTTAGTCTTCTGAGCTTTTGGACTCTTGCTGGAGCCCTCATCCTCGGGGAGCTTCTCTCTCACACCAGAATGTGTGCTTTGGGCTATTCTGTGTGTGGTATTGGTGATAAAGAAGTTCCCTGGGGATGGGCTCCAACATGAATCCGAAAGCTCAGAAAACTAAACCTCTGTGGTCCCGGTGACCGACCCGGATTGGATCCTGCAATACTGAATCAGATAACTGGGAGCAAGTGGGAACCAATTTCAAATAGTTCAGTTTCAGTTATAACATTATCCTGGGACATGTAAACTTGTCTTCATTCATGATCCAGTATTATTAGACATATTTTGTATCAAGTTCTTTTACGTTAAGGATATGGTGTCAGAAATTGCGGTAACATAATACGTGTTATCTAGAATAAAACAGAGTTATGCATATTTATCTGGGTAACTTTGCAGTGTGTCATTTCAAGTAAACAAAGCATTGTACAGGAAGTTGTGTACTTATTTTCATGACTATTCAACTCTCAAGTAGAATATGTTCTTGATACCATATGGTAAAGCACTGTTAGTTACAAGTTCCAATTTCCTGATGCTCCAATTTTTCTTGTATGTTTGAGAACAGTTCAATTGTCTTTTGCATTTTTTTCATCCAATTTCTTTGTCTAGAGCTTTCAAATCTGTTTGCAGAAATCACAACCAAAGTAAGAAATAGAAGAGTCTAAGTTAAGGTTTAATTAAAGATTATTCTGCGAATACTCTAATGAGATTCAAATATATCCCATCATGTAATTCCCTTTTATGGTTAATTAAAAAGCTACAACCAAGGAAGCTGTAGAATTCAGTGGAATCTCTTCAGATTTGAGCACATATATTTAGAACATGATAGAGATTGTAGGAGATGACCAGGCTGAGCCCAAGGCCAAAGGCATCATCAGTTGGGAGTCCCTTTGCCTACAAGAGATCTGTCCAGCTCTTCTTGAATTCTGTTAATTTTTATCTACCGCCAATTTTCCTTGACTGTTAGTAATTCAGATTCTTGTAGAGAGCTAAAATGGATTAAACTTGTACTCATTTAGACAACCTTGGTTCCTGATTTCTTGTGCCTGATATTCTTTAATCATGTGAAAGTACGCTTTCCTAATATATTAATTTTGGAAGGAAATCTTAAAATAATTAATAGAGTACTGTACTATGTGGCAGCAATCCTTCAGATATATGGAAAAGAATGTGGTTGTTATTACTGTATAATTCTTATAAATTATTAAATCTGTACTACTATATATGAAAAAAGTTTGAACAGTCATATTCTCACATAACTCTGTAGTATATTAAGAGTCCTATCTACATGTACCCATGTTTATTGAATGGAAATCCCAAAATATATGTATGTATATGTGTATGTATGTTATAGAATTGTAAATTTAGGCTATAATTATAAATATGCTTAGTTAACTTCTATCTGTATTTGTATTTCAGTAATATAATCATGTTTCCATAATGTAGTCTTTTCCCAACCATGCCAACCAAATCCTCCACTACCAAAGTAGCAACACAATCTCCCACAAAGTAAGCTGCATAAGAACACTATCCAGGTGAGCACATGCACACTGCAGCAACCCTGATCATCAGAAAAAGAAAACAGATAATCTATACAACAATTTCCAGCAAAATGGATGACATGTATCTTCGTCAAAAAGTGCCTGACCACTCAACCTAATATAGCCCAACCAAGCCATAAAAAGAATAACACTATGATACATCAAAACCACCTAAGTAAACATGCTAAGTAAATCAAAAGACCCAGAGCTCAGAAGAAAAACACAGGAATCATCTACAACATACAGTGTAAGCACTACAGTAGCCACTAGGCAAGCAGGCAGAAGACTGTAGGGCAAGCAGGCAGAAGACTAGCAGAGTGCATCTATGAGCACCAACTAGCAGTCAGAAGACATGATGAAAACTCTTTAATTTCATGACACATGGGTAGATTTAAGCATAATTTCAACTGAGAAACTGACCATCCTAGACCAAGCCAAGTTCAAAAATGCTAGAGAAGAAGCTGGGCACTCAGACAAATCGGCCATCAACAGGCACATAGAGATAGACAACACCTACATGCCATTTAAAAGAGACAATCAAAAAGCCAAAAAGGAAACAAAAAGACCAAAATACCTCTTCACCAGCAATCAACACTCAGATGAGCAGAGATTAACACCAAGATTAACATTAGACCAAGAGTTAAGTAGCAAACACTACCCAATTCAAGAAACAACTAACTCAGACAAACAAGCTAATAGCAAACAACAGCCCAATCAAGGAACCACACCAAAACTTACTGGGCAATATATAAAGTCAGAGCAAACCCCACTTTCTACTAGCACTGATGATGTTATCTAGTTTAGTAATGAAACATCTGCAAAAAAATAACCAAGAGGGCACCAAGGACTCCACAGTTTTCCCAAACCATTACATTACAACATTGTAATAAGAATTGCCCAATCTAATATTTCTGTTTTAAAGTTTGAGTTCTATATTACACTTAACAAGAAATTCAAGATAACATTAACTTTTAAATAAAATTGCAATGATATCCTTTAAATATATTCATCTTAGAATATTTTCATTGCATGTGAAAAAAACATGTTTCTTTTTTGATAACGCATCAGGAACATATACGATAACCAGGCAGGCAGAAATATTTTGTAACTGAAAATGTCTTGGTATTAGTAGATATTCAGTTACAACTGGGTAACTGAATATAAATGAAATTCAGTTTTTAACAAAGACATAATTCAAGCTACTTGTAACAGTAACCAATTCCAAATAAAATAAAAGTTAGGAGAAATCAGTATTGGCTGAATACAGCCATTCTGCTGATACATCTTCTGTATAACATTCTTGTGATTGAGACTGGTGTTTATTTCTAATTCTGGGTTCCTATTCGCTATCATGAGACATCTATGACTGACTTTCTGTTGAAGTAATTATGTCTGCAGAAGTCAGCTTACCAGAGCTTCTTTTGTTGCACAGGAGACTGAAATGGCAATAAACAGAATTAGTACTACTTTCTTAATTTGTGTTGTTGCTTAAGAATGAAACCCAAAGTAATAGCAGTTCTTCCATTCTTTCCCTCTAGCTCAGGCATGTCAAACTGCCGGCCCATGGGCCGGATGCGTCACGTTGAAACCGCACCTACCTCATTGCCGGCAATGGAGAAAAAGTTCTGATACATCGCGCGACGTCACATAACGTCGCGAATTTGACATGCCTGCTCTAGCTCAACCCTGTCAGCCTTCTAAACAGATCAGACCAAGCAATCAACTTCACAGGAAAATTAAAACTATTGTTTTTGAGACTGAATATAGTAATTACATTTTGAAATTCTGATTGCATGGTGCTTCTTGCACTACTCATTGTTCAGTGAATTAGGGAGTTGTCTATCTGAACCACTTCCAAATGTTATCTGGACACTCCAGAATTATAAAATATTTTATCCCTTGCCTTCCTGGCAACAGAGGCACATTACAGTAATGGTTCAAGTAATCTTCCTAACTCTTTAAAGCCCTCAGTAGATACGTCTGAGGAAAAGTGATCCTTAGTTGAAAACAATGTCTGTCTCTTCCTCTGTCCTATAAGCTAGAAGGGAAATTAGTAGTTCCTGTATACTTATCTCTAATAAGCCTGCTTGACATGTTAAGATCACCTACTAAAGAATTTATGCCTAATTAAAATAATATAGAAGTAAATTCTTCTACATAGTTCCTAGGAAGGCCTTCTAGTAAAAGTGAAATTTATTGCAGTATTTGATTAGATCCCAAATAAATAAATAAATAAACCACAGTGGATATTTCTTTTTCAAAACTAAAATATTCAGAAAATAAAACTGAGAACAAAGGATAATTTAGTGTATACACAAGATTTTATAAAACTGACTAACACTTATATTAATAATTTGACTCAGTTTTGAGAATGTCTCTGTGTGTCAAAAAAGAACTAAAAAATGCTGACAATTAAATCCCAAATTAAGCACATGGTCAAAATGATAGATATGTATAGTCATCAGACCCAGAATTATAATAATGGAAAAGTAGTTTCTATATTGTAGGAAAAAAGTTTAAGTGATAACTATGTTATTCCACATGTAGATATGCTTCACATAGAATGTCAGACATTCCTTTTAACCAAGAGTAGTGAATTAAATCAGAAGGAAAAGGAGAGCGTTGTTTCCTCTGCACACAGTAGTTGTCCGTCATTTCTTTTCCTGAACAAGGAAGATCCAAGGTGAAAGAATGGGCACAAGCTGCATTTTTGTGCATGTGGGAATTGGTTCCCACACAGGCAGTAAAAAATACCATGATAACAGATTTGTAAAAAATAATTTTACAAAGGACTGGAAGGAAGAATAACTGTAAAAGAGTTTTAACATTATGTTTAAAGAGAGAAAGCTTGTTGTTAAATCCTAGAAGTTGTTGAAATTTTTTGACTATGAATTCCTACTATTGTCAATAAATATTACTTATCTGTAATTCCTGAATTGCTTATTGTCTAAATGGTTCGCTTCTCCCCGTGGGATAAACCTGATAGTGCAGCTCATATTTGTTCACTACATTTTTTCTCCAACACAGGAAGGTGCACAATAGCAATAAATCACAGCTCTCGAAATATTTAATCCCTAATTTAGCATTTACTTAGCAGAAGACTTGGAAAACAATTCAGCTAGATTAGAATCCTTATTGCAGAGGTTGAATGAAGTGTCCAGACAACTCTTCATTGCCTACTGCAGAGCAAAGAATTTACATTCACCGACCCACATGTGTACCCACCAATTGGATCCTGCAACAGACGCATGCACACACAAACACACAGAGAAAGATATATTAGTCTAGTCTTAGGCTGATTTAGTTTTGGACAGAGGTTTTACAGCACTTTTAACAATTCATACAGAAAGGAGCAATACCTTCCCCAAATTTGAAAATAAATCACATAACTAATGGAAGGGGCAATTAGGACCAAATCTCAAGACCAAAATCTCACTATCTAGACAACCCAGCAGTGACCATCCAGAGAATGGCAAGGATTGGAACAGAAACCAAGAAGCCTAGTACAGTTGTCCTCAACTTACAACAGTTCATTTAATGACTGTTCAAAGTTACAACAGCACTGAAAAAAGTGACTTATGACCACTTACAACCACTGCAGCATCCCCGTGGTCATGTGATCAAAATTCAGATGTTTGGGAACTGAAGCATATTTACGATGTTTGCAGTGTCCCAGAGTCATGTGATCACCTTTTTCAACCTGACAAGCAAAGTCAATGGGGAAGTCAGATTCACTTAACAACCATGTTACTAAGTGAACAACTGCAGTAGTTCACTTAACAACTCTGGCAGGTAGTAAAATGGAGCAAAATTCACTTAACAAATGTTTCACTTAGCAGCAGAAATTTTGGGCTCAGTTGTGGTCGTAAGTCAAAGACTACCTGTAATAGCATTTTAGATAAATGCAAGTTTATAACAATCAATCAGATAAGACAATTTGATGTGTGTCCATCCTTTTTATTTTAAAAGCAGTCCCACTAAATCAAGTTAGTCTCAAGTTCTGCTATTAGTATTAATATGCAGGTAAGTGTAGAAGTAGGCCAAAAATGAGATGTTTTGGCCCTAAAGTGAATTTGATCAAGAGAGATGACAAATAATACATAGATTAACCTGAAGAAATTTTGGTTTAGGTAAAATATTAGTAAAATGAACTAATTATCAGCAAATAGGCTAGCCATTCTCTTCCAATGTTGTTTTTGTTGTTGTTTTATGCTTCTTGAAAATAATGTCCTCATCTCAGACTTGACATCTCTGCAATTTTGAACAGATTTGGAAAAATCACCAATATTTTGACAGAGTTTCTTGGCAATGGAATGTTCTTAAAACTCATTTGTCATAACTAGCCAAAGCAATGGAATGGATGGATACATTATTGTGACACTGCCAATTTTTACTAATTTTCATAATCTTTGGTAATTTCAGGTAGTAGCAATCTTCTTTCTAATAATAGCAGCTTTTGGTGGAGATGGTATTTTCATTCCATTAAGAAATGTAATCCCAATCTCTTTTGTAATAAAACAGATCCATTTAGAAAACAGTTTTGAAGTAAACAATAGTCATTTGACTAGTTAGTCAGAAGTACCATAGAATTAACCTTCTCAATTTCTTTGAAATATTTTTGACCATTTTTATATTAAATAATAATTTAATTTATTATTACTCGAATTATTTTGAGAAGGAAGAACAAGTTTTTTGACTGTTTCACTATTCCCAGATGTTAATGGTCCAAATTCACCACTTAAATCAATTGTTTTCTTTCCTCTAATATGGTTGATTCAAGTATCTGATACCATTGACTTTTCATTTTTGGTTATAGCCTTTGATCTTGCTTCACTACTTTATCTGTGGAATCATAATCCCAGCATTTTCCTGCTTGAAATATTTTTGAATTTATTTGTCTAACTCCAGACATGGACTGGTCCTCTAGTCTCTATACTAGAATTAGAGCTGAATGTTCATGTAGGAATTTAAAATGTACAAGTAAAATTACATAAGCAAATTTTAATTATTCTTTCCCTAGTTTTTTCAATCCATTCAAAACAGATGTAATGGGAAAATTTCCATTGTTTATCATTTGATGACAATTCAAATGTTTATGTAGAATGGCTCAAAGTTCTACCTAATTCATTATCTTTTAGTTTAGTTTATTTCTGCTTTCAGATGTGTCCAAAATATTATTGGGTCCATGATACTAAAATTGAAATGTATTCACTTTTAATATGTACTGTAGATCAAAGCTTTGTGGAAAGTTTTGTGGTTCATAAAAAGTCTAATTATGATAATAAACTAATCATTAGAGTTAACAGTAACTGAAAATCCATTATCTTATATTAAATATATTAATATACCTGCTTTCTGTGTTAGAATTTCTCAGACTAGTTTATAGCTTATAGTTCATAGCTATAAAATATATTATAATAATATATCAAAATCATATAAAACAATAGTCAATAAAAATCAGTTCCTGTTTGCTGCAATAAAAACTCAAAACTCTGCAAATGGACATAAAATGCACACATCAGAATTAAATATATTACATAAGATACATTTAAAAAAAGGGAAAAGTGCAATGCAGACAACCAGAACATTTCCAGATGCAGATTGTGGGACAGCAGATCATGAATTATTGATGTAAAATATACCAGTTAAAGTTGCAAGGACATACATTATGTTCCAGTAAGGTTGACTTGGAGGATATACATCAAAATGTAAGATTCATATAAAGAACAAAAAGTTCAAGTTGCTTAATTGAGTAAAAAAATATATGAAGAATTATATGAAGAGAGATGAGGCAATGTGAATTAAGGAATGTATGAATTACAAGGGATTTTGGAGATCATCCAGTCCAATCCGTTGCCCACTTCAGAAATTAGCATTGAAGCATGCGCAAGAGACAATTATGCAGTGTCTGTTTGAAATCTTCATCAAAGAGTTCACCATATTATAAGTCCTATTTCATTGTTGAAATTTTTCATGATATCCAACTGAAACCTACTTCAATATTCAATCTTCTGTAACAACTCTGAACAATTCTCATTTGTTAAATCAGGTTATGCCAGATAAATCTTATTGGTTTAGCCAACAATGTGATTAGATTAGTGGACAAGAGTGCAATATTCACCTGCACCAGTACAGTTATAGTATTACAAACATTGATAATATTGTGGTATGCTGCACTAGCCAGACCACACCTGGAATTCTTTGTCCAGCTCTGGTTGACAGAATACAAAAAGATAACTAAAGAAATGGAAAGAGTCAGAGAAACTTGGAGGCTAAATTCTGCAAAGATCAGTTAAAGGAATGAGCTATGTTTAGCCTTAAGAGGACACATTATAGATGTCTTCCAATAATACTTGAAGGACATTGCAGACAGAGAGTATGAGTTTATTCTCAATAGCACCCAAGCATAAAGCAAGAGCCAGTGGATGAAAGCTTTATAGAGAAAGTTTCAAACTTGTAAATAAGCAAGACTTTTCTTACTTTAAGAAGTATTAAGCAGTGGAACAGCCTCCTTCCTGAAGTTGTAGATGTACCATCACTGGAGATTTTCAGGAAAAGATTGGATAGTAATATCTGGGATAGTATGAGAATTCCTGCCTGGGTGGGAAGTTGGACTAGAAGACCTCTAAAGTCCTTCTAACCCTAAGATTCTATCATGTCATATCAAAAAAGGGAGATTAAAAATTGCCAGTTTACTAAATAATTGGCCTAATTCCCCATACAGGGAAAGTTTTGCTTATGGATCTTACAAATATAAGGCAGTGAAAAAAAAAGTCAGATTAACAGAAAGATTTCAGAAAAGACAAAAGGACATGAAATCAAATAATTAGCATAAGATGAGTCATGAACAGAGCAAGAGAATATAAGAAGGAGGTTGCTTTATGGACAGCAGCAATATCTTGATGGTGTAGATCATGCCAGTATATAAAATATATTAAGACTAAATAGTGTGTCAGAATGCTTAATTATTTCCCTGTGGAACCTTTGCAGTGAAGAATTGAAAAGCATGGTTATTCAGGATAAGAAAGGCAATAAAACAAAGATAGAAAAAGAAAAAACATCTGAGTTAACATTAAATATTAGGTACACAGGAAAAAATTGTAATTAGTATGTTGTGACCTTACAGTTGACAACAAAGTAGTGAAAATAGTGCATATTATTTTCTTGGGAATAAGAACAGATAAAGATATAATCTGTGCTGAAGAATTAAGAAGGAGATTAATCCTAAGGAGGAAGAAAATGAAAATCATAGATAAGATTATGAAGTGTAAGGATATTTCTATGGCAACAAAAATCAGAAAAGTTAACACAGTAGCTTTCCCAGTGGTAATGTAAATTTTTGAAAGCTGGACACAGAGAGTTAGAAAATAAAACTCCTTTGAACTTTGAATCTGGAGATGGTTATTAGAAATACCATGAACTACAAGATCCAATCAATCAGTCCTGGGCAACAACAACAGAGAAAGGACTGATTGCTCCTTTGAGATGGTGATCAGAAAGCAGAAAATCCTGTTCCTCAGGCATGTGATCATATTTTTTCACATTCTGTGTATGTGTGTGTAATAATTGTCTGTTTGACAAGTTTAAGGAAAGCAGAAGAGACAAAGTGAATTGATGGTATCAAAAATATTATAAGACTGCCCTTTAGCAAAGTACAGATTGAGGGTGAAGGTTCGTTCTCCAAGCTTGTGGGTTGGTTTTTCAAAACTCTGCTGAAGAGGTTACCTAGTCTGGTAACAAAACATTCAGAAACCAACCCACAAGCTCAGAGAACGAACCTTCACCCTCATCCTACACCCAAACTAGGGATATTCGCCACTATTACAGAACTATAGATTACTAAAAATATAAGTTGGTAAGGTCCATGTATTCACCAGGGTTTGGTTTGACATCATCTAACTCTGCAGAAATTTGTACCAATGAACATCCCAACACTGATGAGAGGGTGAATAGTACTGGCATCTTTAAAAAGTAGTACATTGTTTCTGTCCTGGAGTGTTGAATTATGAGAATTCTTAGATTGCTAATATTATAATATTGCTTCACTAGTTCCCAGAATTCACAGAAGAGAATTTAGTGAGCTAGCATATCAGTCAAGTACAGTTTTCAATTTATATTAAAAGTAGTTTTCTGTTGAGGATGCAATAGAACTTAAAGAACATGCTAATAAAAGAACTAAAAGGTCATTGGCTTCTGTTCAGAATTTAGAAGATACATATAGATTGAGATTATAATTGATTTGAACTCTCAAATGCCGGCCAAAATTAACAATATTAAAATGCTGTTTCTGTCAAGGCTTTGAAAGTTAAAATACACAATAAAAAGTTCTACAGGTTTCTGAGCCAGATAACATAGTACTTTAAAATCAATTTTATACATAGAGAAGCAGTAATTTTCTTGGAGCTTTTTGAATAAATATCCTGGGTCCTTGCCTGATCTGTAGAAATCAAACATATATTTTGAAAGTTTCAGCTAAATGGAATGTCATAGCCTGTTAAATGAAAATGAAACAGAAAACTTGGATGCACACAGATACCTGTCACAAAGATAGAAAGATGATATTAAGGTTTAGTGTGAAAGCACACATTGTGTTTCTAGATTGTTCAAAAACAAGAAGAAATCATTTTTATAGACTTGGTAGACACTGGTCCCTCTTTTATTGAGTATTATACTTTTTTCTGAGTGGAGACACAATCTATTAATTATGGCATAGTTCATGAAATATAAAGTAGAGGCAATATTTTCCCCAAACATCAGCTAAGAGGAACTAACTTTTCATTCAATTTCCAATTTGATGTTAATTTGGAGATGGTATAGAACGTTTTATGAGCTTAACTTCGTTACTCTTGATCTGTTTTCTTTTTACTGTAATCATAAATTATTACTAAATATTGGTGCTCCTTTAACTAACTGTGAAAATAACATCTAGAATCTGGGAGCCAAAACTGGGAAGCATATTAGTCTTATTGTAGGAGATAATGTCACAACTAATAGCAATTTAAGTTTATTCTTTGTGAATATGTCTTTGTAAAGCTGTATAAGTTGACAAGAAGCATTCCAAATATAGTGGCACTGTAAATTTGTTCAAAGAATTGTTATTTTGGCAACTTTTAGTACCTTTCCTAATTATCTTCACCATGGAATTATCTTTTTCATACGAACTACCTACATTATGGGCCAACATATTATCAAACTATGAATCATGATTCCAAGAACTCAGGATGACTCAGCAATGAGGACAAGGATTCTTATTTTTCCCCCCACTTTCCTCAGTCAGTTAGACCAGATGAGGAATAATATCAGAGGTGAAAAAAAGTCATGATGAGGAGTGAATAAAAATTATTAATAAATTGTAATAATATTGCAAGTGGTATTAACTAAGTGCAGATTTATTACATTTTATTTGTGTAGGACAGTGAAACAAAATAAATTTAGACACCTTCCAGCATGCATTTCCTGTGGTCTCAGGTCTAATGCACTTTATGCTTATGTGCATGGTAAGTAATATGATATGACAGACCATATCATAGAAGTGAGTCTGATTAATGAGAAACTCAGAAAAGGAGGCCAATAAGCAAAGAAGGGTCACCATCCAATTTAAGGAAAGGGGAAATAGAAGTATCAAAGCATTAGTTTGAGGAGTTATGCAGAAAGGCCATTAATCAGCCTTGCCTTTATAAGAGGCCAAAAATGTTTCTGCTGACTTTATTCCTTTGCAAGCTCACCCCATGCGTAATCCAAAGTAAACAACTGAAACTGTCTCTTCAAGGGCCTAAATGTTATATAAGAAAATTAAGGGCCTTCCTTAAGTGAAAATTTTTAAAAAAAAACATATGTGAAGATGTGTAATGTTTATTTGTTTGTTTTTAAATTCCTTCCTGGAATAAAACAAATGCTTTTTAATCCTTCTTAGCAAAATAAGTAGAATTTCATCAACAGTATATGTCCTTCCTGATGTGCAAGAAGATGAGTTCTTTAGTTTGTCTGATTTGGTAGACCCTATGTCCTGTTCTCCTCCAAGAGCTGATGGCATGTTAGTTTCTGCTGCCAGAAGGAAAAGGGAAAAACAATGGATGTCTCACTTGTGATGCCTTCAATTTGCATTTTTAGTTGGTGTATGTATTTTAATGTCACTGGGAGTCCTGAACTATTGGTTTTTCTTCTGACAGTATTGTGCATTATTAATGCAGTATGTGATTAGCACTGCCATGTTAAAGACAGATAAAAACTAATTAATGATATTCATAGAAAATACATCTATCTATAGCCACTATACAGTAGTTCTACTATACAAATAACAGCATCCCGAAATACCAGAAATTTGATATTAAGTCAAATGGCATTCTCCTAATGGGAGTCTTCTGTGATAGTATTAGTTCTTAACAGGAATTAAAAATATCTAGAAACAATATTGAAAGAATATTCAGATACGTTTAAAAAATGGATACAAAGTTTTTTATAGTCAAATATAACATTTCTTCATTGAATGGATAAAATACAGAATAAATAATTGACTTTATAGCAGGGACAACAATAGATCTAGAGAGCTGATCCAGTTTACACACATATAAAATAATGTTTAGTTGACAAGTTCTGTTACTTTTTCATAACACTTATATGATTGTTCTTTGCATTATTTATTTTAAAAAAAAATTTAAATTATTTTTTAAAATTTAAACTATTAATTATCTTTAGCATTTGATCATAGTGAAAATGTTTTGACTTATTATTTTGTTTAGTTAAGAGGGGGCAATAAGAAGAATTCTAACTGACAATGTATAAAATTACACTTGTATTGGGATAATTGTACAAAAGAAATACAAGAAATACTTATATTTCTTTTTTGTGTTTGCAATTATTATTCAAAAATATTATTAAGATAATGTCCAGGTTTGAATCTGCTATTTTCCCATTATGATACCTTAATTCAGTGTTCTGTCATAGCCAAATAAACCATTAGTGCATTATTGATCAGTTCATGTTGAATCTCTATTACTTAGTGTGGAGGAGTGATTTTGGAAGATATTGGTTTTTTGACAGTTTGCTATCCAAAATTATTTGAAATCATTTGCTAACTGTTCATCTTTTCTCCAGATATGTTATGAACAATTCCCTCATACTTCACCTTGTTTCTTTTCAGTGCAGGCACAATTTTTCCCCTTTCCCTGCCTCAATGAATGTCTGCACTAAGTCCAAAGCTTGGAGTGATTTACCTGAAGAGTGATATTCAGAAACCACTGTAAGTTAATTTTGTAAACTCAGCATAATATTACTGCTTAAGGACAAAGTCTCAGAACCTTGTAAAAAATTAGAAACCAGCATATACATGATGTATCAAAAGTTGGGTCATTTGAGCCAATCACAATATGTTTTATTAATTTTGCATTTCATAGAAAATATTACTGATACTTAGTGGTGATCAAGGGTCGTGTCTGAAATGAATAAGAAAGTTTTAGAAGAAAATGACAACCAATCGAACATTTATTGTAATTCATATAAAAATTTGTCTGTGGCACCTGATTTTTGCTACATCTTGTATTTTTACAGCATTACCTAAGGATATAGAAACAAAGTTACAATAGCGTTTCAGTTGCATTTTTGAGATTTCTGCTGTTCAGTGAAGTTGGGTTTTGGCATTTCAGGTCAGCTGGAAAGCCAATATCAAATCATTTACAAGGCAAACTTAATGTTCAGTTAATGTAAAATCATCAATTTAATAAGCATTTGTATGATTAGAAACAACAATCATTCGTATAACATTTTCTAATTCTCAGAAAATAAAAATTGGGTTGTCTGATGATGTGTAAGGACTCTTTTTTCATTGGAGTCAATAAGGCAACATATATAATCCAAATCTGTAAAAGAAAACATACAAATCTTGATGTGTTATGATCCCAAAACATCATGAATGGAACCCATGTCTCTCTGTGTATGTGAATGCACATATTTAGCATCTCAACATCTAGGCAGACAATAATTGATAAAATAATTCAACTTGAAAATAACTCTAAATTTTAGAGTTCCAGATCAACAATGGCAAGTAATTTTATGCACTGAATTATTTATTCGACAATTAGCTAAGATAATTGTAAATTTGACTGACAAAATGGGGGGTAATATTTTCTCCAGCATTCCTTGTTTACCAACCCAGATTAAAAAGAAGCAGTTAGTGTACTGTATAATTGGTAGAATATAGGCAATGGTATTTGGGTTGATTAATTGATTAAAGTTGTGCCATCGTCAATGTTGACTTTTAATAAACATATATAGATAGATTTATGTATGTTATATTTCTGAATGAAGGTAGTCTGGTTTTTTTAAAGTAGAACTGATGAATATGCATGAAAATGAAAATATAGGTATAATTATGAATATACAAGGTAAAATATGTGGCAGGGGTGGGAGAGTGACGGGGCAGAAGCCATCTTGCTCAGTGCAAAGATCCTCCAGCAGCTGTGCTTGCAACTGGCTTGTAACATCTGAACTCCATGTCCTTCCTTCTCTTCCTCCTCCTGCTTCTTCTGCTATTGCTTCTTCTGCCTCCTCCTCCTCCTCTTCCTGGTCCTTCTTCCTCTTCCTTCTGCTACTTCTTCTTCTTCCTCCTTTTCTTCCTCACTTTCCTCCTCTCCCCCTCCTGGCACCCCAGCTGGGCTCGTGCTCCTTTCGTGCAATTCTCCAGGTTTGCAAGACAAGCGCCCTCCAGCCCAGCTTGGAGGGGGATCCCCCCAAGTTTTGTGTGTGTGAGGATGTCTTTTTCTCAGGGAGCAGGGAGAAGCTACCTTTCACCTTGAGCACTGCGTCTCCAAGGGAATCTCTCTCGTCTGCACCTTTTCTAAGGCCACTGGGCTACATTGCACTTCAACTGGAGTTTTTTGCTTTTGTTTTGATGCTCCAGGTGCCTAGTGTTTTGACAACATCCTGCCTGCTTTTTGAGGTTTAATTTGGTATGTGTATTTGTGTGTGTGTTTGTGTTCCTCCAAGTTTTCAAGCCAAGCGCACTCCTACCCTAGGGAGGAGGGGAGAAGTTACATTTCCCCTTAAGCACTGTGTCTCCAAGGGAATCCCTCTCTCATTTGCACCTTTTCCAAGACTGCTGGGCTGGTGCAGTGCCGCATTGGTTTGGTCTCCCTCTCCCCCCCCCATGGTTTTCTCAGCACGTCCTCAATGTGTTGGGTCTTTGGTTTGTTTTGCTGGAAGGCTGAGTTTAGGATTATCTCTTTTTCTTCCCACTTTTTGGGAAGCAGAAAGTCACTGGTCTAATCTAATACAATGTAATCATAATAGAAATAAAGTGCATTATTTATTTCTTTATTTAGAAAATTTACAATAAATGTAATGCACTTGAATCATCCTGAAACACCCCCTCCCCCCACTCTGTTCCATGGAAAAATTGTCTTCCATGAAACCGGTCCCCGGTGCCAAAATGTTTGGGGACCTCTGGGTTAGACACTACTTGATTCCAGGTCCATAAGAGTAAAGTCTAGAAATGTAAGGATATTTTTTTAAAAATTTCCTCTCCAGGATTGCTGCTAGGAGCACATTAAAGCAAATTAATGATACGGCTCTTCAGAATTTGGGGGCTGTAATTTGATATAAATATTGCAATGGTTATAAAAATAAAGATCATTCACTGTCATCATTATCTCCAGGCAGGGATAACGCTATGTTATTAGCTAAGAACCCAAAATATTTGCAGTAGATCTTAAGACTGTGTGATACAATAAGGAGTATGGTGGATCTGAAAATTATATTTGAAAGATGTACTATGTAATCCAAAGTAGAGTCTGTCAATGTCTCTGTGTGGATGAAGGGAATGAGTCACTGTCATTATTTTTCTGATCTTCCTATCCAGGGTTTTAGTTCTGTTTGAGTCCAGTCTACTATTCCATCTGTGTGTCTAATGACTGGAGTGGCCCAGCAGTTAATTCCTTTTGCAGTATTTCCTCCACTGAGTTTGGACTTTCTTCTTCACTTTCATGATGTACTCATTTCTAACCTTAATCTTGTCTTCAATATGCTTGATGTTGCCAGCTTGAAGGTATTTATAGTGATCGTCTTCATTCAGACTCTTGAAGTTATTTCCATAGGGCATCTTTATTCCTTCAGTTTTCTGTTTCTGTTTCTATTGATGTCGAGAGTGACTCATTTATCCAGTTTAAACTCCATTGCAATATCTTGGCTGTACATATGGACAATGTTGAGCAGTGCTTCTGTTTTAAATGGTGTTTTTCCATTCAGCTTTAGATCATCCATGTAAAGAAAGTGGGATAGCCTGGCAGATTTTTTTGGATGTTTGATTGCCATGGCTAGCAGAATTTGCACAGTCTGTTGTGTTTTCATTGCCCACATACCCACAAAGATATGGGTTACTGGTAAAAGTTTTAAAAGAAAACATTCTAGAAATAATGGCGTTCCTGAAATAAAAAATTACCAAAAATATTTTTAACTATTTTATTTATTATCTAATTTATATAGCCACCCATCTTACAAGCAAGTGATTCTGGGCAGCATACAACAAAACTAAAACAATACATAGCTAAAATGATTACCAATAACAACAAGTAAGTCCCTTTTTACAACCCTATAATCCCTTAATTTGGGGTAGAGACAGGCATTAAGACTATAAAAACAGCTAAAAAAAATAATAGTTGAAGGTAGTAATGGAGCCACCTCAACAGTTCCCTGGGTTCTCCAGGCCCGCTGGCATAATGTTTGACAGCTTAGAAGTGATGAGGCCATGCTCAGCTCATGGGGAAGAAGATTCCACAGTACAGGGGCCACAGCAGAAAAGGCCAACCACCTTAGATCCTGCCAAACATAGCTCTCTAGATTATCGGACCCCAGATTTTATTCTAATACTTAATCCATAAAAATAGTGGCAGGGTGAGGAAAGATTAAAAAATAGAATGAATCCATTTTTTAGAATGAAAAATTATGACTTTCATGGGATTTTGCTACAACAGCAACTCAAAACTGAAAAGAAAATGTTGCTTTAACCACAACTGTATCCTTTTAGTCAAATTATAATTAATAAATATAAGAACATTGATTTTTGCAAATATTTTTGGAACATACTTATTAATGTGTAAGCTACAGAAAGTAGTTTGGAAGCTAATACTAAAATAACCTTGTTATAAAGTTCAGGCATTGACTATTTATTTGTAACTAGCTATCCAACCTAACCAAAGTGACTGAGTGATTAACAAACAGCAGCAAACTTAAAGAAAACAATATAAAACTGCAGTAAATAATAATTTCATTGTCATGCAGCATGCTCTTTCAATAGGATTAAATTAATCTGATCCTTCAAAAGGATTGTGCAAAAACATCTAGGAAGAAGTTCTTCTTTACTAAGAACTTAAGCACAAGAAAGATAAGAAGGAATAATTTTATAGTGTTGGAGAGAATAGGCCTGGGGAAAGAGACAGATCTTGAAGGGCCTTTGATTATGGTGAGTTTTTAACTATGGTGGCTATAAATTTTGGCAGACCTTTGGGCAGACCTTGCTGTCCTCAGGTCTGTTTTTCTTCCTCCTTTGCATGTCATCACCTGCTTGCTTACTAGCAAGACTGCTTTTGAAGAAGAGACAGAAGTTGCTCACCAAGGTAAATTTCACCCTCTCCTGTGACAACTAATTTCAGAGGGGAGAGTAGTTAGTCTGTTGCAAAAAAAACAATTCATAATTTGGTAATATTTCATTGTCTGGTAGGGGGGCACGGTGGCCTAGCAGTTAAGATGCTGGGCATTTTGACCAAAAGGTTAGCAGTTCAAGACCTGAACTCACCTGCAACAGGGTGAGCTCCCGTTCTTGCCTCAGCTCCTGCCAACCTAGCAATTCAAAAGTACGCAAATGCAAGTAGAAAAATAGGCACAACTTCAGTGGGAAGGTAACAGCATTCCTCAGCTTATAGTCATGCCAGCCACATGACCATGGAAGCATCTTTGGACAGTACTGGCTTCCTCAACTAGGAAATGGAGAAAAGCACCAACCACTCGAATTAGACACAACTGGACAAGGAAAAACGTAACCTTTACCTTAATTGGAAGGTTAAACTTTTGTGAACAATATTGCAGTTTTATAGATCTTCTTAACTAGGTTATATTCCATAATCGAGATTGTTGTGAGAATACACTTCATAATCTGTAAGATGCCAGTGACAAAAAAGGTGGGGAATAGATTTACTTTGTTTGGGTCCATTTATATCTATAACCATTAACATTTTCTTAACATTTTAAAAAAAAATGTTAGCTTCAAAAAAGATTCAAAGTGATGACGTTAGAATTCAAACATAATTTGACTATGATAGGATTCAATATTGCCTAGTGATCCTGTAACCATGGGTTTGTTAGTTGTTTTTAAGTATGATCAATCAACATATTTATTTACCTTATAGATTCTTGTATACTATGATTTTTAAGGAAAGAAAGAGGAAAAGAGATTCATATCTGCCAATTTGTCTCAGTTCAGTTTCCATTTTCTAACTGAGCAAAAATTTCATTGAATTGTGTAATTTTAATACTTAATGAGAAAGATTATTTAAAGGGGTTACTTGGAGCAAAAATCTGAAATTCTGAAATTAACTACTAGTCTAAAACCAGCTGGTCGCCTGCTGCCCTCTAGAGGCTATTTTGTATAAGTGTCAGCCATCATGGTTTCACAAGAACTTACATATGCTGTGTTCTTTCTTACCATACCAAGCTTATATAATTCTTTTATATAACCAGAGACAATGTTCTTGATTAATAGCAAAGTGGCTTGCCCTTTGTTATACTATAATGTGTTTTTCTGCGTATTTCTTCATTTCTGATTCCATGAGGGTACAGAATTACTTTGTAAAAAAAATTTTCCTGCAAAAATCTTTGGGGGAGGCGGAAGAAAGGTAGGAAATAAAAAATAGATTTGTTATTTTATTGAATATGTTCTTTGTTATAATAAAGAAAATCCAGATTTTATTTGGACAATTCCATCTTATTTTAATGTTAAATACAATACTTAATATAATGTGTATTTATGTTTACGTGTACTACTCAAAGGTATGCTAAATAGCCCCTAAATAGTTCTATTTTCTCAAAACTATTTTTTTTACTTCTCTGTACACAAGAGATCTATTTTAACTTTTGACCACTTTTTAAGATTCTTGTCCACTATTATATTAGTGTTTATCTGTACAGAGTTTATAAACTGAACATAGATATTGAGGTCATTAGCTTTACTGTTCATTCTAAACAGTATTATTTTTGTGAAGCATGCAAAACATCCTAAGCTTGAAATACCAGCTTGGAATATTTAGAGCTTGAATAAGACATGACTTTCCAGAAAGTTTGCCCTGATTTCTGGAAAACTGTAACAACGTGATTTTAATATTGGCTTTGAAATGGCTTAGGTCCCATTTGGAATGTTATTGTTTTAAGAGTCTCATACATTAATTCACTTTTCATTTCCAACATAGACAATAAATTAGCTTAGGATAAAACTAGGTTACAGAAGAAGAGAGTTGAGATGAGGAAAACAGTGATCTCTGCCATGAGAAGACCCAAAAACACAATGAACTGAATTGGTCAAAATGTTTAATTCTACTGTAAGAATCAAATTAGCCATTATACATGCCTCTCTAATGCCCAGTGGCTCTACGGGCAAACAAACCTCCTTTCCCCAATCAGATTGCTTGCAGACATAGCTCCTGTAAGCATTAACAACCAGCATTGAAAACAGATTAGAAAAACTTCAAACAATAAAACATGTTCTGAAAGGAAAACAAACAATAATGCACAGTTATTCTCTTTCCTGCATAGTGTAGGTAACTGCTACCTTCAGAAGTCTCTTTGTTTCCTTTTAGAAAGAAACCCAAGACAACTGAAAAACAGAAGTCTGAGGAGAATGAGATTACGCAGACGGGTGCCTTCGTTGCCAAGTCAGGCCTTCCATGCCTGAACTTTGAAGCTATCTCCTCTCTGAGCCCAGATCTCATCCATTCATCCCATTCACTAAGAAACCTGCTCATATACACAGGGTCACCTGATTGTAAGTACAATAGTGTCATTGTGGATGACTGAGTGTAACTATTGAGACATGGTCTGAGTTGCAGTGTCAACCCACCCTCTCAAAACATTGAAACATGTACCTAATTAGTAGATGAAGTAAAGTTATAAGAAGTAAATTTCTACACTTTGGAGCAGATCTAAAAGGAAAAAGTAGCAGTAGCAGAATATTGTGTAAGTGGTAATGTAAGCGGACAACATTGGATCACTGCACTCTGCACAATTACTAACATATGGAACTGCATTTTCAAAAATTAATGGAAGCAACTGAGGAAGGCCCTATATAACTATAGTAATTCATTCTGCTAAATGAATTGTACGTATGTGAAATCTCTCTTTCACTGAGGATTGGAGGTGTTCTGTCATCTCTAAAATGGTTTAAAAATGAACATTTGCAAAAATAAAGAAAGATTAAGGCCAGTTTCCACAATCCTGGGTATTGTTTAAAACTAATCATAAGAAAATTAGGAATGCAATTGTTTAAAACTTAATTATAGAATGACAAATTCTAAGAGGACTGGTAGTATATGAAAATTCAAGTGACAAACATATATTTTTTTAAATAGATGTTTAAAAAAGCCTTGATTTCTATTAGAAAATTTTCCGAGATTGACATTCTGCTGTTTGTGACTCAGAGGAGAGGACCTCTTCTTCTTTCTCCTAAAACTTTATACCACTCTGTTATATGGTGCAGTACTAAAGGGCTTATGTTAAGCTTTCTGCTAAGCACTTTGTTGTTATCCAGAAAAAGAAAAAAAAGTTGAAGTTTAATTTAATTTCATAGCATATGTGTTCTTATTTCTACACTATGTTCTCTAAAATATCTTGAACTGTTAAGATCTCAGCAAGCTATTTCCTATTTTGATTTTTTCCCAATTAATGGTAAGTAATCCTTAGCAACATCTCATTAGCCTATTTTCTTTGTGTCCTAATCCATCTTCACTTGGAGTGGAGGTAAAGGAACAGTATTCCAAAGTAAGGGGGGAAAAGCAGAGAGGGCTGATTGCTGGGCTCCTGTTCTTTTATCTCTTTGAAGGGAGCCCGATTGGTATATAGGCAGATTAAATCTGAGCAGATCTCAGAGATATCTATAACCCAATATACTTGTAAAATATACACCTCAAATTGCATTTGATGCAAATTGCTAGCCATTGAATCTCTAATAGCAGAGACATTATATAGCTAGTGTGGTTCTCACTATCAGTAAGTAGTTGGCTGTGCTTTACATTGTCTGAAGTTTCCAAATGGTTTTCAAGGACTGGATAGGCATTTATCAGAAATACAGTGATCTACAGTAGTCCAGACACGAGATAATAAGGATATGAGTGACACATTTATTTAAGTGATAACTTCAGCATCAAGTCCAGTTCTACAAATCTTGGCAGTTTTATTTGTATTGATGGCTAGCATGGAATCTACCCTTTTTACAACTACCATATATTGGGTAACCATATTATTGAATACCTCATCACAACTCTAATATCTCTTTATTGGCTAATTACTTCAGACGTTCTGATCTTATCACTGTATAAATAAAGTCAGGACTTTATTTTTTTGCTATGGTGTACATAATTTATATATACTTACAATGATTTTCTTTAGATTTTTGTTCCCCATCTACCAGGCTTAAAATATTTTAAAATTAGCTTGATAATACTATAGTGTTATCTGTAAATATGGTTATCCAATTAATCATTTTCACTCAGATAATTTATGAAGGTTTTTTTTTTTAATTAAAGCTGATTCACTCATTATTTTGGGGGTTCCAGTTTTATGCTCTTCCATCATGAGAACTGCTTTTTGTACAGTATTGCTATTTTCTGCTATATGTGCTTTAGTCTTTCAGTTCCAAGTTTGCTAAATTCAGGAGCATTTGAGCAAGAATTATGTCGAAACATTTTGAAAATCAAACTACTCAGTATGTTCTAGATCCATCCATAATTTGTTGATATTTCCAAATAATTCAATTAATGAAACAAAAATTACCTTTACATATAGATCCCTGCATTGGGAAAGATTTTAACTAGATGATTCCCCAGATTCTTTCAACCTTTACATTGGGTATTTCTGTGAAATTCATCTCTGAGCATTCTGAACTGACCTTTGAGTCAAATGCAGGCCTTGAGGTTTGCCAATCCAGATTTTTGAATCCTGATCCATACCTGCTCGTTGACCTTATTTCAATCTTCCAGTTTTACTTTGTAGAGACTGTCCTTGTGCTACATCAGTGTTGAAGAAACTTATGTGACATGGGAATTCAGAATACCAGTATATAGTAAAAAGAAACCTTATTTTCATACTGGATGAAAGTATCATACCTACACATTAATCCATGTTTGTTCTTTTTACATCCAGTCCTCATTTTCTGTACTGACAGATTTTAAGGAAATGTAGACTTCAACAGAAAAAAGTTCATTAGTCTGATTCAGTATATATTTATGTATGTAACCTTTGATAATGCTTTCCACCAATTTATGCATATGTTTATTTCAATTCAAATAAAGGCTTATGTGGCTCTAAGAATTTGTAGATCCGTGGTGGTCTTTTTCAGACTCTAGCGATCACAAAATCTCAGTGTCTGTGTAAGGAAAGATTTACACAAGTTCCACGGCAAGAACATTTTATGCATAACAGATATGATTTATTATTTTATGTTTTAAATTATTGTAGTCAAATTAATGGGTTTTTTTATTGTCAACTGGCTTGTAACTTCGTAATGAGCATCTATGTCTTTGTAGTCATGAGACTTGGTCTACTTGGGAGGTTCTCTTCTCTTCCAATCTAACAAAAACTGTCAAGTTACCTGCAGGAGGACAAGAAAGCATTAAAATGAATTAGATAGCTTGACTCAGCCATTTTTCTGCTACTATTTAAGTATAACTAGACATTAAAAGTTACAGGGACAGCTGAAAAAATATATAGGGGAATAAAGTCTGGAACTGAAGACAAAGTTAAATTTTTGTTTCAGTTGTAAAGTCTTTCTACAGTGATTTCAATTTATAGATTGCTTTTGGGAATTAAATTTACATAAGTAGAACAAATATTTCTTTTTACATTCAGTTTTATTCAGAATAAATGGATTGTATCTAATGCTAACTCTACAGATCCAATAGTAGAACAGATTCTTTTCCTTTTTTCATCAAATACGTTTTAGATTTAGGATACATGTAGGAGAAAAGACTGGGAGAAAATCCTGTTTGTACGAACCCAAATTTAATTGTATAACATTAAATTTAGCCATATATTCAGAGGAAAATCTGGACTATACATTTAGTTCTACCTCCTGACTACATGTATTCATGGGCCTTGACAGGATCCTCTATATGTGTAGTTGATGACAAGACTAAGAGTCTATATATGTATATTTTAAAACCATATAATTGGTACAACCAGGATTTCC
Source organism: Azemiops feae (assembly GCA_023970755.1). Classification (NCBI taxonomy): domain Eukaryota; kingdom Metazoa; phylum Chordata; class Lepidosauria; order Squamata; family Viperidae; genus Azemiops; species Azemiops feae. Next base: position 214,565 of record JALGBA010000429.1, on the reverse strand, counting down.
ATCTGCATAAAAAACATTTTAACAACTTTGATTGTATATATTAGAAGTCCATTTTCATCTTCATCATCCTAGGAGCCCAGAAAAAAGAGATCACCCCACAACTGGTAAATCAAAATTGTCACTTTTCTGAATCATAGGGAAAATACAAGCATAAGCATTTTTGTTTAATAAAAATGATGCCCTCATGTGGCAATTTTTATATTTATACAGAAGCCCTTTATAGAAATAAAACTATTTAAAATTTCTCTTTATTTAAAATATTTTAATATACATTGAAATTGGTGCACAGATTATTTTTAAAATTTCAAAATAAGAAAATGCTCACAATATATATATATATATATATTTGGGAAAATCATAATATTTTATGTATAAACACAGATGCAATAATAACTACAACCTTGAGTAGTTCTGATTAAAATACCTTTGAAAATAACCTTTTATCATTTATATATGTTCAATAATCCTTATTTTTCTGCATTCTGTACAGTTATTTCACAAGAATATTTTGGAAAAGGAAGGATTCTGGATTACACTTGATGGAAAGTTTGAATCAGTTGATACACAGTACATAAGATTATAATTTCTTGTACATTCCAACTTAAAAATAATTATTCAGTAATTAACAATTTCAAAATATAAAATGACTAGACCAGTTAATAATAACTTCATTTTTTCTTTGCATAATTCCAGTTGCATAGCAGCAAGGAAATGGTAAAATCTCATTGTTCCTGTCTTTTTATTGTGTTCTAAAATGGTTTACCCTGTAACATTGCATATGTTTGGCTTCCATGCATTCATGTGTCTGTACTTAAATAGACTGCTGTAATCATGTAGGTTACGTATGTGGGAAGGTTGTTGTAGAAATCCTGCAAACAGCCAATTGTCTGTTATGGAAAAAATACAGATTTCCTGCTGACAGAGAAATGTCTTTTTACCATTTATAAAAGGTTAAAAAGAAGAATGTAATATTGAAAGTGAATAATTCTATCTTCACATCAAAAACAAAAAAAAATGTACACAACTGAATGTGTTTGTGACACACACACACACACAGTTGTTTCTATCTGTCTGTCTATCTATCTATCTATCTATCTATCTATCTATCTATCTATCTATCTATCTATCTATCTATCTATCTATCTATCTATCTATCTATCTATCTATCTATCTATCTATCTATCTTCAAAGACTGCATTTCTCTACATATTTATTATGCGATAATTTCCAGTAAACTAAAAGGGCCTGACATTTATTTATTTGATTTCTACACTGCTATAATTATAAGACTCTCAGCAAAACATAAAAAATTCCCATAAAATATCCATGGCACAACAATAAAGCATCAACAGTAAAAGCAATTTAGAAGTCAGACAAATCAAACATTCAATTATAAATTGAAGCAATATATGAAATATATTGTATGATGCATCTTTTCATATTTAAAGTTAAAAGAATTCAACTCTTCTAGAAGATCATCAATTATCAAATCCAACATTCTGAAGGAAAGCTAACTTGGTACAGGAGCTGTGACAGAGATATACTTTCTCCTGCTCTCATCCCCATGATTCATGGAGGTGGGGAATCACAAGCAATTTTTTTTCCTTGAGATTTTCATATCAGACGGTCGGAAGCAGTCCTGAAAAATCCCAGACCAAGATATACAGGTAGTCCCCGAGGTATGAGCCTAAGAGAGCCTGCCTATTATGCTCGTAATCGTCAAATGAATCAGACTCAATATTACAACATTTTAAAATCAATCTCATTAATTGAATCAAATGGGTCGTTAAATGAATGAAGATTTGACATTATTTCCTCCAATGGCTGTCTGAACTGAGAGACTTTTCCAGCCGCTGCTGCAGGCTGTTTCTGGCCGCCAATCAGCTGTTTCAGGTTTCAGGAATTACAGTATTGTAAATTGCCTCCCAAGCAGGCAGCAAGCTTTTTTTTAAAAAAAAAAACCATTTGTTGCTAGGCAGCTCAAGCTTCTTCAGAGTGGATGTGGAGAACTCTCCGATTGCAGTTGCCAAGAAAGTAAGTAGCTTTAGCTTAAGCTTCTCCAGGAAGGCATGCAGAGGGAGATGGGGATGGAGTTTACAGAACTGTTGGCTTGCAACAGTAATTGAGATGGAATGGACCTTGAGGTCATCTAGTCTAACCCACTGCTCTCACAAGAGAGTACAGTACTGTACTGTATTTCTGATAAATGCCTATCCAGTCTCTTCTTAAAAGCCTCCAGTGAAAGAATACCCACAACTTCTGCAGGCAATTTAAATTTAAAACCTTTAAAAAAAAAACACTGCCCCTGATCAGTACAAGCCTCTCCAGGCAAAATTCAAAATGGGGTGGAGGGGGGGGATTTCCTTCCAGTAAGGGGTCAGCAGAATCTCTGGTGGGTCTGTGCTAGGGAGAGGAGGCAGCAGCAGCCACATGCTATAAGTTTCAGGCAAATGCAAATGAACAATCTTGCAAAGTACTGTACTTACAAACACAATAAAAAGCAGAGCAGTTCCCAAAGTGATTACAAACAATACAGTACAGTACTATAGAGTAACAAAAAAGAATGTTTTAAAATATTTACAGAAGTAATTCTAGCTCTCTACAGTACAGTACTGTAGTCCTCAAGCACAGCAAGCAGCAGATCTTCCACGCAGCTCCAGGAAAAGAAAAACAAACGGTCGTGGCGGCTGCAAAAATCACCAGATCTTGTTTGGCCATGTGACCAGGCACAACCTCCCCCCCCAAAACAAAACAAAAACACTTCCCGCTTCTCGTAGGCCCAAACAGGCCCAGGCAAGTCACAGAGTTAAAATGGCCACCGCAGCAGCCAAGACTGAATCCAAGTCACATGGCTACAGAGGCCTGTTTTTGATCGCAATTTTGAATTTCGAATGTAAGTACCCTTTCTGAATAACCTCGTTTTTGTGAAATCTCGCTAAATAAATGCTCATATCTGGGGGATTACCTATATAGGGCCTTACAAGTTAAATCAGCACTTTGAAAAGCCTTCTGGCAGCTTTGAAGATTCACAGTACAGATATAATGCGCAGTTGGCACCTAGTTCTGGTTAACCACTACTGCATTTTGAACCAACCTGGTGATCTTTAAATGCAATCCCCCTCTGCAGTAATTCTAAAAGCTGGTGATGACAAGCTCTTAGGATGAGCTTTTGCTCAAGATAGGCCTATAACTGATATACCAGATGAAACTGGATAAAAATTTCCTTTCCATAAACTTCACTTGCCAATCAGCAATAGTCATTAGTCCAGGTGACTAATTGCAGATCTGCTCCTGAAAGAGAAATATTACTTCTTTTGGAGATAACAATAGAGCCAGCAGAAAACCTTGAGGAGCAAGTAGCAGCTCCATCTTGTTTGCTTTCAGCTTCTTTCTATCCAGGCTGCCTACCCTGCATTAATGTAGAATTGGTTATCCTCAGCATGTTGATAATAGTATATCAATAGAGCAGAGTAAGAAAGGGCAATGTAGGCACTTCACTTCTCTTACTGCATGGGATAGCCTTGAATTTTATTTCTTACCTGTGTTCGGTCTGTTTGTTTGTAGATTTCTCAGAAAACATGTATTCAGTTAAATCTGACCCAAAGTAGACACTGTAAAAAATAAAAGGTCCTATAGGCACCATGAAGAATTTCTCAAGCTTGATGCTTGAGAAATTATTATTAACTATTATTAACTCTTGGAGGTTAATAATACAAAAGCAGACCACATGTGATTCCTTATATTGCATAATCAAACAGAAACTAGCTTTCCAGATGTGCAGCCATATAAGTCCACCATACCCCAATGGCAGCTGGCTAATTCTACTGGGAATCTTAGTCCCAAATATATGCAAAGCATCAGGTTAAAAAAAAAAACCTTTAAATAGAAGTAATCTTTCCTTATAGTTTCTTTCTAACATAGAATGTCAGTTTCTGAAGGGGTACTAGTGAGCTTTTTATCTAGACTCCAGTTTATCAAAATCCAGCATTCAGTCTTAACAAATTTCTGAAACCACAACCTTAACTGTGTTTGGGAATTATAATTACTAGATTCTGTGTAGCTCTGAGTTACATTTCATGCTCACTCATTCAAACTGTACAATTAACTCTTCCATCATTCAGAATTCAGTACCTCCTAGTTCTTTAGCATAAAGAATCTGGCATATTGTGATATTTGTCTTCAATGTGGTATAGTACATGCATATTCCAGACTATTAATAAGTTGTAAAGAATAACAAAAACATTTTACAGACTCTTAAACCCAGGATAAAATCTCTTGTCTTGCTACAGTTCAACAAGAATGGTACATGTGAACAATCAGTGTTAAGTTCAATCTTTCCCTCAGGCTCCTTGCCCATTCATTGCCTGCTTGGATAAGAATAGCCTTTGCATTTTTACACTCTTTCATTTGTGTGCCATTTCTAAATCAACCTGCTTTCCCAACCCTTCTACAGTAGCTTCTCATGTGAGGTCCTTTACGATTTCTAAATGCATTGGGCAGAAGAAAGCTGTTTAACAAAGGCTGCTTCAGTTCCACAGAAGCGTTTCCCACTGTATTAACTAAAATGAGAGTGGCAGGTCTGGGAACAGAATGAGTCAGATACCTCCACATATACATGCATGCTATTCTGTGATGACAATGAGAATAATAAGAATCTGTATATTGTAATTATAATTTTAAGACTATTGGTTCATTTTCTTGCTATCAGGCATGGGCGGATTGACAGTTAATAATTTTGAACATTTTGATCAGAAATAATACCTCCTTCAAACAATGTAAAAACACAGAACCCTTGATGTTTTTTGTGTCTCATTGAGCTGGATTTTTTAATTTTTTAAAATTTCAGGTGGTATTTTTTTCTTCAAAAAGTGCTTAATCTTTTGACATCTGAGCTTCACTACTCTATCTTTATATAGCTTCCTTACATATTAACCCTGGGTTGGACAAAATGTTCAAAGAGATGCCGTGGAAATACATTAATAAACAAAGACCCTTAGTAATACATATATGGCAGCTTCAAAAATCAACATGATGTCCATGCAAACCACTTTGCCTCATTGGTGGTCCTTATGGAAGTGATATTTGCATGCACATACGTGGTCTGGCAACTTGAGAAAGCTTTTGAAACAGCCTTGTGCTTAAAGACAGATGCCTCATTCATGCCAATACTCTTTGCAAAGTGTCTATTATTCTTTGTACAATCCATATATATAACAGTAATGCATTTCCTAAAGCATAAAGTCATCTTGAATCCTAGGTTAAAGCTAATGAAAAATATGAAACCGGGTTTAATTGATCTTCAGTAGGAACCTATAATCAATTTACTAAACAATCTAGCTAGATTAAAGTATTGTCGAGCTATAATGCTATTTATTTAAAGATACTGAAACCATTTCTTTATTACTAATTACATTGATATGGTATCAAAATGGGAAAGGAACAAAGCAATACTTAAATCAGCATTAAAATTTATTTTAATATTGATAACAAGTACTTTTGTTATTTAGACAATATATAATTACACATTTTTCATTCTGTATACTTGTATTTAAAAGGAGAGAAAAGATAACAAAAATTCTTGAATACATTTTTTAAAGAAATTTGGGATAAGATGGTTCTTGACACACTTTGAGAGGTAAAGGCCTCCAAACTTAATATTTAGTAAGCATATGTTTTTCAATAAGCTAAGATACAAATTCCTGAATTAAAGCATCATCAAATTTACAGCTGTTGAGAAGAGAAGGAAATCCATATACATATTTCAAACACCAATGTATCTTTATGCCTTTTTCTTTGGCAGGTAACAACAGTTGCAGGGGGATGACAGAGCGCATTCACAGCATCAACCTCCACAACTTCAGCAATTCTGTGCTCGAGACCCTCAACGAGCAACGCAACCGTGGCCACTTCTGTGATGTGACAGTTCGCATTCACGGGAGCATGCTGCGTGCCCACCGTTGTGTGTTGGCGGCTGGCAGCCCCTTCTTCCAAGATAAGCTGTTACTGGGCTACAGTGACATTGAAATTCCTTCTGTGGTTTCAGTCCAGTCAGTACAAAAGCTCATTGACTTCATGTACAGTGGAGTATTACGAGTCTCACAATCGGAGGCCCTGCAAATCCTTACAGCAGCCAGCATCCTGCAGATTAAAACTGTGATTGATGAATGCACACGGATTGTCTCACAGAATGTGGGTGACATCTACCCTTTGATTCAGGATTCTGCACAGGAGACACCACGAGGAACTCCTGAATCAGCCACTTCAGGACAGAGCAGTGATACAGAGTCTGGTTATCTGCAAAATCACTCACAGCACAGCGTGGACAGGATATACTCAGCTTTGTATGCATGTTCTATGCAGAATGGCAGTGGTGAGCGTTCATTCTACAGTGGTGCAGTGGTCAGCCACCATGAAACAGCACTAGGCCTTTCTAGAGACCATCATATGGAAGATCCAAGCTGGATTACAAGGATCCATGAGCGCTCACAGCAGGTGGAGCGATATCTTTCCACCACGCCAGAAACCACACACTGCAGGAAGCAACCACGTCCAGTTCGGATCCAAACTTTAGTGGGCAATATTCACATCAAGCAAGAAATGGAGGATGATTATGACTACTATGGACAGCAGAGAGTGCAAATCCTAGAGCGCAATGAATCTGAAGAATGCACTGAGGATACTGATCAAGCAGAAGGTGCTGAAAGTGAACCCAAGGGAGAAAGTTTTGATTCTGGAGTCAGTTCCTCCATTGGCACTGAACCTGATTCCGTGGAGCAGCAATTTATGACTGGCCTAGGTCGAGAAGGTCAACAAGAATCTACCCAACCAGAACAAAATGATGTTTCTGCTGAAAGCATTCAGCAGCAGCACATAGATACTAACTCTTCTTCACCAGAAAGAGGAAATGATGTTGAAAGGGATAGCGCACTAATAACTGTTTGTAACAGTACTGAAAAGGGGACTTTACAGCCTATCACTACAACTGTTGCCCAATCATTGCCAAGTACCCAGCTCTACTTACGCCAGACAGAAACCCTCACCAGCAACCTGAGGATGCCATTGACCCTGACCAGCAACACACAGGTCATCGGCACAGCTGGCAACACCTATTTGCCTGCACTCTTTACTACACAGTCTGCTGGCAGTGGTCCTAAGCCTTTCCTTTTCAGCCTTCCCCAGCCCCTAGGCCAACAGGCACAATTTGTGACAGTGTCCCAGCCTGGGATTTCAACTTTTACTGCCCAACTGCCAGCCCCACAACCCCTGGCTCCTTCTGTAGGCCACAGCACAGCAGGTGGGCAGGGTGAAAAAAAGCCTTATGAGTGTACCCTCTGCAACAAGACTTTCACAGCCAAACAGAATTATGTCAAGCACATGTTTGTACATACAGGTAAGTATATGGCCACTTGATATATAATCAAAGCTATGAACCCAGAGAGAAAAGGCATTTAACATTATATTGTTGTTCTTGAGAGGCATTTTAAGATGTTTATATTATATAGAAAGCAATGATAAAAAATGGACTCTCTCTGTTTAAGTGTTCTTGTCTACTGGAACAATATAGTGTTAAAATATTGAGGTTTTTCCCCTAATATTTATTTCCTAATATTTGCTATAATTTGATAGTTTTAATGGTTTACTCTTATTCCATCCTGTGATAGCTAATCTTTGTTTTGAAATACTTTTGGGCTTTCTATATATCTTCCCTTAGTACATTTACAAGACTAAATTTGCCCATTACTTTTTGTTATCCAAGTAGGGTTGCCTTTTTTTTTTTTAGAAATTTTTATTTTTAGAAATGTTGCAAACCAGAATTGAATCAAATATTGCAATAGAGTCATGGATGTGGTTATGGGGACTGTAGAAAAGAACATTGTTCTGGATTTTGAAAGTGATTCCCAAAGTTACCTAAAATTACATTAACTTTCCATATCAAGGGTCCCCAACCCCCAGGCCATGGCCCACTACCAGGCTTTCAGCCATTCGGAACCAGGCCACAGAAGTGGCGGGCAAGCATGCATGCCCACAGCTCACACAAATGGAGCTATGCGTATGCACACTCGCTTGCTTGCCGCTTGTGCGGAGCCATCCCCTCTCCCCCACCCCACCCCAGTCCTCAAAGCCAGAAAGGTTGGAGAACTCTGTTCCACCCCATAGTTTCATGTCACAGAGCGGTTATTTTTATTAACTCTTGAACTGATATTCTCTCATCTGTACATATCCACCTAATTTTTCATTCCACTTTGAATTTGTGATTTCATTCTTTCACCAACTGTCTAGTTTTTGAATGTGTACTCATTTTGAATGCAGTCCTCAAAAATGAGGCCAATCTTACAAAGGGGCTGTAAGTTAGATTAATTAGTGGGCAAAATTAGCACCTTCAGTATTTACTCTGGTGATATCATGGCATCACGAACCATCTCCTTACAGTCCTGAGAGGTCAAAAAAATTAAAATATAGAATCTGTTCACAAGAAAGTTCCCTATGCAGTACTGTACTTCATTTACTTATACTTTCTTATTATTCTCAACTGTACAGATTTACAGAAGATACCAATTATTTAAGGATGTATAATGTTTTGTCTTTACTATTTCAAATCAAAACACCTATTGTGAGTTTGTGAAAGCAAACTGTTATGGAGTTAGTATCTCAATTTTGAATACTTTTTCTTATCCCTAACATGCAGCTGGCCTTTTTTTTTTTTTTTACAGCAGATGCATTATGTCGACACCTTCATTGAACTGTTTACCGTTATCCCAAGATTTATTTCCTCGTCAGTCACTGCTAGCTTAGGTCCCATTAGTTTGTATGAATATTTAGGATTTTTTGGCGCCAATGTTCATAATTTTTACTGGCTCATGTTGAGTATTTGTCGTTTTGATGCCCAATTCCCTAATGAGCAGAGATCCTGTTAGAGCTCTTTATAGTGCTTTATAGTTTTTACTACTCTTTTATAGTTTTTACTATTAGTGTCATCAGCAAACTTGGCTATTCAGCTAGTCATATTTGATCCCAAATCATTTATAAATATGATAAAAAGCATTGGTCCTAGAACAGAATCCTGGGGCACTCTTACTGGTTATATCCTTCCATTATTGTAAAAAATGTCCACTTAGTTGTGTTCTTTGCTTTCTATTCTTTAACCGATTGTTTATCCAGAAGAAGACTTGCCATTTTATCCCATGGCTTTAAAACTTACTGACAAGTCTTTGATCTGGCACTTTATCAAAAGCTTTTTGAAAATGTAATTAGATTAGGTTTGCTGGCTTATCCTTACCCAATGTTTATTCACACTGTGAAAAAAACTCTACTACTTTTGTTACATGGGACCTTCCCTTAGTGAAACCATACTGGGTATCCTTGAGCAAGGACTATGTCTCAAATATTTCATATTTTATCTCACCTGGAACAGAAGTTAAATTGACAGGCCCATAATTTCCTGGATTTTTCTTAAAATTGGGAATTATATAGGTAGTCCTTGACTTACAACCATTCATTTAGTTACTGTTCGAAGTTACAGCGGCACTGAAAAAAGGGATGACTAGTTTTCACACTTAGAAACATTGCAGCATCCCCATGATCATCTAATGAAAATTCGGCACTTAACAACTAGCATGTATGATAGTTACATTGTCCCTGGGTCATGTGTTCACCATTTGTAACTATTCTAGTTGGCTTCTGACAAAACCAATGAGGGAAGCCAGATTCGCTTAACAATTGCATGATTCACTTAACTGCAGTGATTCATTTAATAACTGTGACAAAAAAGCTTGTAAAACGGGGCACAATTCACTTAACAACTGTCTTGCTTAGCAGTGGAAATTTTGGGCTCCATTGTGGTCGTAGGTCAAGGACTATCTTTATTCGGGTCATCAACTACAGAAGCTGAATGTAGAGACAGGTTGCATATTTTACTTAAAAGATTCACAGTCCCAGATTCAAATTCCTTAGTAGTCCTTAGGTGAGTGTCACTGGGATCAAGTGATTTGTTTTATGTTCAATTTGTCAATAAAGCTTCTTCCCTTGTCACTATTATATGGCTCAGTTTATCACTGTCCCTGACCCAGGAGCAGCAGCTCAGAAATCTGTCTCAACTTTCCCCATATGACGATAAAAGGAAATAATGTGTTCAGCTTCTCTGCAATTTCTTTTCTTCTTTTAGCACAAATTATAATATCCTTTTGCCTCTAAAAATTAAAATAAAAATTCAAAAACTATTAATTGTCTAGAAATGCATTAAATTAATTTAGATTATTTTCAATTGTTTCCAGTTCTCAGATGCTGCCTTGACAAGTCCCTGCAGTTTTCTTGGCAAGGTTTTTTAGAAGTAGTTTTCCATTGTCTCCTTCCTAGGACTAAGAGAAAGTGAGTGGCCCAAGGTCACCCAGTTGATTTTGTACCTAAGTCAGAACTAGAGTTCACAGTCTCCTGGTTTCTAGCCCGATGCCTTAACCACTACATCAAACTGGCTCTCACTTTAGATATATATTCCTTAATTTTATTTTTCTTCCTAATGTTTTCCTGGAAGTGCAGTGTCCACTTTTTTCAAGTCAACTGAGTTTTGATCCATTGGTTGTGACAAGAATTGACATTATTCTCATTTTGAAGTAGTAGCAATTCAATGAATGTCAACTTTTTATTGTGTGACATAAGCTGACAGCTGTTTAACTCTGATACTTCATTGTGAAAATTTACCAATATACAAGGTAAAGAATTTTGTGTCAAGGCAGGATAAATATGTAGAAAACCACATCATTCCCTTTTTTCTGTCAGATTGATCTGTGTCATTCACACTATGAAAGTGACATTTATTCTGAAAAAAAGAATATCAAACCTTTCAACAACTATTGACAGCATCCTGCATTGCTATATTCTTCATCATGGACTATTTGCATCACACATAAGGAGCTCTGTGACCTGCACTGTACTGCATGCATTCAAAAGCAATTATTTGCTTTACCTTTGCTATATTTCCAACAACTCTAGCAATTGCATCATAGGAATTTTTCCTGTATTTTCTTGCTATGTAGCTGCAGACTAATAGTTTCTTTTTATTATTCTCGTGTTTGCTTACAATTGTAATCAAGATGCACAGACTTGGTTTGCAAGGGAGAGAACAAAGCATAGGCATTTGTACTGGTGAGCCCTTCTGTGAGTGGGCTCTGATGGAGCTGTATCTTCACATCAAATCAACAGTGCTATTGCCCTCAGTTGTTTTCCATTCCAGGCCTCCACAGACTATATAACAACTCTCAGATTTCATTGCAATGCAGCATGTTCTTTCAATAGGATTAAATTAACCTGATCTTTCAAAAGTTCTTACAGAATGCCTATTCTCCAACATTATAAAATTATTCCTTCTTATCTGTCTTGTGCAAAAAAAAAAAAAATCCAGGAAGATGTCAGGTTGGATGGGGTGATTATCCTGAATTTATTAAGAAAGAAAGAGAGATGGGAAGAGGAGTTGGTATTAATAGAAATTGCAGAGATTTTAATTCAGTTCAAGCATAAAGGTCTCAAAATTGCATATCATGGCTAAAATAATAATTCCATAACTTTATAATAAGATTGGCAATATAAAATTGCCAGATAGGTATATGGATTCAGCATTGGAAGAAGAATTTGTAGACTTCTTCCAAAATGAAGATCAACAAATAAGGTTCTGAAGAAAAGTATTCTTCCAAATCTGAACATGAGACATTGAAATTCCCTATTTTGCATGCCTAGTCTGTCTGTTCTTCATCTGAGGATGCAAAAGCATACAAAACAATTCTTATGGATAGAAAATGTTTTGCCCTCAGTTTAGCATATTTCTTCTTCAATGAATAGCCCAATTCACATTGATGCACATGACTCAATAACCTTATTGGCACTTACGTACTTATTTACTTACTTGACATCACCCAACTGCAATCAACTCTGGGCAGCTCACAGCATAAAACAAAACAACAAACAATAATACAATAAGATGGTGAATCCTATTAGCAACATTTACTAAGAATGGGGTCTGATCATCCTACTTCAAAATATGGCAAAGAGACAGATCTTTAAGTCCCTCTGAAATGCCCAAATCTCTGATGCAACCATATTCCGGAGACCAGGAACCACAACAGACAAGGCACACTTATGGGGTTCTAGTAGATGACAGTGTTTAATTGAAGAAATCTGGAGCACAACATGTTGGATCAAAGTGGCTGGCCAACACCAGAGGAAATAAACTGTCTTTCGTGTAAATCTGGCCCTTCGTTAAATAAGATAAAAACCTGTGGCAAAATCTGGGTTTGACGTCACCCACCCCTAGGAGAGTAAAAATATACAGGTGAAAAACTCTTAACTTGATTTCCATGATAATTGTGGCAGTGCAAGGCAAATCAGGTGCATGGTTCTATGTCATGTAGTATCAGTCACAAAGAAGGGGACAATGCTGTATAAATGAGTATCACTACCTGATCTTGACAGCCTGCTATTTGGTCCATGCTCTTGGGCTTTGTTAAACTTTACCTACTTGGTGTCCAGACAAGAGTTGATGCCCAGTTTGGCAGAACAGTGGTGGTGTCAGTTTTGGAGTAGGGCATTTCCCCACAACCATCAGATAGGCTTGCTATTCATCATAAGCATAGAGACCACAAGTATAGATTACTTACCAGTGGCCCCCTCTGCATTCACACAACTCACTTCCTTCCCCTCTCTATCCATCTTCATGAGTATTTTTGATTCTGGGTTTTTCTATAGTTTTAATGCTTTCTAAAATAATTATTAGATAATGACTGTTTTATATTTCTATTGTTTTACTGGATTGTTGTATGCCACCCAAATTCACTTTCCAAACAGAGATGGCCAGCCATATAAATTTGATTAATAAATAAATAACAGTATACTGCGTAACAGGAAAAAATATGTTATAGCAGAATTCATTGGCATTTTTTCCTAATTAAATATTATTTTTCTTTCTCTTTGTGTTTCCATTTGTGATCATTGTGCAGGTGAGAAGCCCCACCAGTGCAGCATTTGTTGGCGATCCTTCTCCCTAAAAGATTACCTAATCAAACACATGGTGACTCACACTGGTGTCAGAGCCTACCAATGCAGTATCTGTAATAAGCGTTTTACGCAGAAGAGTTCCCTAAATGTGCATATGCGGCTCCACCGTGGGGAGAAATCTTACGAATGCTACATTTGCAAGAAAAAGTTTTCACACAAGACCCTGCTTGAAAGACACGTGGCTCTACATAGTGCCACAAACGGAACATCTAGCACAACAAGCACTGGGGCAAGGGCACTTCCAGCTGGAGGGATGGCCTGCACAGAGGGAACGACCTACGTTTGCTCTGTCTGCCCAGCTAAGTTTGACCAAATTGAGCATTTCAACGACCACATGAGGCTGCATGTTTCAGATGGGTAAATAATATCTATTCTGTTATGAACAACAACAAAGCCCAAATAGAGAAACAACGAAAAGCTATGGCACTAGATTTTTTTTTTCATTTTTCATTTTTAGTTTGTTTATTTTCATTTTTGTACTACATGATGAACTGTTTTTTGCCTGCTGGTACATTACATTTCTGGAAGCTGGATGAATAGTAATTATCTCAGCCTTCCTTTGATGGTGGCCTTAAGGCCAGATAGTGTTTCAGGAGATCTACTGGTTGGATCTCTAGCTACTGGCCTCTAAATACAACCCTTCTTTACTACAAAAAAAAAAAAAAAACCTTAAAAAAATTGTCACTTATGAAGAGCACTACAAAAACAACAACAAAGAGAAATGTGTTATGAAATCTACAAGGCCTACTGTCGTAAGTACACCGTTTGCAGTGTTTCGATGGACAGATTTACAATTCTGACCGCTTTGGACTTCACCATATCCAGTTAAAACTGTGGAATAGAAACATAAAAATTGATCAGCAACACACACACAATGGGCCCTATTGGTTTCCACCATTAGTCTTGCTATCATAAAAGGGCTGTGGAAAATGGCAAGGGAGTTTGGGTTGGATGGTGTGGAGTCCCTGCAGGATGGGGAAGGAGAATAATAGATTCCTCTTGTGGATTTGGTTCCATTCCACACATTCAGATTTATAACCCCAACTTCTTTCTCCCCCACTAACACTAATACCATCTTTCATCGGACTTAGGAACAATAAGTAAGAATGAGGTGAACAATGGTAGCTTTCCTGCAATTACATGTTGTCTTTGCTGAGCATAGGGCAAACTTGGCCAGTCTGGCACCCTCCAGGTCTGCAACTCCCAGGTGTCTAGATGGGAACTGCAAATACAACCAATCTGGAAGCGGCAAGATTGAGGAGGGATGACACAGAGTGGGGACTTTGCAAATGTCAAAGAGAAATAGCAAAAAGAAAAGACCAAGAGTCTTTTTCACCTCCTTATCTAGGTATAAGGAAAGGATTACTTCCTAAAATTTTTAGAGATAAAATAAAAAAGGTTGTGTCAACCCTATCCATGATGAGACAGATAAAGTAAAAACGAGTGGAAAAAAAGACTAAAAAGAGTTCTCAAGATTTTTTTTTATTCAGTTTTTTTAAGGGGACAGAAGTGTTTACCAGGTAGAATTATATACATATACATACACATACATACACATACATACACACACACACAGTATTTCTGTACAAAAACAAGGAAGGAAAATTGTAACTTTTTAAACATAATTTTCTTCTCTTTTTTTGCGTACACTGCCACTAATATCTGCTCAGTTATATAACTGAATGTGTGTATACACACACATTCATACCTTATTGTTAATAAAGACTGTTAAGGTTAGATGTCCTACTTTCATATAAAAGGGTAAAGATGAGGTAGTCCTATAAGAAAAATATGTGTCACCATATTTTCTGTTGTTTTCGTTATGCTTTTATTACTTTGAAAATAGCACCTTGAAATTGAGTGATAATATATGTGATATCTTTCACCATATTCTGTCCATATTGTAGTGTCACATGAATAGCTGTTCGGAAGTCAGATTATTTTCTAAGACTTTTGAGTTCCATCTAAAGTTCAAATGAATTAATTTTAGAGGGAAATATTTTAACACTATTTATACCATTGGAATGATAAAATATCATTTTGTCTATAGTTTCTGGAAATACCTAGAAAAAGGGCATTTATTTAAAGAATCGCTTGCAGAGATTGCTTTTGTAAGATCTTTTATCCTGCTTGAAATATAGATCAAATCTCTTACTTAAATGCTAAACCTTCTTTTTCCTTATAAAAGTACAAATAATCTTCCATCTTTTCATCTTTAAAAACATTAAAGATAAGGGTCATGCTTTGCAATCTCTACTTCATAAAATAGGGTAAGACATTCAGAATTGCATGTTTTTGTTGAGCATTTCTTCCGTTTTTAGCAGATTTTTGAAAATTACCTTAAACAGTACTTTTTATGTACCTACTTACATTGGATTAATGACTATTACATTAAGAAATTTCTTTCCTGTGAATCATGGTACATAATTCCTAGTTCAAATGAAAATTATCTGAAAATAATATGCAAATGGAGAGTCAAGAAGAAAACATTTAGGTAAATTTTAAATTATCTTTGCTTCAACTAAATCTTATGAGATTGGATTTCTATGTAGAAATCAATGGAAATAACTTTATATAAAGTCTTAGATAACTTTATATAATGTGTTCAGGGGCAAGATGCTAGATTTAATAATGTTTTGTGATACACTCCTTGCTCAACATCATTAATTTGACATTTAAATTCTGGCAATGTAGGTCACAACTTCTGCTATATAGCACAACCTTATTCATGTCTATTCTGAAATAAGTCCCATGGGTCTATGACAATTCGCCACAGACAACTCGATTAAATTGAATTGTTAAATTGTCCTGCAGCAAGTTGTCCCATAGTGAGTTGGCCATGGTGAGTTGTCCCGTGATGAGTTGGCTGTGGTGAGTTGGCCGCAGCGAATTGGCTGTGGCAAGTTGTTCCATTCCAAAGTCCCCACTGCATCCTGTGGGATTTATTTTCATCTAAGCATGGATCAGTGATCTATAAATGACTTAAGCAATAGGGACACATTTTTAGATTAACAATTGCTACAATGTGCATAATTTTTAAAACTATCATTGTTTAAACTTGTTAAAATTAATATGAGCACAAATTAAAGAAGGGAGAAAATACTCATACATTATTTAGGTATCATCCTAATCATGAGTCCAGAAGGATAATTTCTTGAGCATAAGCAACTTAATCAGAAGAAAATTCTATAGATTTGAGTGTAAATTAGTTCCACATAACTGTACTGATTAATTAAAGAGATGCACATATGGAATTGTAGTTTTAAGTTAATAATCCCCATTAGGATAGGAGTTTCTTCCAAACAGGAGTCTGAATTAGTAAAATAAAAAAGTAATAATTTCATCAGAAATAATATACAAAAATATAGGAGAAGACAGAACCTGGATATATACGATACTATCATGAGAAAGAATCATTTTTATAACTACTGAAAATCAGTCAATAATTTAAGTTTGATCTGTTTAAGCAATAACTTGGTTTTATGTAGCTGGTTTGCCAGATGAATTTTAGGGACAAATTGATTATCAATAATAGAAACAATAGTTTGAGTCAGTTGTTAAAAATTGGGCAATTTTTAACACAGGTTTTCTGTGACCTGAGATAAGCATGCACTGACAAGAAAAAGAAGTGCAGAAGATCTTAGTACAGAATCAGAATTAAAAACAAAATTTTCAAATTAAGCACTTCTTCAAAAAAAATCCTCCTGTTTTCAAATAGGTTTAATGTAGAACTTGTTGCTTGCTATTCATTGAAAATGAATATTGCCTCAAAGCAAAATAGATTTGTTTGGTGAAAAAAATGTGTAGATTATCTTCACTTATTGACCCAAAATAATATAGCCCTCAAAATAATGCATTCTATACAGAAAATCCTTGACACTCATACAGGTCTTCAGGTGCTATACCTGCAATATGTGTTTATTTAGGAGAATATAAAAAAAGGGCCCCTTGCATCAGTCCTCCTGTACACATTTGTATTTGAGGCTAAATAACTAAGATTTGTAAAAATTAGATCAAGTGGCAAATTATTTAAACCAAGATTTGAATGTGTAGTTTTAAGATATAAGGAAACCAGTTACTCTAACAAACTTACAGTTTTGATGATCTATCACTTCATGAAAAAAAATGCTGCAGTTTTCATTGTACAGTGGCTTAAAAAGGTGATTTTTCACATTAACTATATTACTGCTTTTTAAATTTCTTGTTCTGGTTTCTATTAAGGTTTCTTTTCTAACACTACAGCTTTTTATTTAGTTGATAGGTAGCATTTATGCATGGATACAATTTCAGTTTTGTGAAACAAAATCCAAAGGTTTGAAGGGTTCTTCAGCGAATGAAAAGCTATAGTCATATGCAGAAAAATCTTAAATTCCTTCATCCCTTCCTCTTCCATCCATATTGAAGGTAATTAATCAGATTCTTGCTAATAATTAATTTTTACCCAGTTAACATTCTATTCAGGGCACTAATATTTTTATTCTTTCTATTCATTTTTGTACTTTTTATTCTTGCCTTGATAAATACCATATTTCAAAACAAATGCAACAATTGTTCAAAATGTGTGGCTATTGGACAAGTATTCATATATTTGAATTTTCATTTTATATAATTACATTGTATCTTTACCATGGTCACATCACAGCCTAGTGTGGACTCAATTTTTCCCACTATGACTAAATACCGACTATTTATAGCTCATGTAAATCATTAGAACATAATTGAAAATACAGACATTAACTAGATGGATTTCTAATATTTTTCCTTTACTTTAAAAACATTATTCCTTATAGCCAAAGGTCACTGCAGTCCAAAAAGCCTATAATTTCATGACCCCAATGATTTCTACAATAATATGAATATATTTATTTATGTTTAATGTTTCAGGTATATTTGCACTGAACTTAATTGAACTTCAATTTATTTCATTTTCAATTAAAATGCTCAAAAGAAACCTGAAAATAATCCTCATTTTATATTGTTTAAAATATTTGCACTGAAAGCTTTTTATTTATAAAGAATAGAAGGATTCAAAACATTGTTTTTTAAAGAAGAGAAACACATTTGCTTGCATTTTGTGATTATCTGCATACTCCCATAATTTCTTATTTGCAGGTAGTTAAGTTATATAAAAATGATATAGAGCAGTGCAAGGCTCTGTCTTATTTAGTCTGTATAGTGGATTTTTATTCACATTTCTGGTTATGTGAAAAAGTGAGTTCTTAATTTTTTTTAACTAAATCTTACCTGAATATAATCCTGTTATCAGGGCAGATAACATCCCTTGAAGATAGAACTGCTAGTTACTCGTGTACTGCTATTTGTCTCCTATTTTAATGTGCAAAATATATCTTAGGTCATCATAAACAACAGGAAACTTTGATAGAAAAGCAGATCTAGTAGATTTGTGGGGTTTTACTCTTACTGAATTAGAGATTCTGTGGTTCATGGAGTGAATTAATGAGGTCAGCAAAATATTAGTAAGTGTGCCATTTGATTTATATAATTCAGAATACTAAATTAGTTCATCCAATGCTCAGTAAATGTATTTGAATTTTAGTATTCAAATTATGGTCACCTGTTTGGTAGAAAAGCTGGAATTAATTATGTCTATATATACGTAATTTAAATATAGTGGATGCAAATCATAACTAGAAAATGACATTTTACAGGTCACCACTGTAAAATTAATAATAGGCAAGTTTATCCAAAGATAATAAAAAATATGGCCATATGAAACAAGAAGATACACATTTCATTCACATCTAAATTCCAGGTATTATCAGGCTCCCAAGTATTGTTAGACTTCAGAGGCTCTCTCCTTCCTAAGACCATTTTACTACAGAAATAGATGCCAACAGGTATCCCACATGCTACATGCAACTTCTACCACCCCTTTTCTGTCCCTGTAACCATCCAGCCCACAGGCTGAGGTTGACCATTTTTCAATATTTTAAGAGGCAAGATGGATACCGTAACCCTATAAAATCTGTGGCATTTTGGAGTTTAATTTCACATTTTTGGAGGGCAAATTTGATAAGCTATGCAAAGCTGATTGAGCTGTAGAACTGATGGAAGCACTCATTGGCTGGCTTTTCATTAAACAGAAGAGATAGCAGTTGGAAGCAAAGCCAGAGACTTCAGTTCTGAGTGTATCTTGCAGCTTTGTAGCTTAATACTGCTCTCTCCTGTGCCTTTCTTACCTCTTTCGGTGCTATCTCATGCCTCTCTCTGCAGTTTAGGCCCCAGTAATGATGGTCTGTGTTACCGGAGCAATAGGATGATCCAATCATTGTCTTCAAACTAACACGATCCCTCAGAAATGTCATTTTCCAGTTATCTTAGCATCCACAATGATGTTGTGATGCTTAAAGGTTTCGTGAAAACTAATGGTCATTTCCTCGTTGCTACTTAATGGGAAATGTATGTAAATTTAGGCTGTGCTTTTAATTTGCCAGAAATTCTGAAGTAGAGATATTTGCATCTTGGAGTCCAAACTTGCAAGATTACTAGTTAGTATGTTTACAGGTTCCCTAAATATTAAATTTCTTATTTTTTATGATTACATTCAAGTGAATCAGCATATAGAGACAAGGAATTCAGGTTCTGTTTCCCATATTTAGATTATAATATATGCATGTACATTGACTGAATTTCAAAAAGGGATTTGGTGGATGACACAAAACTTATTTCTACATAAATATCTTCCAAAGCTAATGTTTGAAGATATAGCAGATAATTTTCTGGGTACTTAAACTTTCCTGGGTAACATTGCTTTATCTAAAAATTTAATTCTTTCTGTATTACACAAAAATTAGAAAATGGAATAGATCATTTTCACTTCCATGTTAGTTCCCTAATTCATTAAATATTGGGAATGGTAAGTGGTAATAACTAAAGTAAATAAAGTTAATATTTCTGAAGACTAGGGAACATGTAATCAGCTAAATTATATATAAATAAAATTACCCCTTAAAATTAGTTTACTCTGTTGTAATTCCACAACAAATAAATATGTCATAAAATACTAAATTGCACCTGGCACACTTGTGCACATACATACACACATACACATACATGTTGACAGAAGTAAAACTAAAGGATTGTTGTGCTCATATTAAATGCAACAGGATTACTGACTAGTAGATATAAATGACAGACATAGTCAGAACATAAATGTGTATTCCTTTTCAAGTGGCTAGTGCTAAAATCATTCACTGTTTTTTCTCTTTCCCACATCCAATAAAATCTTTTGCGGTTACAGTTTAAAAGTTACCCTAGAAGGTGCTGAGTTTCTGTCTAAGAGGACAGAAAACATTATCCAAATGTGAATTTGTCAGATTATTTAATTATCTAGGCAAATATTGCTTTCTTGGGCAGTCAGTTGTATTGCTACCATGATAGTTTTCTATAGCTGGAGATACATAGGAATTGATTTTGGGTCTTCAGCCTGCAAAGATTTGCTACAATACCACTGAGCTATGGCCCTTATCCAGTTGGTTATTGATCCTTGGAGTAGCACCTGCATAAAACCTATGAATATGTCAGGGGTAAGGAGACGATTAAATCTGAGAATTATATCTTCAGAGAAAGAAAAATGAGCACTTCATCTGTGACATACATTTATTTCACATCTAGCTACTTAAGAGTATTTAGTTTCATAAAGTTGTCCCTAAAATATTAGTACTATAATAAAATTCCCACAAGTTGGCAAGATTAATTTAAGTGGGGGAGGAATACTGTATTGCAGCCTTATGCAGGACTGCTGCCTTAAAACAATAAAGGAGTGGGTATTATTTTTTATACATACTTAAATGTAGATATAATTTTAATTTGTTATTTCATTTATATGAAATGCTGCATATTTTTGCTTTCATTTAAATTTGTAATACAATACCTGGGCAACAAGAGCTGTGAAAAATTCATTTGCTGAAAAGTATTACTACTGCTACTAAGGTAGCTGCTACGAATTTGCACTGCACTGTGCCTGTTGGGCATTAGTAAAAGAACTGAGTTTAACATTAAGTTCTAACAGTTTTGAATTAATAAAGGATGGCTTTCTTCAGTTACCTTAATATGATCTTCAGTTCCTATTTGGTGTTGTATAATAGTTTTATCAGTAGTTTGTTCTACCCGTAGCTTTCATGATGTAGGTCAATCAGATGTCACAGATGGCATAGTTAAATGTCTATGGAAATTCTCAAGTCATCTAGGTCATGGTTGTCCCAAAGGTGCTTTTTCAAAAAGCAACTGGACTTTCTTTGTTTTTCCTTGAAGATGTTTCGCTTCTCATCCAGGATGCTTCTTCAGTTCGGACTGAATGGTGGAGAATGGAATGATTTATATTTCTTGCAGTCCTTTGATCACTCTGAGAGTCACTGATGCCACTTGGAGGTTTATCTGTGCCCTCAGGGTCACTGAATAGTGTACCATTCAGGTGACCCTTAGGGCACAGATAAACCTCCACGTGGCCTCAAGAATGACCACATGGCTTCAAGGAATATAAATCCTTCCATTCTCCACCATTCAGTCAGAACTAAAGAAGCTTCATGGATGAGAAGCGAAATGTCTCCAAGAAAGTCCAGTTGCCTTTTGAAATAGCACCTTTGGGACAGATGTCATAGTTGTTATCATTATTCTGTTCCAATAACATAGAACATTCACAGTAGGGATCTAAAGAGGCAATGTTTCCGGGTGGTATGACTCACTTGCCAGTTATCTGTTCACAATCTCACCCAATACAGATCCAGCTACCTTCACAGCTTGTTTGGTCTTGTCATTTGCAATATATCAGAACAAGAGAGAAAATCAATTCATCTCTGTTTGCTAATTTCTTCTGAAATGGAATCAATATTGATTGTGAGCTTTTTTTCCCTTTAGTTTCATTTTAAAATTTAAATCTTTAGCCAAGCTAAAAGCAGTTGCATTGTTCTTCTAACAGAACATTTTAAGGGCCAAAACATGTTTTTAGTTCACATTTGAATTATACATTGAAGCCAAAAGCTGTTACCAGATGTAGATAAACTTAGCATCTAGTTATTGCCATGGTACAGATATATTACTAGCCAAAAAACAATGTGGTAATAATTAGATGTTACAGTTAATGCAAAATAACAAGAATGTAGCATTATTGTTAATGCTAGGCCAGCAAAACAGGAATAATAATCATACATTTAAGTGTATAATGAATTGATTTACAGTGAGTAAAGTAACAAAAATACGTTCACTGACTATTCATAACTGACATACTTACAAAACGTGTATAGCACTTTGAATGCTGTACAATTATATAACTCCTTAATCTTTAGTAATTGCCAAGCTTATTCCACATTACTACTTAGAACTACAAGGTCAGTTCTGCTAAGTTTGCTTTACATAGCTAACATGTGCCACTTATATCATTTAAGGATTTTCTGATACTGAGTTACTTCCAAGAACACAGATAATGTATTATGCAATATTTGAAAGTGATGACTTGTAACAGATGCACATACTAGTTCTATACATTGCCTGTTAGTGGCTTTTTATGAAAGTGATGACTAAGTAGAAGCTTTCATATTCAAAGAGAAGCTGTTATTACAGCTTGATATATGGAAATATTAGCAAGTTTTATTGTAAATCATTTGTCACTATAAAATTCACCTGAAACAGCGCATGTGCAGACAGGTCCAGCTGCTGCATTACTGAATAAAAAGTCCTGCAGAACAAGTGATCCTTTCTCTGTGCACAACACACCTTTCAAGGCTTGCTCTATTAAAATGGAAATATAAGGATCACTGCATTCCTTTCCCTTGCACCAGAGTGGAAAACAGAGAAGATCCTTCTCTTTTTTTCTGGACTCCAGGATGAGAAAAAGTAATTGCTTCTCTCTCCCTTTGGCCCTTTTGTAATATGTAAAAGACGAGGAAAGAGTAATGTTTGTTCGGCACTCTTTTCATCTGCCTTCTAATAAACAAAGAAAAGCAGCAAGAAAGGATATTGCCAATGCACAGTTAAATCTGAAATAAGCTATAGACAGAAGCAGTTGTGAGACTCACAGACATCTCACTGGCTGCCTTGAACCTCTGCCCTCCTTTCAAATAATAGTATAGCTTTTAATGGAGAAGCCAGGAATGAGCAAGGATTGCATGTGTTAAAGTATTATTTTCCTCTTTTACCTAGAAAAGTAAACAGATTGTTCCCACAATAATCTACTTCCAATCTCAATTTATGTACATATACAATATAATACTGAAGTCAGAAAATTTATTCAAACTAACTCTTTATAATTTTGCAGCAATCCTATACACACAAGCATTATTGAGCTTCCAAAACTTCCAAACATAGAGATTATGCTGCTGTTTGTCTAAGGATGGATAAGTGGCCTGAAATTTCTGCAGAATACTCAGAGTAGGAATGCAGAAATTTGGGCCACTTGACACTCTTGCATTAATAAAATATTTTAGTACAGGTGCATGGTTCTTCAATACAGGTAGGAAAGTTTGTAGACTGGAAAGCCCAAAGAGATGAGATGAGTTTATTAGGCAAATATACACAAGCCTCTTTTAGAACTCATTGATTTACAATGATTTCAGCTGATTTCTTGGGTCCCTAATCCTTTCGTGAGTTAACCATTTTTAGACATCGATGTTTTCTCTAGAAAACTGAGTCCATTTTTTGGTGTTTATGGCATTTTCCCTTCCTCTTTAATACAAACACAAATGTAACAAGATTCTTTTTATATTTGGAAAGGGCATTTTTGTTAGTTATAAATTTACTCTTTCTGTAATTAAAATGTTGGTAGTCTAAATGTTTTTTTTTCTGGCACATTTTTTAGAAAAACTAATGATTTAGTGGAAGAGGACAAGTTGCTATTTAGCTCTGCTTAGCTAAGCAAATGCAGTATAGGACAGTATATCTGAAAACTAGAGCATAAATACAGTTTGTACATTGCTATCCATATATATTTACATATTATACATACACAATACCGTACAGTATATTTGTGCTATTGAATCTGTTTGTGATGATAGAATAACAAAACTATTTGCATTTATTATTATTCTTTCACCTGCAGAAGTTAATCTGGTTAATTTAAGAATTAACATATTATAAAAATTGCATTTATATTAGGAATGTAGATATTAATATTATAGACTTCCCATTTAAAAATTTAATGTAGGAGAGCCTGATTAATGAAAAGAAAACTCTCCAATATGAAAGTTTTATAAATAA
Source organism: Azemiops feae (assembly GCA_023970755.1). NCBI lineage: Eukaryota > Metazoa > Chordata > Lepidosauria > Squamata > Viperidae > Azemiops > Azemiops feae. The sequence goes on along the minus strand of JALGBA010000429.1, from coordinate 190,313 downwards.
AATCAATCTAGTATGCTTATTTAAAGCCAAAAACTACTTTTTTAGGGGATCAAAAGGACATAAAAACAAAATGAAAAATTTTGTTTTGTCATTCTGCTTTTAGAATGACATCTCCCAATGTAATGGATTCTTACTCAACCAAATCTGTTCTGTAAAGAATTGAAATAGGGTGGAAAGAAAAGAGGAAGTCTGACTTCAGAATGATGGGAAAAACAGTCCTATACATGTTGTCAAAACTAAATCCAATTGAATTTGGTGGTGTTTAGTCATGACTATATTAAGGATTGCAACTTCAAACTTGTTACCATATACATAATTGAAGACACTATGATGAAGAATAAAGAAAGGGGGAATTCAAAAAAAACATGCTATCCTAGATTCATTGCCATTCTGTTTCATTTGCTGTTTTAGGATCCACACAAACTGGATCCACACAAGCTAGACAAAATATTATCTGTAAAAATAATCTTATATTAACAGAGCTCTCCATCAATTTTTTATACAATAGTTTCAAGCATATCAAAGTTGTTTTATTAATTGATCTTATGTTTCAGATCATTAGTTTTCTTCCTAGTGAAATATTTTACCAGATCCTTTGTGAAATAGTAAAATGTGAGAATAGAATATATCTTTACCCAACATTTCTGGAAGCATTTCAAATTTTTCCATTTTATTCCTTCTAGTAAAAAATTTAGTTCAACAATCAGGCTCAATTTCAGCTCCTATGGTAATTTCATAAAATTTCTAGAATTTTCTAATTAAAAGTAAGGCATTTTGTTTTAATTAAACCAAATTTTAATGAACTCCTTTGCCCGTAATAAGTTATTGATTACTCAGATCAGATTTGCAAATACTAGTCTTGGTTGCTTGTTAATTGTAAAAGACTGGAAGTTTTGAACAATGCTTTTACTTTTTTTCCATTTAAACTACAAATAAGTAATATAGGTCTGTAATCAGAAACCTTAGTAGAGATTGTTGTAGACTAAGATTTATATGGACTAATCTGCATGATTGGTTTCATCCTTAGAACTAATTAAATGGAGATAATGTATCCATTGGATCAAATGCCCTCTTTATATAAATGTTGTTAGGAATGAGTTGTCAACTCATAATATTCAACTGTCAAACATACAGTGCTTAAAATTCTGATTATACTAGATGCAGTAAAGTAATATACCATTTAAGTGTGAACTACCAATATGGACTGTCACAAGTTTGAGTTTGTTTAATTATTTCATCTGTGAAAAGAGACCTGACTTGATCAGATCTGGAGAAAGAAAACTCTTTTCATCAGTGATATATTGTTTTTATAGTTCTTGAATCAGCGACTTCAGTCAAGCAACTTTAGCAATGTTTTCTCGTAAACATTATCAGAACCTTGCCATCTGTTGACTTCTACATTATTCTGGTTGAATGCTTTCTTATCTGCTTCTGGTGCCTGGTTAAGTATTCTGTACACTTCCTTTAACATGCTTGCATTATGATCATTCAACTGATCATTTAACTGTTGTAAAGAGGTTATTAGCTAATTCTGATGTGTCTTATTGCCTCATTACTGCCTTAAGTGCATAATTTTTTAACAGCCTTTGCGCTTTGCGTATTTTACATGCATACTGTTGGCTACTTGCAGTTCATAAGTAAAGATTGGTCTTGCAAACCAGATGGTACCAAATTTGTAAATATTTTGCATTAGAGTTTTCATTTTTAGATTTCAGTGTGTTCATGAGGCAATTTTGTAGAAGAAAGTGAAACTAACAAAGAAATACTTTAAAAATATGTACTATAGTCAAAGGATAACCATCTTAATTTTCATAACAGTATTTTGAGGTTTTTATTCTGGCTTATTACCTGAATAAATATAAAAAAGAAAATTCCTAATCTTTTGCTCCTAAAACCACGTGGGTTTTTGTACTTAGTTCCTGCTATGTACATTTATTCTGTAGATCATCAAGTCTGAATCCTGACAATTTTTCCTTAGCTTATCTAACAAAATCCTTTATTCTTAATATCCTTTTAATCTTTGGGTAGATTCAACTGTTGTATAAATTATATTGCAGGTACACATTTCTGTAATATACTAGACAGCTCCTTGGCTTCTTTTATCAATATTTACTTACCTAAAGAGATATACAGAATTACCATGGGTGGGCAAAAAAGCAGTGGGAGTGGATAGAACTTCCAACGTCCAGTTAGCTTCTCCATTACTTGTGGGAAGTTGGCAGGGAGTATCGGAAATCATGATCAGTGATCATAGCTGACCATAGTGACACAACAGTGCTGCAGCAGTCACAACTTTGCCAGTAAAACTAGTGTGAACATCCTTGAAATTATAATTCTGTAGAAGTAATAGGTCCAGGATCTTGGATGCATTTCTTTAACTTAGTGCATTTAAGATGATGATGATGATGTTATCCATTCAGTTGTGTCTGACTCATGGCAATTATTTGGTCCATGTCTCTCCACATCTTCCGATGTTGCACTACTTCTTTGAGTTTGTCAGCTTTGATGGTGTCTAGACACCGTGTTCTTTGACAGCCTGGCTTCATTTTACCACTAACTCGTCTAAACATAATTGCTTTCTCCTGTGAATTCCCCCACATGACATGGCCAAAGTAAATGAAACACAGTTTAGTGATTTTGCCTTCCAGTGACATGTCTGGATTTATGCACTCCAGTACTTGCTTGTTAGTCACCTGTGCTGTCCAATGTATACACAGGAGCTTTCTCCAGCAATTTAATTGATTTTTTACTGCATTTAAGGTACTTTGATTCAAAAATATGATGCACCATTTCAGCTAATTTAAGGTTACAAACAAGAAAATTTTAGTATCAATAGCTTTTCTGCAACAGATGTCCTTGAATTTCATATTCCAGCATTGGTGGTCCCTTGAAGTCTGCCATGTCCTTCCAATGTATTTCAGGATGTCCTTGAGAGCAGGACTGAAGGCAAGGGTTTCCAGGTAGAAGGAAAATTTGGATTTTTTTGTAGTTTCAATTTAATCATATATAATAGTTTAAAGCCAATTAAAATTATCAGTTACAGCACTTTTTTCCCCATAGAAATGCATCCTTTTGAATAGAGAAGACATACAGTCAGGCCTATTATTATGTGAATAAATAAGAATTAAGGTGCAGTCTTTGAAAACTAATATTTTATCTTCAGTGGAATATATAAACTGAATATGACACCCACCGTATGCATTACTCCTGACCCACTTATCATCTAAAATGTAATGGATAGATCACCTTGTAATTGTAGAGCAGTGAAAGATGCATGAAGCCCCCAAACTTTGTTGAATAATAACCTGTACAACTTTACACATACATACCCTTTTACCAAAATTAGGAATATTACCAAAGGATGACAGCAGTAACAACTTGAATAGAAGGGAGTAGTTAAAATGGACAGTTTCATTGAAAGTATTCTTCAAACAATTTTATGCCTAAGTTGTAATTTCTATGAATCAACCCGAAAGTATTTTGAAGTCTTGATTCCTCTTTTGTCTTAAAAGTAACAAATAATAGTGGGCTTAAGCTTCTTTTGATTCCTTTAAACAGTATATATTTCAAACATATTTAAAAATGATTATGGGCATAGGTGATCAGTGACAAAAACTCAAAGCCCCTTGACCAATATGAATCCGTGGTAAAATCAGGTACTTAATTTTTACACTATTTTGCTTTGTGTATTACTATATGTGTACATATGAATCTTTCTTTTTATTCTGTCATCACCTCAAGCTAAAAAATACTTTATAATCTAGTGGACAGAATAGACTTTTTTCATCAAAATTGCATGGCCATTTCTGTACTTTTGGTCATATATAACATCATGGTAATAATAATTTTTTTATTAAGAAGCTCTAATATAAAACTGTAAATGAAGAATTAATTGAGAGACATTTTCAATAAGAAAAAGGTCCTTCTAAAATATTTATCTTTGACCCTGGCATGTAATTTATAGTTTGATGTGATGCCTGTGTTTTTCCCTTTCTTTTATTTAAAGTAATATTCTTTAAAGAGGAGCAAAGTTTTAAAGTGGGCAAATGAGAAGAGGAGGAATTTTCCCACACCAGCCCACATAACATTCCAAGCTGCTTCTCCATTACAAAGTTTGGATATTCTGTGTTGTCATATGTAGTTTGGAGGTGGCAAATAATGAATATCTACTTTATTGCTTCTCCCTTCTAAATATTTCCCATCCAAGCTGGTACCTGTGTTGCTTTCACCAAATAAAGGAATTAATAATGATACATCTTAACAAGGATTACTGCAAAATTTTGCCAATTCCCAACATGTGTGTATAAAAGTTATTTAATCCAACTCAAATTCACCTCACTTATCTTATTTAAGGATTTTTATATTAATTTGCAAAAATATGTTGCAATCAAGAAAATATGAAGAGTGAATAATTTTTCACAGAAAAACCATTATATCGCCAATGTTATGTTTACCAGTTACCCTAATTAAGAAACCATGGAGATACCCTATGATTTGGAATCTGTATGTACCTAAAATCACTTTATATAAATTATGAAACTCAAAAATTTTAAAAAGACAATATGTAATACATTAAAATATAAAGTATATATAACTTCATGAATCAGATTCCTTGTTAATTAACTCCAGAGTTAAACCATAAATGCCCTAAGATAAAATAAAACCCTAAGAATTCTAAAATAAAATAAATCTCTAAATGCCCAAAAATAAACCCTATGAGCTGAGCAAGATTTCAGAAAATATACAATGAGATTGGACTATTAGTTATGCTAAGGACATGACATATTTTTATTCTCTTGATAAAATAATGTCATAACAGCATATACTAACATTAAAATACTAATCATAAATACATAAATATTGTACTAATAATAGAAATTAATAATGCTACAGATTTCATATGGATAGATTGTATTCCTTAACATTGGAAGATTGTCAGACTGCAGCTGGAAGTGAAAATCTGTACAATGTATTTTTACTCATGGATGAACTTTTAAGTATTCACCTGAATTTATTTAGTTAAAACCAACTATAAATTAATGGTTATCAATTTGAAAAGTGAAAATCTCACACCCACACTTTCTATTGTTTTCAAGTATTCCTCTTTATAATTAAAAAAACCCCAGATAAGTTCCCTGGAAGAAAAAAAAGATATTTGTTTCAAAATTAGAAAAAGAAATTGAAATTAATACCACACAATAATTATTTTATAAGACTTTAAAAGATTTGATGGAATGAGGGATAAATAATTTTTCTTCACTACAGTAATATTTGCCCATGTGCTCATTGCAATACAATTTGTTCTGCTTCTATAATGTTAATATTTCCATTTTTCAATTAATTGTATTTCTGAAGCCTGGGAAGTAATCGAAATATTCCTTAATTCTAACTCTTTCTAGTGATTTACAGTAATGTACTAGTAGTCATTAATACAGTTGCAAATCTAAGAATTTATTTAATTATACAAAGAAGAAACTAACAAAGGAATTGAATAAGGGTTTTCTAATCCACTGGTATTTTTAGTTAGTTAAATTTACATTTTCTTTTGCATTTGTTTTCCCATTTAGTGTAGGAAATGTATAATGTACATTGTCGCAATATCACCCAAATAAAGCTTGGGAGGAAAATATAGGAATTATGAGTTTATTTAATATGGACCAGGGCAAAGAGTGAAAGTAATCTACTTTGCCATTCAATAATTGTAGTGAAATTTTCTCCTACTGCACTGCAAACAGGATCTTGTGTAGAACATAAAATCATAGGGCTGGAAGGGACCTCAGAGGTCTTCTAGTCTAAATCCCTACTCGAGGGAGTAGCCATATACCAGCTTAGTCAAATGGTTGTCCAGTCTATTTTTAAAAACCTCTAGTGATGGAGCACCCACAACCCCAGGAAGACAGATATTCCATTGATTAATCGTTCTCAGTTTCAGAAATTTTCTCCTTCTGGCTTGGATCTCTCTTTAAAAGCTTCCATCCATTACTTCTTGTCCTGCCTTCTGGTACTTTAGAGAATAAGTCAATCCCTGTGACAGCCCCTCAAGTACTGGAAGACAGTTGTCACATTCCCCCTAATCCTCCTCTTCAATAGACTAAACATACGTAGCTCCCTCAACCATTCATCATGTGATTTAGCTTCAGACCCTTTAACATCTTTGTTCCTCCTCTGCACTCTTTCTAGGGTCTCAACATCTTTTTTGTATCACGGTGACCAAAATTGGACTCAGTATTCCAAGTGAGGTCTTACTAGTGCAAAATAGAGCGATACAACCACATATTGTGATCTTGACACTATCCCTTTGTTGATGCAGCCCAGGATTGTATTGGCTTTTTTGGCAGCTGTAGGACATTACTGGCTCATATGCTTATTTGATGGTCCATTAGGACACTTAGATCTCTCTCACAGAAGTCTTTCCTTGTACCAAACTCTGTTGTTTCTTAGAGCAAACAACAAATCTATTTCCACCGAGTCTGCAGCACTGGATGGAAGCTGCTGCACCCCCACAGCCCAGATTCAAGGAACCATTTTTCAAAGACGGAAGGGCTGACCAACTGTTTATTTTAGCAAAATTCATTTTGATTTGTTTGTTTTAGAATATCTGTTGAGTTACTACTTTGAGGTGATGTTTGCATTGCAGAATTTTAAAATTGTCACTCTTAAAATGTTTCAAGTTAAAAATGTTTTCTATATTTCCCTGCAATGGAGTCCTTTAACAGAAACACTGAACTGAGCTGAACTTTGCGCTATCGCTCAGCTTTGTCACACTTGCCACTCTTATATGATGTTTTCCTAGGCTTCGTATATTTTCCAACTTTAAAGAGGCTTCTTTTAAAAATGCCATAAAAGGATCATATGAGGACCTTGGAATGAATAGAAAGAAAAATGATGAATAAGTATGATTGGGAAACTGCAATTTCTGCATTAGTTGTTGACATTTCTAATATTTGGAAGGCTACAAACATTATCCTTACTTGGGATATAAGATTTTGGTTTGCATTAAGACCATTGTATTGCACACTGTAATGTAATTATGGGATCAACTAGTCTATACAGAGGCAGGGGAAAATAAATATGCCTGACAAATTGTTTCTGACCCAATCTTATATGTCAAGACAGAAAAAAAAGAATGCTCTAAGGCAGTCTGTATTTATAGAACTAGAAGCTAATGCTAAAATGAAAATATAGCTGTCCCCTCTATAATTTATTGAATAAGATCCAAAAAAGGATCATATTTGCTTAAATTGGCTTCCAAAGATGAAATCTTCTTAAAAAAAAACCCTGCTGTCCAGAAACAAAGGAGTTTTTAATGTATAGTTGACATTATAGAGTTGGAAGAGACCAAAAGGCAAACATCAGCATCTAATAAAATATCCTATGCAATGCATATTACTATGTGCCACAAGCAGAAAAAAATAGTAAAAACAGAAATAACTCAAAGCATCCAGACTATATAAACATATGTATTATTTGTGTTCATGCATGTGTGCATGAAAATATCCTGCAGCTAGTTGTTGGTCGGACACACTTTAATTTAATTTTCAAACTCAAAAATAATCAGTCAAATTTAGAGAAGCAAATTGTATATAACAAATTATACCATTTATTAGTTGTACAAGGAAATAATCATAATTGAATTCTCAATAGTTCCCACAATTCAAAGTGCTAACATGATTGACTTACTAAGGGCTTATTGCATTTAATATAAGGTATCACTTCATAGATGGTAATTTCTATTAATTTCAGACTTTTATATGATGAAGCCAATTCACTAAGACTATCCAAGGCTCCATAATTTGGAAAACTTCAAGACTCTTCCTGATATGGTGATATACAGTTTGATCAGTAAAAATGGCAAAATAGCAATTGACTTAATAACACAATTTATGAAGGCTAGCAGAGTGAGTATATTATATATACTAGTCCACAAATTTGCAAGGACTCATAGCAACAGTAGTAATACAATCTTCAATTATAAACATATTATTAACTGTTACAAGAAAGAAACTAGATAGATTTTTGTGCTGTTTTTCAATATTTTATTCAACCAATCCTCAAAGAGATCCAATATCTCTGAATGTCTTAAAAGTAAAACAAGCAAACAAACAAACTGGTAAATATTTAAGATGGCTGGAAGATTGCAACAGAAGTAGATATGTTGTGCTAATTCCTTTTGAAGAACTATATCTCATTCCTATTACTGAACTCCTCTAATGGAAAGCATTGAGTTTATCCAGTCTAAAGGGGGAAAGTTGCAACCTTTGCCAAACATTTATTTAAGGTATGTTTCACATGATATTGAGAAGCTATAACTAGGATTTTTAATACCCAGTTTCCACCTTTAATTATCATTTATCGTTTATCCTGCCTAACCAATACAGTATTTCCATTCTGGTCAAAGGAATAAGATTTAAGTAAAGTGACTTTTTATTAGCTTATATAGTGTCTTCATGAATGTGTTGCTGAAATATTAGGATAGTATCCTTCAATGCATGGCACAGCTTTATTCTTATTCTACATATTTTGATTTAGTATTTTGGTGTCAGGAAGTACATTGAGATAAAATATCACTTCCAGAAATTTCACGTATATTGGAGGGAAATATAAACTTGTCTAACTAGTGTTTTCATAGCTGATAGTCTAGAAGTGATTAAAAACATCTCAATAGTTTTATAAAATAAATGAAAGTTATTGAAGACCAATTTTTCAAAAGAGAAGGATAATGCTTGAAAAACAGCATTATATTTAAATTCAAGCAGATTTTTTCTTTATATTGATTATTGTGTTCTTCCTTAAAGGTCATGCTATCTTAGAGTAGTGGAAATCCAGGAATTTGTATCTTCATGTTTCTTATTCATGTTTTCCTTAAACAGCCAGTATTTAGAATGTATTTTAGAAATCTGTTTCATTTTTGTTTGGCATTAAAGTGGCATAGTTTAAGTGACCTGCAGAGGGCATTTCTTACTGTTTTAAACCAGGGCCATACTGAGTTTGAAGGAAATTTTAAAACTACTAAAATTGTACTAGAAATCAGATTGAATATACTAGGAATTTATGCAAACCTACAGATTTTATTCCGAGATAGATTTGCTCTTGAAGATACTTATTGTTGTTGAAAGAATCTGTTCTACATCCACAGTGGTAGAATAGCAAAGATCTACTGGTAATTTTTTAATACATAATACGTAGACCAAAAAACAATGTTGTTGTTGTTGTTTTTAATTTCAAAAGCTAAAGGCCAGTGAGTGAAACGTGAAAATCTAATGGGTAGGAAACAAGAGCATACTTAATTATGCTGAAAGAAATATCCAAGTAGCCTTACCCCATTTCTTAACCAATGTTTATAATTCAACCATTTGGAGGGTTAGATAGCTTTCTTAGCTCATTCTTACTGTGTTTATACAGTTAATTTTGTTGTTTTTGTTTTGGCTTTGCATTTGCACATTATATTCACTTTTAAAATACCTGATTTATAGTATTATATCTTTCTAAATTTGGGGATTCAGTTTGAAATAGTCTGAGGGAAGAATGCACTGGAAACTAAAAAGCTGAAATATTTTTTAGAAAGGAAAATGCACAGTTACTAAAGGAACAAGTTACAACTTTTTTTTTCAGGCCTCCTTTGCAAATCATCCAAAGCACTAGAAGCTAGAAACAAACTCCCACATTTTGGACAGCTTTGCTGGTTCTGTCTTACATCCCTGAAGCATCTACTTCTGAAAGTTTTCAGTAACAGACCCAGGATATTTTCCAGTAATAAAATCCATACATATTTTAAGTATCAAGTGGAATGTAGAAAGAAATAGTACATGAGTTACTTGACCCATTGTAAATCTGGTTAATAAGTTAGTCTGCAATTTGACATTGCAGTTTTTCAGTTTCATCACATCCATTTTAATAATGAGGTAAAGTGCAGTATTACACAATATTCACTAGAAGGCTCTTGGCTAGTAAAAGATATTGTAGAAATTACTTCCATTTTTGCATCCCCCCTTTTATTTATTATGTTATCAGATATCCCGCTACACACTGATAAGACTTGACCTTAATTTGAGATTGTGTCCTTGATAGAAAATGGATTTATCCTCTTATTTAACTACTGTGATCGAGAGAAGATCCCTTTTATCTTGCACTTTGAGGATATAAGGAAATATATCCTCTATTGTTAAAATATGGCTACAAAGATTTTAGAAAATAAACTATTTAAAAACAGCTGTTCTCCCTGTAGATTGTTAAACCAAATTTCTTTTTTCTTCTTTGTTTCTTTCTGTCAAGTACAGTGGATTTTGTATGCATTGAATTAATATATTCAAACTACTATTTTAAAAGATACATTTTCCCTACTTGTCACAGTATCTGGGTTTTATACTGTAGCCAATCAATTCATAAATATCACTTTTTTTCCTTTCTTCTAAAATATGTAGAACAGACTAAGGAAGTTGGCTGTTTTTAACTACACAATCTTAATAGTTGCTTTATATCTTCCATGTTTTATGCAAAAATTAAATTGATAAATACTTGTGCCCTTGGTTGAAGGTTACATGTTTAAGAAAGCAACAAATAGTTGGAATCTTTTCTACATTTTTGTGAAGACTCTTTTTGGAAAGGAAGGGTACATATTTTTGTTGTGTAATATTTTCTATTTTTGAATGCATTTTCTTGGTACAAGACTGTTTTGTGGGATTTTTTTGGTGAAAACATTATTTAAAAAAAAGAAAAGAAAGAAAAAATAATTGAAAAGTTTGCCCTTAAGGATATGCTGCAGTCTTGAGTTAAAAAAAAAAAAAGAAATGTTGAAGTTGGGGAATTGTATTGTTGTTTTCTTTTGTAATTGTTACAAGAAGTTTGTATCCACTGCTGTTTATTTTGTTGCAGATGAGGAAGTAAAGGGATTGTTCTTGGTTGTTGTTTTTTAAAAAAAAGTTATTTATGAAATGTCTAAAACACTGGACTGTGACTTTGTGTACCCCTGTGTCTTCATCAAACTGTTGGTGATTCCATTTTTCTCCTTCCACCTTAAGACTGGCTTAATTAGGTGACAATGATACATAGGATACATGTGAATATTTAGCTCATGTTTGGAAAGGGAAAATTCCAAAGGTGAAAATAATTTGTTTACATCTGTTATATACAGTTATCCCTGATGTATATCACTTCTGAATTACATTTTCTAATGAGCTCTGTGATTAATTCCAACTGCCATTTTTTAATGAAATTCACTGAAATAAACAATCTGGATTTCTGATATTCTGCTGATTCTCTGTAAGCATTAATTCAAACCCCACTTGTTACTGATGGAGCAATATCAGAATAACAGAGTTGGAAGGAACCTTGGAGGTCTTCTAGTCCAACCCCAAGAGCTACTTTAAATGAATATTTTCTGATTAAACTAGGGAGATAGAGCCTACTAGACATTTTATGTCTGGATAAAATTTAACATTTTTAAAGAGAAATGCTGTGATCAAACAGTTCCATTAGCAGGAAGGAAGAGAACAGGAAACACCAACAGTCGTAACACCATAAACTGGAGATATGTAACTGGGATATGATCAAGGCCAAGCAAAATCTTTTCCATTTTTTGACCTACAACACTGCCAAATCCTGAGCATGTCATGCATATAGAAAGCAGAAGAGTGCTCTTCATTTTCCTTTCCTTTTCTTTTTTTAAAAAAACATCTTTGATTCTTTCAGTTTCTCACCATTGTTCTGTCTGCTGCTGAATTCTTTTTTTTTGTAGTTACATGCCGTCACAAGCACTTTTCCATCTTCCAGCGAAACTGTCCTTGTTTTCCAAACTTGAGTTCAGCCAAGGTTGAAATCATGTGCCTTCTTTCCCTATTTTATAATAAAACTCCTGTCTTTCCTTTTACATTACACATGAAAGAGACAGAGAACATTGTCATCTTTCTACTTTGTAAATGATTTGGGAAGCTGTGCTAATTAATTCCCTCTTCATATTCACATTTAGGTCTTCCCACAGAAATATCTTCCCTAATCCCCATGCACACTATTCAGTTTATTCAAAAGTAATACTAAAGGGCTTGAAGCATTTTGCTCCCCTTTCACTGTTGCCCAGTAAATATTTCCTTCTTGGAATTCATGTTTTGCCCAGTTTGTGGCCTTATAAGACTTATTGGCACTCCTGCTTTTGCCCCTAGTTGATGCTGTCTTCAGCAAAATGTTGATTTACCCCCAGGCTCTTCTGAGATCTAGCCTAGAGATCAAATATCCTTATGCTTCACGACTTAGTGCTTCCCTTACTAAATGCAATCCAACTGAGTCCAGAACTTTGCTTCCTCTTTGCTTCTCTCATTTTTCTACTACACTCTGTGCTTTCTGAATCATATCATGTATTTGTGAATGGGTAAGGAAAAACAGAGAAATTCCTGCTGAGAAATAGCATGAGAAGACCAGATTTCATTTCATTCTAGACCCAACAGGTGGAAGGGTAAATTAGCTGTCCCAGTGATGTTACAAATTCATTTGGGTCCCAAAATGAGAAAATATATAGGCAGATAATTTAATCTGGGCCTAGTGGGCAATCTGATCAAACTTCTCCTGTACAACAAATTTAAGATTCACAAACATATCCAGTAGTAATTATAAATTACTATCCTGTCTTTGGCAATTATTTAGCAACTGCAGCTATATAGTTGTATGGGTGTTTGTTTGTATAAGCAAAGAATGCTGATCTAAAGCTGTTTGGTGCTGATGCTAAAGATCAATCCCTTTTCCAAGACTTAATTCTGATATAAAATATACAGGAATAAACTGTATCGCATGCAATATCTTAGCATGGTTGAAAAGAGTATGCTGAGATTTCCATAGTGCCTTATTCCTAATAGATGTTGGCACGTAAATAGAAACACACACACATACACACATCTCTTGGAAAAGTGGGTTTGTCTTCAGAACTAGCTGCTGCAATGGCAGACATAAACTATATAAGGAGAAGTTATAAAGCTCTGTACAAATTACTGGATAGTTGTAGAATAAGGATCAAAAAAATCCCTTCCACCTTTTTTTACATCACCTGCAGCGCTGCTGCGTTGGAAAATATTTGTCTTGAGAATAGCCACCTGTTTGATCCTGATATTGCCCATTTGCTGCTGGCATTGTTGAATTTACAGAAATTAGACATTTTCACTTCTGAAGTGTTTCCAAAGGGCAAATGAATGCCCAGTTTGTTTCATGTTAATGCACTTTAAAAAAAAAGTTAAGAGACTGTTTCAATGCATGGGGAAAGATAGTGCACTAATGTCTGAACCCAGTTCACTTTATCTCCAGTTAATCTATGCTCTTGTGTATGATGTCCTTACACAAAGCCTGAAATGTGGAAGAGATTAACATCTCTTTCCATAGCAACAAATCCAGATCTTACACAAATGTAGAAGCAGCAGAGGAATAAATGGTTGGATTCTTGAAACAGATCACAAATACAAACAGCTACTTGCAAGTGACTTGGACCTTTCTGTATGTTCAATAACTACAGTCAGAATGGATTGTAGAAAGAAGAAAAAGGAACGGTGCTAAATGAAAGCAACTGAATGATCGGGCAAAACAATTACTGTCAAACACAGTTCAGGTTCCGCACTTTGGATTTGTTTTCCTTCATTGGCCTACCAACAAAAGTAACAGTAAAACAAAAAGTCCTTGTTTATAGATGTCAGAAATCTCTGAACTTTTGGCCTTGCTCTCCATCACCACGTGCAAAAATCTGTACTTTTCTAAACTAAATACTTAAGAAAAAAAAAAACCTTTTGAAGCACCTTAATGTGGCTTCCCATTCCAAGAGTGGCAGCCACTCTTTTCCTTTGAGCACCTTATTGATGTGTTATGCTATCTGCTGTCTTTATGTTACCTGTTAGGTAAATGGCTGGCTGTTAACATACATGTGTGCAGGAGCAGGTATGGCTATATGTGTGTCCAGTGCATTCTACACATGCAAGCCATCATACAAGACAATGCATATACACTTGCACACGTTCGAACACAAACAAGTAATGCTTTTATCAGTGGAGTTATCTCCCTTTTTCCCATTCCTCAGTACATCATAATAAAGACTCTGACTAGACATGAGTCTAATGCTAATTGAATAATTATACTTCTTTCCACATTAAAAAAAAATGATTTCTTGCATATCTGAGAAGTGAATAATTGCATTTGTTCAGCAAAGAAATGCTCCTAAGCAGTGGTGGGATTCAAATATGTGAACAACCGGTTCTCTGTGTGGATGCCGCTTCCGGAAGTCCGTTCTGGACCTGGGCAACAAAAAATTAGCTACCGCTTCTGCCGAACTGGTGCGAACTGGCTGAATCCCACCACTGCTCCTAAGCCAATAACTGAGTGAGTGGGAAAAATTACGCTGAAGACTAAATCCTGCAGTCTTTACCTAATGTAAAGACTTCAAGATATGGTTTCCTTGAAGCAAAAATGCTTCTTCTAAACAAACTACTTTCTGCCTAATCCAAAGTGTGTTGTAGTGGTTGTAAGTGTACTTATATATATATCTATATATCTATATATAAACACAAAACACACACACACACACAAACCTTTTTACAGTGCAACATGGTTTGAGAAAATGAGATGAGCAGGTCAAACGTTTTGAGGAAATATGGAGTTCCTTTTTTTTCCTCTCATTTCTCTCTGTAAATGGTATGTCAGTTATAAAGTGAATAAACTGATTTTTTTTTTAAAAAAAGAAACCTTGCATACGCCTTTTCTATCAAGTGCTTTAAAATATAGAATAACTACACACATCCTGCCAGTTTTTTCTTACAGTGAGAGTATCCTTACCTGCCATTTAATATTAGCCTCGTATTTTTCTCACGTATATTTACCTGTGACTTGTATTTGTTATTTAAAACAAAAAAAAGGAATAAAAAAAAGAAAATTAACTGTAGCGCTTCATTATACTATATTATTATTGTGACATTTTGGAATACTGTGAAGTTTTATCTCTTGCATATACTTTATACGGAAGTATTACGCCTTAAAGATACGGAAATAAATTTTACAAGGTTTCTGTTTTGTGTGGAAGAGTAATCGATGTTGCTAAGAATGATGTTTGTTATTTTGAGTTTTTCTTTTTCCTTTTTTTAATGTTACCAGCACTTTTTTTGTAAGTTTCACTTTCTGAGGTATTGTACAAGTTCACACTGTTTGTGAAGTTTGAATATGAAGGAATAATTAAAAAGAGAGAAAGAAATTGGTTGTCTTGGTTATTTTATTATTCTGTTGACATATGCAATCTATGCACATTCTCCTGAAGATTTAACTGAATGCAAAACATACTGTATATTTTTGGGGCTAATTTAGTCCTCCACGTTAAAAGCTTCTAGGCTTTCTAACTTCCCTGCACAAGAAACTAGTTTGTACACTTACAAAGACATAGTTCTGTATATCATGTCAGGATTTATCTCTATTATTTATTTATTTATTTATTGAAAGTCACCCAATTCCCAAAAACTCTGGGCAATTGACAACAAAGCAAAGAATTTACAATAAAGCCAATTTTAAAAAAAAGAAAGATAAAAGATGGCTAGAAAAACAGACTGGAGAGAAGCAAAGCAAAGTGGTCTCTTTCTCACTAGCTAAAGACCTAGGAGGTGAAGAACCAGATCTTTATGACTTCTCAGCAAGACCAGGGTGGGAACTATCTGGATCTTGTGGGGAACTTCACTTCAGAGGGGAGGCACTGCTACAGAGAAGTACACTTCTGAGCTCCCATAGATGGCATTAATCAAAGAATCTTGGAGCATGCCAACCTTGCCACATTGAACTGGACAGACATATATTGTGGGAAACAGGTGGCCCTTCAAATAACCAGGCCCTATGCTATGTAGGGCTTTATAGGTACTTCAATCACACCTGAAAGCACCATCTTGAATCATACCTAGAAGCAAAGCGGCAACCAGTGCAGCTTATTAAGCAGAGCTGTTTCATGAGCATACTGAGGCATGTCCATCACTGCTTGCAACACTATGCTCTGGTTCAGTTGGAGTTCCAATTCATGTAGGCTGCATTGCAGTACTTAAGCTGTGAAGTGACCAGGTCATGAGTGGCTGTCTGAAGCTCCCCCACCCAGTTTAAGATAATTATAAGTCTATGTTTACCATAGACGATAACATCAAATGGGGCTTTTATCATTCATACAGTGCCAAATTAATATCTGGTATTATCATCTTTAATTTTATATGAAAATAATAACAAATTACAACTGAGCTAATTTGCATTTATAGCTAACACAATAAGGCAGCTGATATATCCATATTTAGTGTTTGGATATTCAACTTAACATTGCAAAATGTTAATTATTTCTGATTATTAAAAATCCCTCATCATTAAGCATGTAATCAGAATGGCTGGAAGGATTCATTTTCATTGTAGACTATTTGTGTTAACTTTAAAATTCTATTTTTGCATATTAACATTTTTGTCAAAGTGATGATTTCCAGCCTTATTAAGAGCTTATTAGCAGTTAAATCATCACACCTAACTTATTATCTAAAGGGCAGATTGCCAAATAGGGAGAAATAGTGTTAGCAAGGTCTCCAATGTTAATGTCATGATTTGGCTATCATTATTTTCCTTCTGTTCAATTGTATTCTCATACATTCTCATAGACTGCCTGGACAATTTCCTGCAGTTTTCTTGGTAAAGTTTTTTAGAAGGGTCTACGACAACTCGTCATGGCCAACTCACCACAACCATCTTTCCACATCCAATTTGCTGTGGCCAACTCTCCTTGGCCAACTCACCATGGGACAATAAACCATGGCCCACTGACTATGGAACAACTCAACACGAGACAAGAGTTACACTAATATTGAAGAAATAGTCAAATAGAAACATTAAAGAAAGGATGCCAAATGTGAATGACAAATATTAAATTGAATTGTTGAATTATCCGGCAGAAAATTGTCCATGGTGAGTTGACCGTGGCAAGTTGACCGTGACAAGCTGGCTGAGGCGAGTGATCCTATTCTGTTTTCAGAAGTTGTTTCCATTGCCTCTTTCCTAGGTCTAAGAGAAAGTGACTGGCCCAAGGTTGGCTTCAAATCCAAGGCAAGACTATACTCACATTCTCCCAGTTTCTACCCTGATATCTTAACCACTGAACAAAACAGGCTTTCTTTGACTGACTTACAGCCTTGCTAAATACAAAGGTAGGATTGTATTATACAACAGAATATAGTTCTCCTCTGGAAAACTGAGTGGCAACTAAAAAAATTTAGTGGCAACTAAAAATTTTCCCTGCTCTAATGTTCATGTTGAAGTGAGACTGGCTGAGCCAGTGGAAAGAGTCAAATGGGGAATTAATCTGGAATCTCTATGTCGGCATAAGAGAGTAAAGTTGATGCCCCCCCCGAATGCCATTGAACCTTAGCTAGTCTGACCCAGGTACCAGTCTGAGAAGATTCCTATAAGCTGGGACAATAAAATAGCTAATTGAACTCTTTCAGTGTGTTTTTATATATCTAAAGCAGTATTTCTCAAATTTAGGGATGCTGAGATGGGTGGACTTCAACTCCCAGAATTCCCCTCACCAACTTGCTGGCTAGGGAATTCTAGTAGTTGAAGTCCACACATATGAACTTTGCCAACGCTAATCTAAAGTCACCTTCAAGTTGAGCCTGATTCCAGGGGATGGCAGCCATACCATTTGAGTTTTTTAACCAGTATTTTTTGTATTCTTAACTCTAGCTAAATATATCACTTTGCTAACAATATAAATCATGCTATAAATCACTGGCTAAATAATAGCATGTTGATGCACCAAACATATAAAAGTTTACTAAACTAGAACTCATGTGTAGTATGTGTGTGTTACCCTGGGCTTCCATAAATTTTATGGAGCTTTGAGTTTTATCAAGGGTGGCAATGGGGACTGGGGCACTGGTGAGGGGTAGCAGAGAGGTGGAGCTGTGGCAGCCCTCCTCAACAGGCTCAATTTCTCATATGGCCCCTTGGGAAAATTAATTGCCCCCCATCCCTGGACAACCTGCAGACACAGGGCTCCATGTAAATCTTGAATTGGCTTTCCTTTGTTGCTCCTGGTACTCTGTCCAATTACAATTGCCAATTGGTAGTGGTACAAACAAGAAATACATAGACCCTAAAGTATCTTTATCATAGCTTAAAATACAAAAATACAAAGAAAAAAACACTGGACCTCAAAGTACAAAGAGAGAAATGTCTCAACTATATGTATGTTATCAGGCTCTGCCCTCTTTATATCATTGTCCTATCCACTGAGAATGTTGCCTTCAACCAAAGAAATAAGTGCAGGTAGGCTAACATTACTTCTGCTATTGTATCAGGCTGTTCCTGTGCTGCATAACTTGGTGGGCATGGGGAGGAGCAGGGCCTGGAGAAAGGGATATCAAGTCATGCCCAATGTCATGGGGAAAGTAATATTGCTGGTTCTTCCAAGCTGAAAAGTGGACTGTTCTGAGTTTCAATGAAGAGATGGAAGATTGGTGGAGCCAGCAGGGCATATTTTGAAACTTTATCTCCATGGAGAGTTGGCAAGGCTTACAAAAAATAGAATAGAATAGAATAGAATAGAATAGAATAGAATAGAATAGAATAGAATAGAATAGAATAGAATAGAATAGAATAGAATAGAATAGAATAGAATAGAATAGAATAGAATAGAATAGAATAGAATAGAATAGAATAAGAACAGAATAACAGAGTTGGAAGGTCTTCTAGTCCAGGGCTTTTCAACCTTTTTACCGATTGTACCACTTTTAGGATATGGCAATATTCGAGTACCACCTAGCAAGGTGTCAAAAACTTGGTGACAAAAAAAAAACCTGTTCAAAGTTGCAATTGCACTGAAATGACTTATGACCATTTTTCACACTTATGACCATTGCAGCAACAGGGTCATGTGATTTATATTTGGATGCTTGGCAACTGATTCATATTTATGATGGTCACAGTGTCCCAGGGTCATGTGATCCCCTTCTGCAACCTTTTGACAAGCAAAGTCAATGGCAGAGCTGCTGGTGGCCAACTGCTAAGGCGGGACTTCCTTCCCTCCCTCCCTTCCCTGCCTCCCTTTTTCTCATTCCCATCTCCTTCTGAAGGAAGAATTTGAACCCCCCCATATTTTCCCTCTTCCATATATTGATCAAACAAGGAAAGGCCTCCAGAGACAGAAAAGACAAGCTGCTGAGTGAACTAGCTTAAAAAGGCACTTCCCCTTTAAGAATTAGCTACTGGCTAGAAAGAAAAGTAAGGAGCCCAGCTGGCACTTAAGGAAGAAAAAAAATGTAAGTACTGGCTGCCGGCTAAGGCAGCCTCCCCAAATGGCTCCATTCATAAGTAAAATCTGCAGCTCCAGAGGACTCTCTCACTGTAAGTCTTTGCCTGTGCTGGCTCTTTCCCTTCCCCACTACACTTGGCTAGGCAGAGCTGCGTACCACCTGCCACTCATTAATGTACCACAAGTGGTACGCGTACCACAGGTTGAAAAGCCCTGTTCTAGTCCAACCCCCTACTCAGGCAGGAAACCCTATACTATTTCAGACAATGGTTGTCCAATCTCTTCTTAAAAACTCCCAGTGTTGGAGCACTCACAACTTCTGGAGGCAAGTTGTTCTACTGATTAATTGTTGTAACTGTCAGGAAATTTCTCCTTAGTTATAGCTTGCTACTCTCCTGGATTAGTTTCCATCCATTGCTTCTTATCCTGCTCTTAGGTGCTTTAGAGAATAGCTTGACTCACTCTTCTTTGTGGCAACCCCAGGTTTGGGCAAAACAGGGCACCGAATGAGTTCATTTCAAAGGTGAGGTAAACAACCTCTGCCACAGACCGGGATGCTTTAACAATGTCCTGGTCTAGCCTGCCACCCTGGTACTGTCTGATGGTCTAACCCAGCCAAGCTATGCTTAGCCTTTTTTGAGATGAGACAAGGTCTGTTACATCATGCTACCCATGAATTTTGGCTATGTATCAGGATTCAATAATAGTAAAAGTTATAAGGGGCTACCTAATCCAACTTTTCATTTAGCATAAAAATGCAAATTGCATCTGGATAATTGGTTCCCCCCCCCAAGAAACTTCCCAATATTCAGTCAGAATCTGCTTTTGTGTAGATTGGAACCAGAAAGAACAATCGTGTTCTCTCTGACATTTTTTCAGATATTTGAAGAATACTATTATTCAATCCCCTCCATAATAAATGGCATACCTGCCTCCTTCAATCTCTGTTCATAAGATTTAGTTCTAGTTTTCCAGATCACGCTTATTACAAGGTGGTCTGACCAGAGCAGAATAAAATAAAATGATTACTTCTATTTACATCTCTGTTGACTGACCCCAAAGATATTTTGGCCTTTGAGAGGGGTTTTTGAGACCACATCAAACTGATGACTTATATTCAGTTTTCATCTAAGACTATTCCAATATATGTTTCAGAAGTACCATTACCATACCTCATTTTAAATTTGTATATTTGATTTTTTTAATAAGTGAAATACTTCTAATTTGAGTTTATTACAAACTTTCCATTTCTAAGCTCTCCTTCCCAAAGTCTTGCACTTGTTTAAAACTTAACTTCTGACGTGTGACATGTGATGCCCATCTGCAGCCTCTCCTTTCCTCTGAGATATTTCACTTTATCAATAAATAAACAAGCAAATAATCAACTTTTCACCATTTGTTTATCCTGCAAATTTTCTTTCCCCTCATTCCTTCCCTGCAGATTTTACTCCGCTAGTAATTGCCGACTATAGCGGTGGTGCTCATCTCCATTTCAAGGCCATTGAGTCAATGCTGTGAAGACATTTCCATAGACATGTGGCCAGCATGACAACACAGAGCGCTGCTACCTTCCCACCGAAGTGCTATCTATTTATCTACTTGCATTTGCATGCTTTCAAACTGCCAGGACGGCAGGACCATGGTGCTCGGGTCCCGAACCCGGGCTGCCAGCTTTCCAGCTAACAAGCACAGTGTCTTAACCACTGAGTCACCGCACCACCTCTACTCCTTGTGAACACACCAAATTCTTCTGTCATTTTTTCCATCTGTCTATATATTGACAACCAATTCTTCTCCCTATATAAGCTGCTTATCATCTGTCCCCCTTTGGTGGGAGACAGATGCCCCCCCTCTGGTGAACATGAGGAAGTAATAGAGGGGGAGGGAGGGGGAGTTTCCTTCATGATTCTCTGTGCAATGTCATCAGTCCACCTCACTCCCTTTTGGCATTTTGGTAATTCTACCCAAACTTAGAATTGCACTGTGGATTCAAACACACTGAGCAGCACGCTGAATGGAGCAGGAGTGAGAAAAGATCTGAACTGAAAAACTAAGAAGTTGCTCTAGAGAAGGTAAGGAAAACCTGCAAGCTGGAGATGTTGTCCTGCACTTCAGCTCTGTTTGCTTCTTACTTTTTTCTTTCTTTGGAATGAAGGGCGGTGTACCCTCATTAACTCAAGGGAAGTGCCCAGGAAACAACCAAATTAGGCAGGAGAAAAAGGAGGAGGAAAGGTAAGGGAGGAGGAGGAGGAGGAGGAGGTGGTGGTGGTTGTCCCTAGCTTGAAGAAGGAATTAAGAATGAACATTAAAGAATGAACATTAAAGAATGAACATTAAAGAATGAACTGTGTGAAGCATCATCACACCAAAGCCATAACCAAACTCTAACTTGTACTATTCCATCCTTCCTTTCCCGTGCAAGAAATAAAAAACTAATTGTTCACCATTAATCCACAGGTGAATCTGAAGATTCACTTATAAACTGTAGAAAGGCACCTTCAGAAGAGGATAGTCAGGCAAGCTTTCAAGAAAAATTGACCATCAGGACAGAAAGCAGAGAAGGGGGACATTCATTTCTGCGGTAAAATGAAGCACAGCAAGCAGACTATACAACATACTTCTGGATATAAAATACTTCTGGGTACAAAATACTTCTGAATACAAAATACTTCTGTGGGCACAAGTTGGAAAAATACTGTATTTCATGTATAGCAGAAACAGACGAATTGAGGTTGCCTTTTGCTGGGTTGAAGCTTGGATAGTGAATAATGTTGTGAGTTCCTGCCCTGGACAAACAGTCAAAGGCCTGTACTTGTTCAGGGACAATCTAGTCATGCAGATTAGACCTAAGTGAACATGCAAGGTAAGGAAAGGTTGGGATTGCTCTGACAGACCACACTTCTGGCCCATGTTTGCTATTTATATATATATTTGGGACATAAGTCTACATGCTGTACTCAATTCATGAAGTTACACATATACATTTATTTCATAGAAATTGAAAAGTATGTAACTATTCCCCTGGACTGTTCAGTAGTATTCCAGTTGATGAACTGCAAGCTTCCATTTACATAGAACTTCTTTCTGCAAATTGCATTGGTACAAAATATTTTTGGATTCACCTCTTTCATTCTGATGGATTCTGTTTACAGATCCCTCAACTATTGTGTCTGTTTCTAAATGAACTAATAATACACCATCCTTCTCTAGAGCTGTAATAGCTCTCTGTAAAGACATTTTATTTATTAAATATTACTTGAACAACAAATTCTTGTTTCGGATTCCAATCAGATTTGGGTCACATGGTGTGGATAGATTGTAGAAATGAAATGAAAGAAGAGTATCTTTCTCCTATCTTTCTGAAATTTTGCATAGTATGCTGTAGTATCACTGAAGAATTCTGATTTGGGACAACTAGTTAGTCATGATTATGAATACTTTGTAGGAGGTATAACTAAACACAAATGTATGTTTTAAAGTTTAGAAAGCCTTTTTTTAACTTCACAGCAAGCATAAGGTTTAAATGCACATTTCTATATACTGTATAGATGGTCTAAGTTTGTTAATGCTTCTCTAAGATGAAGTGAAAGAGATTGTTGACTACAGTAATAGAAAATGTCCAAGAGATAGGACATAGCCAAATTTTAATAGAATTTTTAAAAGCTTTTTTACACATTCCTTCATTTATATATACTTAAGTAAATGCTCAGATTGCATATCTGCACCCCTGTAAAGAAAAAGTTAGTTTTGGGGCTGAGCTGCCTGTCCAGTATGGGATCAAAATGGACTGTCTTCCTGAAAAGCTGCAGTAAAAAGACAATGTCGCCAATTCTACCTTCCAGACTTAAAATGGTAGGTGCATAAAGAAAAGAGATGATATCTACCCAGTGAAAATAATTCAGAGAAAAACATTAAATTGGGTCAAACAAGTTCCAACAAATATTAACACCATAATACTAAAGATTCAAAGGCATTGATTCCTCCATTCTTAGGAATTCCTACATTCTAATGTCTAGAATTCAAGTCTTTTTGTAGGTCCATGTCCCAAAGTCACTGCTGAATAACACTGCTTGTGTTTTAAGGCCTCAACACAATGATAAATTCAGAAGAAAAGCTATATATTCACTGTTTTGAACCAGGTCACGCTGGCAAGGACAGATGCTACTTAGAGTTAGTTTATTGCACAGCGACAGACAGTCCCCCTTGGGGTTAATAAGGATCCACCCCTAACAGGAGACTCCCACAGTCAGTACTACATGGTCCCACAACCGAAGTCCTGAGACTGCAACAAACACAATCCACAAATTAAAGTTCCAAAAAACACAAAGCAAAATCCGAGGTTCACAGGCAAAGCTCAGGGTCGGCAAGGCAAAGTCTGAGATTCTGAAAATGCAAATCGAAGTCCCAGGTTCACAGACAAAATCCAGGGTCAGCAAGGCAAGTCCAAAGTTCAGCGTCCACAAAGCTAGGAAACATGATTCAAGGTCCACAAAGGCCAGGAAGCTGCGTGCCAAAGCAAACAAATGCACAAATGTTCCTGACAAATGCACCTTCCTCCTGCATCCACCTAAATAAACACATCAGGTCTTCCATCAGTGGTGGGATTCAAATATGTGAACAACTGGTTCTCTGTGTGGATGGCGCTTCAGGAAGTCTATTCTGGGCCTGGGCAACAAAAAATTAGCTACCGGTTCTGCCGAAGTGATGCGAACCGGCTGAATCCCACTACTGTCTTCCATGTGAGGAGGGGCAGGGCTGCTTTCTCACAAGCAACCTCACTGGCCTCTTCTGTGCCTCTCTCCACTCCACTCTCCTCATTTGCAGATCAGGCAGGGGAGGAAGCTGTTCCTCATTGGAGGTGATCTATAGCTGTTCATCATCACTGGCCCTTGGCAGCCAATCCTCTCCTGCAGGCGGCTTCTCATCTGGTCTCCTCCCCTCCTGGGACTGCATCGTCCACGGCCCCTGGAATCTCTGTCGTTCTAGGGGAACCATGCTATCCCCATGGGATGGTCCCGGTTCCAACTTTTCCTCTTCCTCTGAGCCAGCGTCTCACAGGACCATCACATTCACAATGGAGCAAATTAAATTCCTCACAATGACTACAATTTGAGATCATTTTAATTATCTTAAAAATCCTCTGATTGCCCAATTATCTTGATCTGTTTCAATCTAATTTTTTTCCAGACTACGAAACTGAGACTCCCAAACAATGTTACAACCCTGGACTAAAGGGCCAAGCCCCAGCTATACCAAGTGACTGCCTCCATGTGGGAAATAGCATTTAAGACCTAAATTAAAAAATTGAGAGATTATGTGCTGGGCAGTTGTTTAATGTTTGTGGTGGATTAATGTGGTCTGGGATAGGTTTTAATCTCTCTCTCTCTCTCTCTCTCTCTCTCTCTCTCTCTCTCTCTCTCTTTCAGAATTTTTTCCTTGTTGTTTCTTAGACTGTTTTCTTAACGTACCTTTAATAATAATTAATAATAATTAATAATAATTAATAATAATTAATAATAATTAATAATAATTAATAATAATTAATAATAATTAATAATAATTAATAATAATTAATAATAATTAATAATAATTAATAATAATTAATAAGAATTAATAAGAATTAATAAGAATTAATAATAATAAGAAGAAGAAGTTGGAAGGGACCTTGGAGGTCATCTAGTCCAACCTCCTGCTCAGGCAGGAAACCCTATACCATTTCAGACAAATGGCTGTCCAGTCTCTTCTTAAAAACTTCCAATGTTGTATCTGAGTGTCAGTCTCTGTTGATGTTAATGCTTCAGACATCTCCGTTAAAGTTATTCTTTGATCGTCAGGCTTCTCCATAGATTGCGTTTGGAGTTGTATAAAGTTAATTTGTTCTTTGGTTTCCACAGTTTCTCTCAGTGTAGTTTCATAGTTGAGTTGTTGACGTGGTTCCTCTTTAGGTTGTACATATTGTTCACTAATCTCTTTGGCGCCAATCTGCTTCTTCTGCGCTGTCTTTCGATCTATAATTTGATCTGTCAAAGTTTGAAAGTAAGAGTTCATATCGGCTTCCAGAATTTTTTCCAATATGAGCTCATAGTCCAGCTGTGTGTTAGGTTCCATACCAGTAGTAGAAAGATTTTTTAATCTTTTAGAGAAGGCTCTATTTCGTAGAAATCAAATGTTCACCTCCAATTTTCAATAGACCAGCTGTTTCAGTTATCTTATGCTTATCATCTTTTGAAGGTCATAGCCATTCCCAGCCATAAAAAAATATACAGTTGCAGTACCACTTTTCGTCACAAGATGTCCTCAGCAGACCATAAAATCTTTTTTTTTCTTTCCAAATTAATAGATTTTTTATTTTTCGTGTTAAAAAAGATGAAGAAAGGCCTCTCCAAAGTAATAGATGTGTAGTTATAACAATAATAATCAAGAATAAAATGTTTTCAGGTCCCCTCAGTATTCCAAAATTTAAGTAGTCCATAAAAATTAACTTTTTTTTTTTTTCCCCAAAGCTGTTTTCCCCGAATGCCCAAACGCTGCTCCCTCACAGCAGGGAAGTAATTCAAACACAAAAGCTTTTGACAGGAGAATAATTAGGGAAAAAAGGGGTAGGAAAGGTCTCACCCGGATTCTCCACGGGGGTTCTTTACGCTTAGTTGTTCTTCTGGCTTTCAGCTGGTGTGGCGAAGTGATCGTCCATTTTGCTGGCCGATCTTTTCCTCCGACGGCCCTAAGGAGATAGCTCGAACTAAGGAGAGCTGCCGCTCTTCCCCCAGTCAAGCAGGAGCCTCCTCAAGCGGTGGTCGCCTCTACAGGGCGACTTTTGACCCGGTTAAGGGTCTACCGGCGAAGGGAAAGCAGCCGGTGGGAGAGACGGCTCTCTCTGTGCGACTGCGCGTGCCGCGATCCGGAACCGGAAAAGGTGGATAAACAACTGGGAAATATAACATGGAATAAAACGGCTTTTACCATCCAAAGGCTACTAGAAGAAAGGAAAGAGAACTTTGACCAATTTGAAGCGTTAAAGAATATGGACCTTTTAATATTGTGGTTTGATGATGCAGGAATTTTATTATGGAAACCGTTATGGCACAGAAAGAAACCTAGAGTTAGATTTAAAAATGTATTTTAAAGTTTTATTTAATGGGTTTAAAAAGGCTTTGATTTTTTGACTGAGTTAATAACTAATGGAGCACGTGAAATTTCTAAGAGGATACCCTTTGTAACAATACTTTGTTTTAGACATGATAATTACTGGAGAGGTAAACTTTATTTACTGGTTTAAAAAGATTTTCATAGATATAGATGAATTGATAGAATATATACTTAAATTAGATAGAAATCTATTTGTTGGTTTGATATTTTTACTTTAAGATAATTATTTTGAAATAGAAGGAGAATAAGAGGGATGGGTGACAAGAGAAGAAATGGTATTAATGAAGAAAATATAAGAATATTACTGCGGGAATAATATACCAGATATAATTACTATGTAAAAAAAAAAGGACACCCGAAGTGTTAATAATATGTCTATCTAAGGCCAATTGGAATATGGTAATTGTAAGTTAGTAAAGCTTAAAAACAGGACCTGGATCTTTAGAATTGAAATGTGAGTGATATTTGATAGGATTGTTTGAAGCTTATATAGAAATGTATTAATTTGAATATGCAAGACTAAATGAGGGAATTAGAGAGGGAATTTTAAATGAATTGATTTGGGCTATATATTTGTGATTGTTTTTCTTTTTTTTTTGGATGTTCAATATACCCACCTCCACGGTGGTTCCTAAGCACTCTGATGTAACCCTTTTACCCCTATAAAAATCTAATAAAATATATTTAGAAAAAAAACAAAACCTTCCAATGTTGGAGCATTCACCGCTTCTGGAAGCAGGTTGTTCCACTGATTAATTGTTCTAACTGTCAGGAAATTTCACCTTAGATTACTTCTCTCTTTGATTAGTTTCCATCTGTTGCTTCTTGTCTTGCTTTCAGGTGCTTTGGAGAATAGCTTGACTCCCTCTTTTTTGTGGCAACCCCTGAGATATTGGAACACTGCTATCATGTCACTCCTCGTCCTTTTCTTCATTAAACTAGACATACCCAATTCCAGCAACCATTCCTTATATGTTTTAGCCTCCAATCCCCTAATCATCTTTGTTGCTCTTCTCTGTACTCTTTCTAGAGTCTCAACAGCTTTTTTACATCGTGGTGACCAAAACTGGATGCAGTATTCCAAATTTGGCCTTACCAAGGCATTGTAAAGTGGTATTAACACTTCACATGATCTTGATTCTATCCCTCTGTTAATGCAGCCTAGCACTGTGTTGGCTTTTTTGGCAGCTGCAGCACACTGCTGGCTCATATTTAAGTGATTGTTAACTAGGACTCCGAGATCCCTCTCACAGCTACTACTGTTGAGCAAGGTACCACCTATACTATACCGGTGTATTTGGTTCTTCTTGCCTAAATGTAAAATCTTACTTTTTCCACCATTGAATTTCATTGTGTTAGAGAGCACCTAATGTTGAAGTCTATCAAGATCCTTCTGTATTTTATGCCTCTCTTCTGGAGTGTTGGCTATTCCTGCCAGCTTGGTGTCATCTGCAAATTTTATGAGTTCCTCATCTATCCCCTCATCCAAATCATTGATGAAGATGTTGAAGAGCACTGGGCCCAGAACAGAGCCCTGGGGCACCGCACTACATACTTCCCTCCATGTAGATGCAATTCCATTGAGGACCACACGCTGAGTACAGCTGGTCAGCCAGCTACGAATTCATCTGCTGGTGATGCAGTCTAACCCACATTTTTGTATCTTATTAAGTAGTAGGTTGTGGTCTACTTTATCAAATGCCTTACTGAAGTCCAAGTAAATTATATCCACAGCATTCCTCTGGTCCGCTAATTTTGTCACCTGGTCAAAGAATGCAATAAGGTTTGTCTGGCATGATCTGTTTTTGACAAACCCATGTTGGCTTTTGGTAATGACTTTGTTTGCCTCTAGGTGTTTGCTTGATTATCTTTTCCAGAATCTTCCCATGTATTGAGGTCAGGCTGATAGGTCTGTAGTTTCCTGGATCCATTTTTTTCCCTTTTTTGAAGAGCTAATTGATGAGCTAATACTGCTATCTGTTTTTTTTTTACTACATTCTACATTTACTACATTTTACTACATTCTTACAGTGTTGTTTTAGGGTTGAAAATATGGCCTGGACATGAGTCTTTCATCTTTCTCTGGTACTATTTAAGTAAGAAGAGACATATTTGTTAGGTAAACAATTACAGTATTTTCTTTCTGCCTCTTTTTATTGGGGTTGGGGGCATGCAAGAACCACATGTCTTGTATATTAAATGACAAAATGGGCCAATTTGTTACTGGCTAATCATTCTATGCAATATGTTGACTGAGAAGGGAGACCACAGTACCTGTTTTTCCAGACTGGGACTGGAATTTGATTAGTCTTGAGATTTGCTCTCTCTGAAAGGAAATCTGGGTGGCTGGCAAGAATTGTCAAACATGGCTGGATCAAGAAATGAAAGAGAACGGCTTTCAAATCAGATGGCATCACATCTTCTCTCACAGAAGCATCTATTAATCCTTAGTCCAGATTTTCACACCCCACTTGGTTGCCACAGATGGCAGAATTCATACTAACAAGAGTCTTATCCACTTCTTCAGGTTTTAGAGGCTCAAAAAAAAAGTATCCTAGTTTATAAAACCAGCCCATCAGCTCACCAAAGCAGACTTTGTCTGCAAGGAAACCGACAACATTATCCAACTAACCTGCAGACATTTTATTCCACTTATTACTACCTGAACAAGGCTAAGCAGGAATCCATAGATGCATTAAGAACAGAAAATTTATGCTTTGCTACTCTGATTGTTCCCATGTGGGCTAGAACATGAGTTCTTACCAGTGCATGCTCATATTCACTT
The DNA here is from genome assembly GCA_023970755.1 of Azemiops feae. Classification (NCBI taxonomy): domain Eukaryota; kingdom Metazoa; phylum Chordata; class Lepidosauria; order Squamata; family Viperidae; genus Azemiops; species Azemiops feae. Next base: position 161,106 of record JALGBA010000429.1, on the reverse strand, counting down.
CTTGTTTTATTGCATCATCAGCTGAGATATAATTTCAGTTGCTTAATTTTATGCAGCTCCTCAACAAACTAAAGAGCCACTTGGGAACAGTGGTGGAGAAGAGATCTTGTGGGAGTAATCTAATTCAGTGCTATGACAGAGTGACCAAGAATGAGATGGTGCTGCCTACCAAACTGTCAGGGAAACTGCCATGCCCTTCTAAAATCTTCTGGATCCATTATGTAAATAGGTGAATCATGCTAGCAGGTCTGTTAACTCTGGTGAAGGCCATAGATTCCAAGATCTCTAGTTTGACCAAGAAGTGTTAAAAAATATGTGCCCATGTTTTCCATCTTTCCATGATGGAAAATATCTTTACCAAATTATGTGTGGGGCTGGCAGAAATGGTATAGGTTTCTTGGGGGTTGGACTAGAAAACCTCAAAAGTCCCTTCTAACTCTGTTATTCTGTTATACTTGTGACAAGGTCATAAACTCACTGACTGTATTGGATTCCTTCAAAGACCAGCTGCCCCAGAAATTTTAACACTGATATCAAGATGATGTACATTACCATAGAGGTGTCTGAGAAGCTGGACTATATTGGAAAATAATAATTGATAAAAACAATTTTGAAGTTATGCAAGTTCTTAGGACAACATATACTAAAAAAAGAGGTCTTGTTTCCAGGACTGTGAGCTGTAAGCAATTTTTGGGTCATAATGGGCTACAGCTTGGATTTTATGATTGGATTTTATAATGACATATATTTTTATAATATGCCTTAGCTACTGTGAGGCAACTTGAAGCCACTTGAAGCTATTCTGGCTTGTAAGTAGAATTTCCTAACTCTTTCAGTAGAAGGCCTATCTTGCAGATATTCTATAATGAAGAAAGAGTACTCAGAGTACTCTTGAAGAGGTACATGAATAAAGAGAACTCATAGGTTGAGGATCTGTTGGACTCCAATTGGTTCCCTGTAAACCATCTTCTCCCCTCCGTGCTTGGGATACTGTCTTTTCATGGTCATGCGTACTTTGGTTGCCAGAGAGAGTAGACCCTTGCTCAGCCACTTGTTTCTTCCTTTGACAGAGGAAATACAAACTTCATAGAAGATTGAATGTATCAGTAAGGAAAATGAGATCATGTGCATAGGACTGCTTTTCATTTTTCCTTTTGGAACTCACAGTAAGGTGGAAAGTGTTCAAGATCATGGTTAGTGTCCTGATATTTTTGGTTTTATGCTTGTTAGTTTATTTAAGGGATGGTCCACACAGCCAAATTTCATGTCCCTTTCACCCTATTCAAACCTTTCTAAGCCCTTCCCACCTGCATCCCATTAAAAAGGAAACATTACAGGAAGAGTTTGAGAAATGTTTTTATGACAAAACAATATATAATTCATCTCTTTGTGTGATTTACTGAACTGGCCAAGTAGCCAACTGTATTGTAATGAAAAGACAATCCTTAGAAGTCAGTTCTTTGTGGTTCAGAGTAACTTTTTCCTTTTTAATGGTTCTTTACTTTTTCTTCTTTACTCTCTTGCTCTTCTTGCTTCCTCTCAACATACATTCTTTCTACTTGTCCTAACCCAATTGATCTTTCCTGTAACCTGCATCCATTTTTGAACAATATCCTAAATGTTGCAGCTGGCAGAGTCTCTAAAGTAGCAGGCTGATGTTTTACAGAGTCCTTTGTGGGAATCTGATTACAAACTCTGAGATTTCCTAAGCAGAATGGAAATTTTCTGCCAACATCCTGCTAAGAAAGAGGGGGAATCCAATCATACCAACATTTTTCTTTAAACTATGAAGTAGATTATATAATAGAGAAATTAGTAAAGAAAGCATATGATTTCAGAGCCTATTCCTGACTGTAATTCCTGAATCCTCCTTTGTGTTGAGTTTTTGCAATAACTTTTTAACATCTTGCAGTTCTCTAAATTCCCACATGGTGTCCCAGTGGGATCACAAAGAAACAGTCAACATACTTGAAAAGTAAAGATCAAAACAGACAAAGCTTTATAAACTGAAATCATTGCATTGAATTTTTCATTATGGATACTAAAGCATGAAATGGAAACTGTGACTAAATATCAACTCACAAATTGCTCAGTTTGAATATAGTTATTTGTACCATGTTTTCAATACAGACAATAAGGAATATTTCTAGGAAATATTTGTAAAAACATGTCTAATAATACATGATCTTGCCTTAAAATATATAAAGTAATATTTAGGGGGAAAATAAGATTATAGGCATAATGCCTATAATTCTGGAGGGCTTTGCTGAAGTATATCAGAATCATGTATCCTATAACTGCTTTTATGTATTACATCAAGTTTTGGACAGGAGATATAAAACGTGGACTCTGCTTAATTATTTCTTAAACTGATGTGAGGTGAAAACAAATTCCTCTTGAATCTAATTAATGAAGCTTGTTTAGCAAATTTTCCTGATGTTTAGTATCAAAAGATAAATGCAGGTCATTTGTCAAAGAATGTACAGAAATGTCAGTTTGCAAAATGCTTGATTTCTTAAGATCAGTAGCTAAAGAAAACATACAGCAAGTTTACTGCCTCTGTATTACATGTACAGACCTTCTGTGTTAACTGAAATCATCACATTAATAGGCATAGATATCATGGAATTCTTTCAAGTGAAAATTGTTTGTTTAACTGATAGTTTGCCACAATCTAACAACTCTCAGCAACTTATATAACAAAATTACAACTTAATATATTACAATAAAATCATAAAATCCACCAGTGGAAAAATCATACAAACAAATGAAAAACAAAAAGAAAACAAAGTAACAACCAAACAAAAAGGAATAAAAAAGAATACATGATAGTACAGTGTTTACAATAAGTGAAAGACTTTAGGAAAAACTGTGTTTTTAATATTTTCCTGAAGACCATCAGGAAGAAGGCCAGCCTGATCTCCATTTGGAGGATTTTTCAAAACATTGGTATTTCCACAGAAAAGCAACTTCACCCCCCACACACATACACATATCTGCCCAAAACATGGAATTATAATTGTTTCCGCTTGCAAGATCAAGTGGTTAAATCAATTATAGTTGGAAAGATGATTCTGTAGGTGCAACCGCAGATGCAAAGTCATAATAGCTTATAGGAAAATCTTAAATTTTACAGAGAAGTAAATTAGCTACTAACACAGGGTTCACAAAACCAGCCAAATTCTCTCAGTATTAGAAGTCAGTGAATATGCAGTGTGGACCATTTGCAGTTTTTGACCAGACTTTAAGGGCAGCTCCATGTAAAGCACATTGCAGTAGTCCAGATGGTTTGCAATGAAGGCTTGATTTACTCTGTCTGGGTATTCCTGCATCAAATAAGGTTGCAATTGCTACAACAGGCAAAGATGGGCAAGGCTTCTTGCCATGGGCGCTGTCTGCTGCTGAAGCAGAAGCTGTAGTGGAGAAGGATCCTCAAATTGCAAATCTGCTCCTTCATAGGTAGTGCTTACTCATCTATAACACAAGTGTCAACAGAGAAACCCAATGTATCATCAGCAACTGCAATTTACTTGAGTTCTGCTTCAGTTTGTTTATTCCCATCCAGACCCTTATATCCTCCAGGTAAGAGGAGAGGACATCAATAGCATCTTCTCTACATTCCAGCTGCAATATAAGTATGCTGATGGTACTGCACCCCAAACTCAGATGAACATTTCACTGGTTTTGCAGCAGGGAAAAAGCATCTTATATATCACTCTTTCATCCACCACCCAATATAATGAAACTGAAGATGTTTCCACTGAGGGAGGAGCAGAATCACCACAAAACAGAGCCTCCAATTCCTAACCCTGCAGTCATTTCCAGGAAGATATCATGGTTATTAGTACTGAAAGCTGCTGAGAGGTCCAATAGGACCACAAAGGTCACACTGCTCTCATCCAGATCCTAATACAGGATATTCAAGAGAGCAGCCAATACTGTCTCAGTCCCATTCTCAGATCTGAATCCTAACTGAAAGGAACTAATATAATCTGTTTCTTCTGGAGTGCTGCAAAGTTGATCTGCCACTACCATCTCAATAACCATAAACATAAAAAGGAAGTTGGAGACCAGACAATAGTTATCCAAAACCTCGGGAGCTTCTGAAGAGTCAGTCTGTTCAGAAAGAGTACGCTACAGCTCCCTTCAGGAAGAGAATCATATAGAGATCTTTCAAAAATAACGTAGCAGTTAGCAAAATATGAATTAGGCCCAGAAAAGGATTGAAGGATTAGAAAGAAACTAAATATAAGTTCACCTTGTAGGAGGGAGGAAAGGGAAAAGTTTCAGCTTTTCAAGTTACTGTTATTGTAGCCTATATCAATAAAGCAAAATTGCAGTATTGTATTTCTTGGACATGGCCTGGTCTACCTCAAAGGCTTGACACGTCGAGACTTTTGTCTATTTCTGCAAAGACAGCCATCCAGAGCCAAGTGCTGGTCTCTCAATATCCATTCTCTGAAACAGCGAGGACAAGCAAGGGTTCAGTGAACACATGGATTCCAAACTTAAAGTCTGATATAAACTGCAGTCCAGCTGAGTTACAGCCAAAATGAAATAGGCCCACAGCACAATGTTCATGTCAGACATTTACTTCATATTAGTCTCAATGGCCTCACTCGTCAATTGCTATGAGTTTGTTATTGCAGGTCCAGTTACCACAAGTATATCTGCATTTAAAAAATATGTACAAAATACACGCTAAGAAAATATATTTGGGATATTTTTAAAAATTAAGTTTGCAAAAAAAATTGGCTACATGTATTAATGCTTCCACGCCGGCATGGATCAATAAAGACATTTGCAGTTTTATAGTTTGTCATTTGAAACCTGAATAAAGGCAAACAGCAAACAACATCTATTTAACCAAAAAACAAAATGCTTTTCACATATCTCCCCTGTTGTACATTCTTTTATGCAATTTCCAATTTCAGAACAGCTTGGCTAATGTGTGTTAATTGCTTATAGTATATAGAGAGCAACAAAATAAGTAACTTTAATGACTCATGCTGAGCTACTTTGACCTATCCTATAGTGAACAGTTTGGGAAATTGTACCCCAAACTAATGATCTTGGTTGCTGATACAGCTGCCTATAGATATGCTAAACATTTTTATAACCGTATTTTTCATTATGTATTTAGAATTGGCTGGGGACAAATATTCTGCATGGCTTGAACAAACACTGTAACTTTTTATTAAAGTCTTTTAATGAAAGACTTTGGTCTTTTTCATTACCAAACAGGAAACTGCTAAAATATTCAATTTCCATTTTATTTTATTTTATTTATAAAATTTATTTGATGCCCATCTCAATCCAATGACTCTGGGCAGCTTACATCATAAAAAGCATTGAAAAACATTAAACCAAATCAGTTAGTCAAATGCACTGCTTTGGGTGGTCAAATTTGCTAATATATTTTAGATTACTTCTCTCCAGCAGTTTTATATTATAAAAATGTGTCTTTATTACAATAATTTCTAAAGCTTGTGGAGTGTGCTATGGTTACGAAACAATTGCTATAGCTACATATTAAGCACAAATGTAGTAACAATACAGGTAACAATAGCTACTGTGGACAATGAGATTGTCTCCCAAAATAACTGGCAAAAAGCTGCTGGAAATGAATGATTCATCAAATCTACTACAGTGGGTTCCCATTGTTTTTTATAATTTTACCCCAGAGGAATAGTAATATGTCCTTCATATCCATATAACTATCACCTGCAGCTATAGTGAAAAGATAAAATGGAATTGTATAAATATAAGAATTGTATTAAACGACCGTCCTCATCTCAGTTAGGAGGTAGAAGAGACTTCTCTGCTGTGGCCTCTGCCCTCTGGATCATCTTCCCTCCTGAGTGAGATCTGCCTGCATCCTTCTAGCCTTCCAGAAGAACCTTGAAACTTGGCTCTGCCAATTGGTTTGAGGCCCCAATGGGGGTGCACTAGGCTGGAGGAGGTTGAGTGAGTGAGAGACACAAATCCAACTCCATACTGTTTGTGCTCCTAGTTTAAACTTTTTACTTAATTGTTGCTAATCTTAATTTTAATGTTTTATACCTATGTGGATTCTATTGTAATCCCTCCAAGTCACTCAGGATAGTGAGATGGGTGACATATAAATTTATAATATAAATTTATTTATGTAAATAAATAAACATTTTGGAACCACTACCACTATCAAGAAACTAGACAACACAAACAGCCCCTTGCAAGAGGGAACAGCAGATTTGCTGGGAAGAGCTGAGGACATTTAATGCATTTTTCAGGAATCCATCACTCCTCTCCTAGATTTCAAATTACAGCTGTGATTTTATTCAAAAGAAGAGACATTCACCCATACACAGGGGCATCCATAGTAATGATGGTGGCTTCAAAAAGTCAAGATCGAGGCTGCAGCCATGTGTTGGAGCCCCTCTCCCATTTACCTGCATATAAAAAGAGGGGGTGGACTTCCATCTCATGACTGTGACTGCCATCTTGATTGTTTTTACCTTCCTCCCTGCAAATAGCCTTGTTTCTATATTAACAAAATTATCCTGGAGACAGAAGAGAATGTGATACTGATGGTATCTTCTTGTGAAATGGCAGAAGAGGGCTTCTTTTTGAAAGATCTCATGAAGAAGCAGGTCAAGACAATCCCTTATTGTTAGAGATAGCAAATATGCATTGATTTTCTGGTTGTTTTGTGTGCTTGGCTATTACTCAGAATGACAAGACCCTGTTGGCCAACAATTCTCTGTGGACATGATTCATCCACTTATAAATGTGTATGCACCCATGATGTCCCAACATCTGAAGATAAAGACCCTTTACAATAATTAGATGTCCAGTGTTTGGACAATGTTGCCAACTGTAGAGTTCCACCATTTGGTGACCAACAGCAGGGCAAGAGAAATTCCTGGCATCATTTCATCTCCCACCACTTCAGATGTTTGGAGAGAGGAAGTAAGGACCTGGTATGAGAAGGAGGAAAGAAGGTGAGGGGATGAAGTGAAGGAGAGAAGAGAAGAAGCTGCTGAGGAAAGGAAGGTGGAAGAGAAGAGCAGAAGGATGGGGAGGTGAGAGTAGGAATGTAGATTGTACTAAAAGAGGAAGGAAAAGGAGTGAGAAGAGAAGGAAGAGATGGTGAAGGAAGAGTTACATGTGACCAGGTGTCCCCATAGTACTATGGCCTGGAGAAGAACAACAGTTTCTGTATAGGTTTTTCTATGTAACCATGGACCTGAACCTGTCTTAGGGGGAAAATAAGGTCTAATCTAAAAAGTTTTGTTCTCATTTCCTTCCAACAGGCATCCTGGAGACATAATCTTGTGGGTTGTCTGGTTGGAGAGAAAAGAAAAGAGCTAGACCTACATGAAACTGGCTTGCAGTGATACTTCCCGGAATAAGGTTGTAGGCCTGGTGACAAGATCCATCACTAATGTTTGGCTGAAGTCAAAAACATTAGTGATGGATCTTGTCACCAGGCCTACAACCTTATTCCGGGAAGTATCACTGCAAGCCAGTTTCATCAGAGCCATATGCTCACAGACAAAGTGCTCGATAATATTGGACCTGCAGAATCTCACCTGGGAAGCCAAGATCACCACTGGGCTAACAATGGCCATACTGCAAGCAAGACCCACAAGAATAAGTACCACTAGGAACTTCCTGATCACATAGGACAGTGCATAGGACAGTGGACGGCAAATGGTCATGTATCTGTCCAAAGCGATGATGAGAAGGAAATTGCATTCTAGCATGAGCACAAAATAGAGGAAGAACATTTGCGTGAGACATAATGTCAAAGAGATGTGGATGACTCCAAGCAGGAAACTGACGATCATCTGAGGAAAGATAACTGTGGTCCCACAGATGTTCACCAAGAAGAGCAAAGCAATCAGAAAGCACATGGGGGTGTGGATACTCTCTTCCACTTTCACTGTGTAGATCAGAATGGAGTTTCAAACAAGAATGATGATGTAAAGGCAGAAGAAAGGAATGGCAAGGAGATATCTGGCCTCCTGAAAGCCTGGGAAGGCAAAAAGGAGGAAATCTGTGTAAGAGATATTAGCTGTTCCATTCTGGCTCTCATCAAACATCTTACTGCTGCTGAATAATAAAGCAGTAGGGGGAAAAATCATTTTCAGTGCTTTAGAGGAGTGTTTCTCAACCTTGGCAGCTTAAAGAGATATGGATTTCAACTTTCAGAATTCCTCAGACAGCCATGCCACACATGTTCAAGCTGCCAAGATTGAGAAACACAGCTTTAGAGAAATTGTTTTGGGTGAGAATAGCAGAGGTCCCAGTATTGTATCCCACAGAATATGTGGGGAAGTTTTTTGCTAGGAGGAAGGCATAGTCCAAAGGGTTGTCTAACTGACCTCTACTGTACCTGCAAACCATGAAGCTATTTAGTTGCATCACACTTTTGATACCCTTTCACAGTCACATCCACCTGGCATGCTCTCCGCTCCAGCCCCCTGCCCAAAGTGTTCAGAAGTCAGTCATGTGAGTATCTTTCCATCTGCTGATCTTGGAATGGTGAGGATCAACAAGAGGGATCACAATCCAACCAATGCTCCCTCTAGACAACTAATAAGAGTGCAACAGTAATTATGTGGTTACTGTGCTGCCCCCTGAGCTATGGCAGCTCTTGGAATGAACAAACTCCTTTTATTTCCCAACCGCAACCCCAAGAAAAGGATGGAGAACAGAATCTCCTTCACTTTTTTCTCTGCTTCCAAATGATCCCCAGCTGGTTGTCATCAAGGAACTTTTGCAAGGAGCTGAGTGGGCTTCCTGGAGAGAAATCAAACTTCCCATGTTCAAACAGTATCAAGCTTTCCAAAGGAAGTAGAGAACTGTGTTCTGTGTTTTCCTCTATCGGTGGAGGGAGAGAGGAAATAGTTCCACTCAAGAAAAAAATGCAGATGTGGCTTATGGAGAGTTAAAGAAGGAGCCTTTTTCCAGAGGGTGAGTGTGAGTGTGTGCATGCTATGACTATGAAGATCTTTATACATGTGTCTTGAATGACAATAAATATATGTGTCCCAGGATAATGTTGCAGGAATCATCTGAATCAGTCATCAGGGCCAAAGGTTTATTCTTCCAAGCTTTCAGGCTCATGCTGGAGCCCATCATCAGTCAACTTCTCTCTTCCCAGAAAATGTGCACTGGGTTGTTCTATGTGTTATATTTATATGGTTCCTGGTTGTGTGTAGCTATTAGTTGTTAATTAGGGTATTGATGGTTGGATATTAAGTCATTAACTATTGTTTCTTTAGTCTGGTAGCCTCCCACTGCAATGAACAAGGACATGCATTCAATTTTGCAGCTACCACAATTGTTGGCAGAGCAGGGACAAAAATAGCCAGAGAACTCATTGAAGCCTGGGAAACAGGTCGCTTGTCAATCAACAGGATTGATTTACTACCAGCTTATAAGTATTTAGGAGCCAAGGGCGCAGCAGCACAAGGAAACATCAATCAATGACTTAATAGCCAGTCATCAATACCCTAATTAACAACTAATAGCTACACACAACCAACTAATAGCTACACACGCCCTATAAATACAACACATAGAACAGCCCAGTTCATATATTCTGGAGAGAGAGAAGTTCCCTGATGATGGGTTCTAGCATGAGCCTGAAAGCTTGCAAAAAATAAAACTTCAATCCCAAGGACCAACTCAGATTGGGTCCTGCAACTTGTGTGTCTGTCTGAAGTTGCTTCCAATGATCTTTATTCAATGGTGGGATTCAAATATGTGAACAACTGGTTCTCTGTGTGGATGCCACTTCTGGAAGTCCATTCTGAGCCTGGGCAACAAAAAATTAGCTACCGGTTCTGCCGAACTGGTGTGAACTGGCTGAATCCCACCACTGTCTCTATTCTAGTTTTATATTATAGAAATAAAGAAGAGAAAAGGGTTTTTGGACTTTGGGCTTGGGGAAAGTTGTGATTGCAAGAGAGATGATTGTTGAAAGAAAGACAAGACATTTGTACTCATTTCTTTGCCATCTGGAGAAGAAACAATGGAGAAACAATGAACACCTTAAAATAAAGTATGGATTGCTGGCTGCAAGATCTTGGTGGCTTTCATCCACTGATTCACTTAGGGAAACTTGGTTTGCATCACCAATTCAACTGGTCCCCTAAAAAACAGGCAAACATTGCAAATTAATATGTTCCACAATGACCATTGGCCTGGAGAAAGAAACAGATTTCTATTTTTACTTCTTATAAAGTAACTCCAAACAGGATTAAGAGTCTTCTGTAAGTAAGAAGGTCAGTATCTAAATTTGACAAATAAAGCTTGCTCTTGCTTCAGCTCCAAGCATTCAATGTATCTGGGTTCCCAGCTGATGGAAGCATTCAATGTCCAAGTAGTCTTCCTGTGTTCTTTCTGCCAGTTCTCAGTCAGTCTGATGACAGAGAACTGACTTTGGAAGTTCTTCCTAAGTAGAACAAGGCTTCTTGCGCTTGTTTAGTTGTGAGATGTCAAAGAGATGAGTGTCAATGTCTCGTTTTTCTTTCAACAATCATCTCTCTTGCAATCACAACATTCCTGAAGTCCAAAGTCAGGAACATCGGGAAGGATTTTGTTTTAGAAGACTATTTCTACTGATGTGAGAAGTTTCCTGGGGAACAGTCGTCTCAAAATAGTTGGGGACTTTATCATTAGAGAATGATTAACATGGAGAAAGTTAGAAATATCCATTCCTGTGTCTGGCTAACTTTGATGAAGAACGTCAAAAGCCATTTGTGTCTTGTTCTACTTTAGAGGACCCTAAGGAGACCCTTTTTGAGTTTGAGCCAGAGGATTTATGAGAGGTTTCTAACAACTAGATTAACTTACCAGATCTCCTCTCACATTTGATCAGATGTAAGAAATGGGTCTATTTATTTGGGCACATCAGTCTTCTGGGGCATGAAGTTTTAGAGGGTTCTGCAGTTTACATTCCTCCTTCTCTGTGTACAACTCAGCTAAATTGTGTTTCCAATTTAAGGTTCTACCTTGCTCAAATGAAAATGAGCCTTGTATTATGCCAAGAAAAGCAGATCGTCAACATGGAGAGGAGCTTAATCCTTCTCCTACTAATATCTCCAAAACAATTTTTGTTTTTCTCTAATGAGTTCCAAATTATTTGTTGGGACCTTACAGGAGGAAAAGTCTGTTGGGTGATTAAGGGGCTAATGTTCCTTTTTTGCTTGCCACCTGCAATAAAATCTCATGTCCAAAAGGTTTTTGCCAAACGGCAGCTAAATTCACATGGCAGGATGTGTGAACTATATGAAGCAACAACTCAGTTACATGTATATCAACTAATAACTCAGATAACAGGAATGCTGCAGAGAAACATCAAAAAATACCCTTGTTGTGATTATAGAAGTCACTGGCTTGCAAAAAAATTTCGTGGGCAAAAAAGGAAGAAGAGCTGTGGGGTTTTTGGAAGGGGGGATGGAGAAACAACTACTGGGTTTGGGGCAAATTTGCCATTGCTTCTGTAGTTAGATGTTTCTCTCCCCAGTGTGTCTTTGTTAATGAAGAATGGATACTGAGATTTGAAGACTGTCCATATGAGTTCCACTTTGTAGCCCAAGTCATTCTTTCTTGTTGTGCTCACCATGAAGAGCTGCATTGCTCTACCACTGGCCTTTTCATGAGTAAAGAGTCTGAAAACTTCCCAGAGCTCTTCTTCTGAATTTACACTAATCTGGTTCCTTTCTTCTTTTTCTCTGTAGTATTCCTTCTCCTGCTGTCCTCAAAGAATTCACAAAGATTCATCTTATTAACTAATGGCAGTCAGATTAGATCAGAAACTAGAAAAGCAGCCCAACCTGAAAACTTCCTAAGAGTTATGCAAAGGATAGTGTGTCTCTTCTACTTTGCCTACTCACCTGCAGGTTCTTCAAAAATAGTGCAGGAAGAGTTTGACCTTTACTGAGAAGGTGGACGTCCAGGTTCTCCTGATGGTGATTGTTTCATGTGGCAGAGATAGATAAATAGATAAACAGTTGCTCTGTTTATGGAGTCCCTGCTCCCTCCGGGGTTGTTAATGAAGACATCAGACAGCAATTATTGCTTAGTCATATGAAGACCCTTGTCACCACTGATACTGAATTTAAACCAAAGAGCGCTACTTCATGAAGGCCTTCGTTCCACAAAGGAGAGTGGGGACAGGGGAAGAGACCAAATGGGAACAGCAGGCATAAATTAGTATTAAATAAAATGCACACAAAACATTTTTCTCCAGCATTTTTCTGCCAGATGTTTGCAAAGGCATGAAAGACACACCAAGTACTTTCAGCACATCTTTTTTTAAAAAGCAGGAATATAGAGTGTATCAATATGTCACAATATGTTTTATTAATTAATTTTTTCCCAGAGAAAATGTGATTGTTTTTAGGAATATTCAAAGGACTTATGACCAGTTGTTTAATGAATGTTCAGTTACTGTGGCCTTGAAAAGAGTGCTTTATGTCCTGTAAAGCACTACTGGCCATTTTGAAACATCATGTCTCTCCCTCTCCTATCGACACTGGGTTGCATTTTGCGTGCTTGGCAACCAGCTCACGTTTACAACCAATTGCAGTGTCCCGCAATCATGTGACTGTGATTTTGCCAGGCTCCAGCAAAAAACACCTACTTAGAAGAGTGGATTTGGATTTATGACCACTTGATTCGTTTAATGACCACTATAAAAATGGTAAAAAAAATGGGTCTGGTCATGTGATTGACTTATAACTGCAATGACTTACAATTGAAATTCCAGCCCCAATTGTGATTGTAATCAAGGACTACTTGTATACCTCTACAGACTCTAGAAAGAGTGCAGAGAAGAGCAACAAAGAAAATTAGGGAACTGGAAGCTAAAACACATGAATGGTTGCAGGAATTGGGAATATTTAGTTTAATGAAAAAAAGGACTAGGGGTGACATGGTAGCAGTGTTCCAATATTTAAGGGGAGGGAATCAACCTATTCTCCAAAGCGCCTGAAGGCAGGACAAAAAGCAACGGATGGAAACTAATCAAGGAGAGAACCAACCTAGTACTAAGGAGAAATTTCCTGACAGAACAATTAATCAGTGGAACAATTTGCCTCCAGAAGTGGTGGGTGCTCCAACACTGGAGGTTTCTATGAAGAGTTTGGACAACCGACTTCCGGTTCCGGTCGCAGCGCCCGCGGACGTGCAGAGAACTCGTTCTCTTGGCCGTCCGGTTTCCCCCCGCCGGTAGACCCTGGCTAGGGTCGAAAGTCGCCCTGTAGGGGCGACCACCGTAGAGGAGGGCACTCGTTGATCGCGGAGGGAGCGGCGGCTCCCTCTACGGTCCGAGAAAACCACCTTTGGGCCGACGGGGAAAAGATCGGCCAGTAACATGGCCGATCACTCAGCTGCTCCAGCCGAAAGTCACAGCAACATCTAAGCGAAAAGAACCACCGTGGAAGATTCGGGTGAGACCTTTCCTTCCCTCTTGTTAATTTACCTTTTTCCCTGCTAACAGCTTTAAAAACTATTTCCCTATTTTGAGAAAGCAGCGTTTGATTACTGGGGAAAACGGGCTTTGGAAAAACAATTATTGTTTTTTTTTTAATATTTTATTTTGTCTACATAAGCAGTTGGAACTCGAGCATCCGGATTATTGTGACTTTCTCTTTTGGCTTGTTTATCTTCAATTTAGGTGAAAATTCTTAGGGAGGGGGTGGAATGTTCTTTTTTTCTCCCCCCCCCTCCTGAACAGTACTGCCTAAAAAACCTTTTGCTCTCTGGGCGGACTTATGTAGATTCTTTTGGATACAATGCATCCTGGGACTTGGCATGAAGCCCAGAAACTTTGATACAATGTAACTTGCTCCATTTGAACTCCCACTTCCTGATTTTGGCGTGATGCCCAGACTGGATTACAATATAACAACTGACTGCCAGTTTTTATCTCTGTGCTGGACTTGACTATTGGTTTTTTTTTTTCTCTATCTTTCTTTGGAAATATATCTCTGTCTGCATTTTATATTTTATAACGCTGCAATCTATTTTTTAAGCTGAACTTCTTTAAAAAAAAAAGAAGAAGATGGAATCCTACTCACAGATTAATTATGGACTTATATTAGAAAAAATCTTGGAAGCGAGACTGGAACTTAAAGAACATATTAGATCGCTTAGTTTCAAGGAGGACTCAGAATTAAAAATTGAAGCTCAACCTTTGATTGACTATGATACACAATCAGATCTACAACTTAATGAGATGGATGGAATACATTTACAATCTATTGAATCTACTGAATTTATTGAAGAGGAAGAGGACACATCCTACATGATGGATTTCTTTGATGATCAAAGGCAGAACTCAACTAAAACATTTACAACTTTAAAAGCAACAGGATTGGACTTCCAAATACGAGGCACAAAAAACGTTGACAACATGACAGTACAGACAACACTGGATAAAAGAGAAAAAGAATATGATTGGACTCAATGGTGGGAAAAGGCCTTTAGCCAGTTACTAAGATGGGAGGATTTAGAGGCCCTGTTGTGGAAACCTACCTGGCACAAAAAGAAAGCTAGAATTAGATTTAAAAATAAGAATTAAAATTTTATTTGATGGGTAAAAAGGGCTTCTGGACGTTGATTGAACTAATATTTTTGAGATCTTTAAGGTTACTTTGGTATGAGTCAACACTAGATTTAAATTATGGATTTGATTATGATTTGGAATGGCAATAAGAAAAATTGGAAAATTTATAATTAAAGGAGTTAGATTGAGATTGAGACTGGTGAAATATTATTGATATTTTTATTTATAAGAATTGAATGGTAATTAGTGAGGTATTAAATGGATTAAACTGAAACAATTGAGGAATCTTTTAGGGACGTGGACTGATCTATGAAAATATTGGATAGAATATATGAAATATATGAAATAGAATATAGTTGAGAAATATTAAGATATAATAGTTATATTACTTGTTTATGATAGAAATAATTATTGTCCTATTATTATTATTATAATGTTATTATATTATTATGTCTAATGCAATAGTTTTAAAATATATAAATTCATGTTTATTTACATAATATGTATGTGAAATAGAATAAGAGATATAATTTGATTGAGAAGCATAAATTGAAATTGGAATAATAGACAGAGGTGAGAAACAATTTATATTTTAGGAATGCTCGAATTGTATACCATAAGAGGGAACTTTTAAAGTAGTAGTTTAAATTGTATATGTATGACGGTATTTTTTGTTGTGTTCTATGGAGTGCCCTATCTCCACGATGTGTTGCAAGCACTTGGCTGTAAAACAAACAAAAACTAATAAAACTTGTTATGGGAAATGTGCCAATTCCCAAACATTCCTAGGGCTAAGAGTTTGGACAACCATTTGTCTAAAATGCTATAGAGTCTCCTACATGAGCAGAGGGTTTGGACTAGATTAGAAGACCTGCGTTTCTGTGTTTGTGTGTGTCTGTGTATTTCATGTGTGTGTGTGTGTGTGTGTGTGTGGATTGCTTAGATTGATTTATTAATAAAAGAAAACAGCCCAATTTAAAAGGTAAATAAATCATTTAAAAATAACTCTAATTGTTTAATTATATGAAACAATATTTAGTAACTAAGAGCATCCCCACAACTTTGGATGCTTTCATATGTTAAAGTTGTTTTTCCTTACTTGGAGTCATCCAGCTCTCTGGACGATTTCTAAGGAATTGGCTGATCCAATTTGGGAGCAAGGAGGAGGAGGCGACAAGGGCTCTGCTGTGGTCAGTCCCTATGACTTCTAGACTGTGGCTTGACCACACTTGCTCTAGCCCAGGGGTATCAAACTTGCAACGTCACGTGACATGTCGTGACGCATCGTGACTTTTTTTTGCCATTGCTAGCAATGGGGTGAGTGCGATTTTGCTATGATGCATCCGGCCCGCGGGCCGGCAGTTTGACACCCCTGCTCTAGGCAAATCACCTGCTAATAGTGAATTTATCGTCTCTCTGTGGATGTTTTCCTCTGGCCTAAATGGCACCTCCTTGGCAAAAAAAAAAAAAGGATCAACAAAGAGTAAAAGCAGGAAGCTCACAGAATTGGAAAGACATAATTGCAAATACAAGTTGTTCAAGGGAGGACTAAGCTTGCCCAGATGGTGGCAAAATGCTGGGGGAAGAGAGAGGAAATAGGGTAGGCAAAAATGCTAAAAAGGGAAGAAATGAAATTGAGTGTCTTGGAAAGGACTTGATGGGCTCCTGAAGGAAAGTCACAGTGGAAAGGCTCAGGCATACCCAGAGATGTGAGCACTGGCTCCCTGGCTCCCAAGGCATCTCCAGATCCTCAGCCTGACACCATTCTGCACCCTCCCACAACTTCTGGGAGGGAGCCAGTCCCATTAATGTGGCCACTCTCCACTTTATTCCAGGGAAAGCCTCTTTTGACTCTGGTTTACTTGGGAAAAGGCTGAAGCTTCTTCCCCTGCTTTTCTTCCTTTTCCTTAGGTTGGTGGAGCAACCTGGATACATGTGTGTTTTCATGAACTGGGATTGTGGTTTTTTGACCTTGGATGTTATGGCTAGTTTGTTCAATTGCTGCTTTACACCTTTACCCTGTACAGCACCCAGAGTCATTTTTGTGATATAGGTGGCCATACAAATTGTTTAAGGAAGTAAATAAATGTAACAATGACACTACATTCTCAGAATCAAGACAGCCGATTCAAATAAGCCATGCTTAGTCGCAGTGGTGGGATTCAAATATGTGAACAACCGGTTCTCTGTGTAGGTGACACTTCTGGAAGTCCATTCTGGGCCTGGGCAACAAAAAATTAGCTACCGGTTCTGCCGAACTGGTGCGAACTGGCTGAATCCCGCCACTGCTTAGTCGGAATATTAAGGCTAAGGAACAAAATGGAAGCTGAAACCGAAAATTAAAAGAGATAAGTATTGGAGTCTACAAGGTTTATCTCTACCTCCTTCTCCTCCTCTAATAAGGAATACACACACACACACATTGGATTTATATAGAACAACACAGGCAATTTCCTATACCTATAACACACACATTAGGATTCTGATTCACATCTAGCTTCTACTAGATGTCCTAAATTGCCACACATTTCCTGGACCGCTGCTTCCCAAACTCTTAGAAGTTTAACTGTGCCTCACCTGAAAGACAGAATGGAGCCCCTTCCCTCCTTTTTAAATACTAACTCAAGCAAGAAATCTTCTTATTTCTAAGTTGCTGAGAATTGCTCAGGTTTGATGGTATTTAGTTAGACTGGCTGGTTAGCTCTGATTAATAGAAAAAGGTAAAGTCTTTGATTTTTAACTCTTGTCATTTTGAGCTCTTGAGATAGGATTTCTTATTCTTGCAATTTTGTTTGCCCCTACCTTCCCAATTCCACAAAGGTAGCAGGATAATCATAGGACAAAAAAACCTTTTGGAAGCTCCAGCTCTCTGAGTGATTAGACATGCAATCTTTTGACTATCTACTCAGGCTCTAAAGCAGGGGGACCGGACGCATCACGCAGAAGCCGCGCCTACCCCATTGCTGGCAATGGCAAAACCGTCCCAATACGTTGCGCAACATCACGTGACGTCGCGAGTTTGACATGTCTGCTCTAAAGCTATAGAAATACAATAAATTGCAGACCTGGGAATTTCCTATCCAAATTCATTTATTTCAATTTCCTGTTATTTTACTTTTTGCCCCCACCAATGTTTTCTGCTGATGTTCTCTCTTTTTGTTTTCTCTATTGGGACAGGTTTTCCTTTCCCAAGAACGCCTTTTTAAAAGTTTTACAGTTTCCTAAGGTCATGTTCAGCCATTCCTGATCATTTGCAAGGAATGGCCATATGCAAATTGTCCTAGTGTGTCATATTTTCAGAACACATATCGGGGCAAACCCTAGTTTTGTTTTGTACAACTAGCAAGTGGGTGGAGTTTAAAATTCTTCTGTTTTCAGCCTGATCCCAAGTTGAGTAACTTTGATGTATCTAGTGTTTCCTTCCAGACCAAAGGCACTCTCCCTGCCTGGATGGGGCCTGGTACAGAGCTTCAGAAGAGCCTCTGTTTGTTCTCCCTCCCTCCTACAAGCAGAGAGCTTCTGGAAGGGCAGCAAACTGAGATCATCAGACAAAGTAAGCAGTGTAGAGAGTTGACTTCTTCCACCTGGACTGCCTTCCCAGGAGAGCCACACTAAGCACAAAGGCCAATTAGCTTTAATGAGTTGGACAATCCCGCTGAGCCGTCCAGGGCTGGCTGGCACCAGAAGACCAGGGCTGCTGCAACAATTGCCACTGTCCCCCAGGGTCGCCAGGCCCAGCCTCTCCTTTGGGTCCTAATTTGATGAAGAAAACTTTTCTGGATATTTGTGAGACAACTTGGCTTTCTCCCTTGCATCTGCCCTGTCCGTGTCCCAGCTGGCATTTCCCCTCTGACTTTTGCTAAGTGTCTGCAGTCACAAGGGCTCCTGTTGCAAGCTACCATAGAAAGTAGGCCTTTGAAGCAGGGGCAGGGGGGGGGGACTTTTCTAGGAGCAAATTCCAGGCATGCATGTGTGAAAAAAAACCCAAACACAAATCTTGAAGACCAAGAAACCATCCCACCCCCTCCTTTGGTGAACATCAATGGATCTTCATTGGCCATTATGTTCTCCATTTATCCAGTTTACTTCCATCAATCTTTCTGCATCAGGTTGCAAACTGTTCCCCTAAAGCTCAGATGCCTTTTGGGGGACGTTTTGTAGGCCTTTTTTTCCAGATGAACATTTGGTGGAACCATGTCCTCCAGGTCTTCTCTCCAAGACTTAGCAGGGAATCTGACAGGCTTTGGGAAAGGAGCAGATCTGGTGATCTTATTTTCTTCTAGAAAAGCTTTAGAACTTCTTGCCTTCCATGCTTTTTGGACTGCTAGTGCAAAACATGGATGGCTACTATAGAATAGAATGACAATTAATATAATCTTATTTTATTAATTGAGGCTGCTTTTATACTTCTTAGCCATACACTAATGCACACATCTCACTGATATCTAGGGAACCTGACCTCAGGCTGTCGTAATATCTGACAACCAACCAAATAATACTGTAAAATGACAAGTTTAAAAGCAGATAAAATATTACAGTGAATGAGAATTTTTTAAAAAAATGGATATGATGATGTCTAATGAAATCATCCCCAGTGTCATTTAAAGCTGCAAATAATCCTTTCCTGAATAGAGCAGGGTTAATGGCATGCTATGCTTCTGCACTCGATGAATCACATTTTAAGTGAGGAGGTTGTTGAATGAGGAGGTGGAAGAGGAGCAAAGGCATTTACAGCAACCTCCTCTTCCTTGGTGGGACCCCCTCCCCAGAAAGAACCTCCCATCTCTTTTGGGGGACCCTTTTCCAGGACCATTAACTTTCTCAAAATCTCAATGCTGGTTTAGTTGTGTCGATTTCATTTGAAATTCTGAAGCTCAGGCTGTGATCCAGATTTCTAGGAGGAGATTCCACTAGATGCTTCACTGGATTTTTTTTTTTTTTTTATTGCAAGAGAGACACATTGGCTCTCGTTCTTTGTGCTACATTCCTCCATTCTCTTCATTTTGGGAGTCAGTAGTTCATTCAAACTCCATTTACTATGTTTTTAAAACTGTAACTGGAGTTACACATTACAGGCAGTCCTTAACTGCCTGCCTGAAGTGATGATGAATCCACCAAAAGGTATTTGCAACCTTATTTCAAAGTTATAATGGCTGCGCACGTGCGCGCGCACACACACACACACACACACACACACACGTCCGCAGTCATGTGATTGCCTTTTGGCTGCTTGGCAACAGGCTCATATTTACAGCCATTTGCGGTGGAGGTTTCCCACAGTCATGTGATTGCAATTTTGAATGTTTTTGCCTGTTTCTGGCATTTACTTTCAGTTTCCAGCAAAAACACCTGTTGAGTATAATAACTGCAGCACAAAATGTCAAAAAATCTGGTCTGGTCACATGGTGACCAACTTAACAACCACAATGTAATTCTGGTTTCATTTATACTCATAACATGGAGAACATTGCTTGCTAAGAAGCCCTGATGTGGGCTGTTTTCTTAAATTCAGTTACTCATCTATTTTGGGAGTTGTCTTTTCAAATAAAACTCATCTGGGTTAACACTAATCCAAGTTTAATATATCTGTCTGAAAATGCTTATTTATAAATGTACTATATGGAGCTAAATACCACACATATGAATAAAGGGATCTACAAGTGGAAAATATCATCTGCAGGATTTTATCCATTGTTTAGAAATGATTTAAACAAAATCCACCAGATGGCAGTATGGTTCATTTGCCAAGATTCCACTACAAAATACATAACCTGTAAAGGTTTTTTCAGATTTTAAACAATTGTACATTATATTAATTTGCATCTCTTAATGCCACCATTTTACACCAAGTTATTTAGTCTCTCCCAAATTTGTCTATTACGGCTGCAAGTTTTCACAACAAACTTCAGGATTAAAACATAAATCTCAAATTATTGTTTCTTATCTTTGCCTTTGTGCTCTCTCCTGCTCTCTCTCTTTCTATGTGTGTGTGTTTGTGTATGTGAGAAAGAGAGAATTGTTCTTGGTTGAATTTATGACAATCTTGGTCAAGTCATGATTTAAATAAATTTATCTCACTACAGTTAAAGATGGCTAAGAAATCATTCAAAGACAGCAGGATGTTATTGAAAATGATTTCTTTTGACCTTTCAGCAAAATGAATACTTGGCTTTTCCCAAGGACTCATGTTCCAGAACTGAAGGCTTGGAAGACATGGGTCTCTCTCTTGGCTGTATCTGCCTCCTCACTTGGCCACCTGCCCCCTCTTGGCCACCTGGATGGGTTGCATCACCCTGGCAAGAAGAACAAGGACAGCTGGGCCCAGGGCCTTCCTGGTGCCTTCCTGGCAAGCTGCCAAGGAAGTCACAACTCTGGATTTGCTTCCAGGCTGGATGTGGGCAGCCCCAGACAGAGGTAGAGCTGAGAGGCTCATCTGTCAGACACAAGGCTGGCTGAGTAATTCCAGAGTTGCTACGTTCCCTAAGTGTCCTCTTAGCTGGAGTCCAGGGCTGCAGGGCAGCTATGAGAGAAGAGAGGGTATCTGGAAAACTCTGAATGGCACCAGGAATGCTTTAAAAAATGTCCCTTGTGACATACCTTCCCAATCAATCGGGTTGTTTCCAAATAAATTCTGCAGCCCGCAGTGCACAGCAGTTTTTCAGGGTAGAAACCCCCAAAGGAAATGAAGAGCCAGCCAAGTAAGGAACAATGTGTGGGGTGCTGTCCTGGACAGGCCTTTGCCCTCTTCACGAAGCTCCCTCCCATGGTTTCATTTTGTCTTTCTGTTGTGGTTGGAAGAATCTCGTGACCAGACCATTTTCAGCACCAGCTGTTTGCTTGAAGACCAGTTCAAAGAAGGCAGCTCTGGGGCTTTTGATCAGGAAAGACTTCCTGGCTGTTTCCAAACTTTCTAAGGCCTTGCAGCTGCTATTAGGTGGAAGCTGTGAAGTTGCAGACTTCCGTGTGTTTTACATTCATCTTATTCATGCTCCATCGATGGAGCCTCTGGACTATCCCCTCTCTGCTTCACCTGGGGGGAGGGGGGCATGGTGGTGGATCTCTTGGATAATGGCAAATGCCTGGGAGCTCACA
Organism: Azemiops feae; assembly: GCA_023970755.1. Lineage (NCBI taxonomy): Eukaryota > Metazoa > Chordata > Lepidosauria > Squamata > Viperidae > Azemiops > Azemiops feae. The sequence goes on along the minus strand of JALGBA010000429.1, from coordinate 139,448 downwards.
GTACTGCTGTCTCCCTCTTTCGCCCCACCATTTTCATATCATAGCAGGGAAGGATATATATTGGAAACACCACATCAGGAAGTTGTAAACAAGCCAAAGTGAAAATGCTCACATTATTAGCTGATTGAGTTCAAACTTCATGCTAAGCCATTGCTACTTTAGTCATTGTTTATTGAGCAAATTATAATGATAGGATGCACACAACATACTAGGTCCAAACCAGAGAGGTCACAATGTGGCTTAATAAGATAATATTTTAAGCCATCCATCAGGAACTTCCTTCTTCCCTTGAAAGGAAACAATGTAGAAAACCCCAAATTAAATTCCTTATCAAGACAATAGCAATGCTAGCCTTTCATTCAGCTTGAAAAAGTGTGCCATGGAACATAGTTTTCAGTATTTCTTTGCCTGAGTATATTTGGCCTGGAGAATTTAGAATTGGCTATCAGTAGTTGTGGGAATGGCAGCCAATTGGTTGTGGATGGTAAAAGAGTATCTGGAATGGTTCCTGGAAGATCAGGCAATCACTGGCTGCTGTCTATAAGGCTTTTTTCCAGCTCCTGTATCCCAGGGAACAGCAGCAGCTCCATAATAACAGTTTCTGGGGAAGAGATGAGGATGAAGCTCCCCCAAATGTATCCAGTGGGTCTCAGGGGCCCAGAAGGCTGGACCAGATAATGGGCCTAGGGCTTGATCCAGCCTCATGGCTGTTACAGAGCTAAAGTAGTAAGGAAAATAGTTCTTGCTTACAGGAAAATGTATGCATTTATTTAATAACAAGTCTCCTATTCCATTTCAGCTCTGAGTCTCTGGGTGGACTCTGGTTAACTTTGGACAATGTCTAAGTGGAGTCTTTGAAGATGTGGTAGCAGCAATGCCAATGAACTACAGATAATGTGCTGGCATTTGCAGGTGTCTCTATGTTATCCATCTCTCCTCCAACAGTGCCTTTTGCAGGGCTTTGGCAGAAGGAAGGGGTGGAATTGGCCACTTTGGCAACCACTTTCTAATGTCTCCCTTGGACTTGGAGATGTTCCTCAGTCACCAGCTTAAGCAACAGTAGCTGCTTTTGCATGCTGAACTCAGGGGTCACATTAAAAGTGTGTAAAGTTCCTCCACTTTCTAATGAGATGAAATGTCCAGGGCTTAATTACTGGGCTATCACACTTAACCCTCTGGCTAAACTCAAGTTAGTCCAGCAAGCACTAATGAGGGCCAGGCTATTAACTGTTGCAAGAAACAAACAACAGCACACTGCCTCCTTGGGGTCCCACTTAAATGGTGAACAGAACTTGCTGGGCTCAAGGGGGTTGGTCTGCTACCAAGCTCTCCCAGGTGAAGAGACAGGTCCCTGAAGCTGACCATCCAGAAGACCAGAGGAGTAACATATGAAATGACTTTGTTTTCTGCATGCATGCAAACAAATGAAATTAACAATAACTAAATAAAATGTGCAGCTCTCTTAATGAAAGGGGTAATCTGTCTCCCATTCCCTACATTGGCTCATTGTGGCCCCTTCACACAAGGGCCCTTGAAGTGACAAAAAGAACAGGCCCTGGACAGATTCTCCAGGCCATGTCCACCTCCCTGGGACACATACATCTTGCAACCCCATCCTATGAGGATGACGGCTCTTCTTGCCAGTGGGGCTCTCTGCTTGACGGAGCCGTTTTCACAAACAAGGCTGATCCAACTTTCTTTTCCGTTGCTGCAAGTTGAAAACATGATTTTGTAACACACATACACCCCTGTTTATTTTACATGTCTCTGTACATATCAAAAGCTTTCATCCAACTGTGCATGTACAGAGGTAATGTACAGATTATGTTATAAATTTACATTTATGTTATAAATTTACAGAGTGGAAGACGTTCGGAAATATGTATATGTGTGTTTGTATGGGCACTGCTGAACATTTGTATATATCCTTCCCAAATACTCTATTATGTTTATACCTCTGTGTCCATCCATCCATCCACCTATCCACCCCTCATGCCCCCGGCCAAGAATACTTGTGCTCTGCATATTGCTAGTGGGAAAAGTTTGCAAGCAAGAGGGGAGAAAATGAAATGGATGAGGTTGTGGGTTACAGGAGATGACAACAGGGAAATTGAGTCAGGGATCTACTGACACCACATACCCAATTTTCTGTGTAGGAAACAGCACAGATGCCACATATAGGTCTTCCTACTTAGCCCTGGGTCAAGGATCTGTGCCCTATTTTACACACTTCAATTCAAGGGCTCTAGAATGAGTGAAACTCACACTTTCATTGTCATACTCATGACAAGTTAACTACAGCATTTTCTGGAGAGAGAGAAAGAAGCAGGAAGGATGTGGGAACACTTCTCGAATCTATTCCCTCCCCTGCAGTTTATTGGGATAGTGGAAAACAGCCTTCTCTGTGACCCCATAGCTGTCAGTCATCATCACGCTTTACAAGGTGTTGCCTCTTCACACACAAAAAATTGCATTTTTTGTAGATTCTTTTCTTAAAGTTTGGCACCCTAGGCAGCTGCCTAGCTTATCTGTAGGGACAGTGCCAGGAAGTGCTGGGCATAGATGCCAAGGGAGCCATGGAAACCTGGATGTATCAAAATCTAAAAAGCAAAGTTGAAATATTATGGCATAAAGTGGTTGTGGTGGTTGCAATGATTATCAGCACAACCAAAAAATCTTGGATGGCATTTTGAAAATCTATGCATTGACAAAATTTCCATCCGTCAATTGCAAAAGGCCACTCAGCTAAAGAACTGGATGCTGTGATTTCACATCGTTGAATGTATATAAAAAAAAACAATAACAACAACACCTCAGAAAAAGAAATATATGAAAGATAACAAAAAATACAGCTACAAGTTAACAGGAAACAAAACAAAAAAGGAGGGAAAGGGGGAAATATCTATACAGTGGGTCACACCTATTAATCAAATCTGGAACAGCATTAGACTCAGGCTACAAGTCTGATTGTAAATTCTTGTTGCAACCAATGGATCAAAACTCGGTTGATTTGAAAAAAATATGATTCTGTAGCATCACAAGATTTAAAATCTATGTCATAAAACAGTGCTGGATTTATGCCTAAAATATACAAGCTACAGCTTACAGTCTTACAAAATTTCAGGTTTTTTTCTTTTGCTTTTAAATTTTTATGTGACATTTTATGTATACTGTAATCTGTGAGAGAGATCCAGCCAGCCAAATGATAAATGCTAAACATAACATTAACATATTTAAATATTCTTCTCATCGATTATTCTCCTCATCTTTCCTATTACCTTTTCCTATTGATATCTTATGATTTATCACTTTGCTGTTTGTATCTTATGACTTATGATTATCACTTTGTTGTTTATATGTACACTGACAGCTTATGCACCGAAGACAAATTCCTTGTGTATCCAGTCACACTTGGCCAATAAAGAATATCCTATCCCAGTGATGGCAAACCTTTTAGAGATTGAGTGCCCAAAAACTGCCCCCGCCTCTCTGTCCACCCCCGTTGTGCACGCCGCCCACCCGCAGGGCCACCCACTACCTCCATGGCCCGCTGTAGCAGATCACCCAGGCAACCCAGCAGTGCCATGGCAGCCACGCCCTCCGCCCGCGCGCCACAGCATCATCTGCGTATGACAGGGTGCGAGGGTGGAGTCTTGTCCCCGCTGCCTGGCTGCCATGTCCTTGGCTGCGCTGCTCTGCGCGGACCGCGCTCGGGGGTGACTCTCCGGTGGGGCTGCTGGTGATGAGGGGGCCACAGGGGGAGGCAGGGCTGGGGCAACAGTGCATGTGCCCACAGAGAGGGCTCTGAGTGCCACCTCTGGCACGCGTGCCATAGGTTCGCCACCACTGTCCTATCCTGTCCTGTCCTGTCCTATCATATTCAAGAATATTTAACATCAAAACAATTCCACATCAATCTACTTATAGACATTATTATTGGTTGTGAACGACTTCTCCCATTTTTCAAAGTCTGCTCAGCCTCTTGGTAGATGTTGCAGTTTATTTATTTATTTTCTGAGTCCAGAATGTAAGATGTTATAGCAACAACAATGTTCATCAGTAGATTGATGTGGAATTGTTTTGATGTTGTTAATGTTATGGTTAGCATGTATCGTTAGTGGGTTTGATCTCTGTCATAGGTTACAGTACACATAAAAAGCCACATAAAATTCTAAAAGCCAAAAAAGGCAAGGAAGCCAGGTGGAAGACAGTTGGAGCACAGTGGAGGATGACACATTTCTAAGAAAGATTTATTCATCCTACTTTGTGATGCTGATGAGGCCAAGACAAAATTTGTCCTCCACCTTTACATCCTCCCAACTTATTGTACCACTGCAGCTTTGGGGTTCCTGTTTGTTTGGGACACATGATAGGAAGCAGAAAGCTTCACATGGCTAGACCTCCCTCTATGGACAAGTGCCTGGATTTCCTAGATCCATTTCAATAAGGATTTAGGCCTGGCACTGTGCTGGGACAATTATTTCTTAGCAGGCAGCTTTCTGAATTCCAGACTTCTTCAGCAGGAAAGGGTGGAGATACAAGAAAGGAAATGATGATGGGGCTGGATGGGTGAAGCATGGGACTGGAGAGTTTTCTGGGTTGGGTGCTTGGAATGGTTTACACCAAACCTTCCCAAGAGATGAAAAGAAAAAGGAAAATGAAAGGGAAAGGGAAAAAAATTACAGCATTGTATGCTACTTTCCTGTACCCAGATTTGAAGAGATTATAACAAAGCTGCCTTGAGTATGAGGGAGAGTAAAAAAAATTGACCCTACACAAATCAATAAATGAAACAGCAGCATAAAACCAAGACTACTGACCAGAGCATCACTGCAATATATGATACAGCAGCATTTAAAAATGCACATAAATAAAACACAAATCACCAGGCATGTTTCAGAAGGTTTGAAGTGTTTAGTTTCCATCTGGCCACTTCTGGGATGAGGAGATTTGGGGTGGGAGACCCCTGCTAGCACATTCTTATCTTCCAAATGTGAAAAGACAGGACAAGCAAGAGTTTGGTGGCCAAGCAAGTGGACATGGAGTGGAAAATCTTCAGCTGGCAGAATCTGCTAAAATGTAAGTTATGTCTATACGTAGCCAGACTAAGGGAATTATGGGAACCTTACTTTCCATTTAAGTAGGTCTATCAAAAGAATGATTTGCTCAAAAAATATTTTTTAGACCTTATTGATGCTTTGAAGTTTTCAAGCCAAACCACCACTTAATTGCCACTGGCCCCTGCTGGCTTGTAAAATCCCTGAAGGTATTGGAAATAGCAGCATAAGTATTTCACCAAGAAGTGCCAGCCAACATTTTTGCAGAAGTGACCAAGCTGACTTGCCAGTTTAGTAAGTTAAATGTGTGATAATCTTTATGAGATGGAATTTTAGCAAACATAATTCAGATCTCCACAGACTGGGGGGGAGGGCTTGGAGGGATGGGTCCCCTTTGCAAAAGTGTAGAGATCCTGGCTGGCTTCTGTTTACACAAAGGAGTGTCCCAACTGGGTCTTGCTGCTATGACACATTGCCCAGGTTGACAGCCTTGCTCTGGATTCCTTGATCAGAAGCTGATTCCTTCATGTTGCTGGGGAAGGGAAACTGCAAAATGGCTGGTTCTCAAGGGAAGAAGATGGTCTGGGAACCAAACAGCTGGTGCAGCACTTGAGATGCCCGTGGACCAAACGTAGCTTCATTTTCAAAGGGTTGTTCTTTACCTTATTGGGATGGAGCTTGGAACATGCTGGGCAGTTTGTTTTAGCATCATGCTCCTTCTGTTCATTTCTTCCCCCTCCTCATGTCCACATGTCTATCTGGCAGTCCAGAAAATATGTAGAAAGACTTTTTGCGGAGTGTTTGATGAATGACTGAGGGCACAATGGCTGTTAAGAACATGCTGCAGTGCTGATGTGATGACCTAAATACGGAGGGCATGGGCAACTCAGTTGAGAATCAGAACAGGCAGCTTGTAAGAAGATCACCACAGTTGTAGGTGAGACTGGAAAGCCATCTTTATCCACTTTTCCTTTCCTCCAAGCAAGATGAGTCTAACAGGATTGAGTAGATGGGCAGCCCCATTATTGGAAGCATATGGACATACAAGGAACACTATGAAGACCTGGATTTGGCCCTAGACAAAAATGGGGTTAATGGAGTTCAGGTATGGTTATGTGTGATAGGTATGCAGCATATGGATTTTAGTGATATGACCTAGTTGCTTTTTTGCTGGCATGAATTAGCAAATGGAGAGAGAAAAGTGGACAAGAAGCTCAGTTGAAGGACAGCTCTGCTGCCACAGGGGTTCATGAGCTAGCCAGAGCTGTTGTGGGGAGATGTTGAGGGAGCAGACCCATTGTTCTGGTATATAGATGTTGGAGCCTGGGGTCCTGGAGGACATCCAGCTCTTTAGCTGCTGGGGGATATGGTGCTGATCTGATCCAAAATTGGAGAGAGGGAGAAGGAGAGGAGAAAAAAAGAAAAAAGACAATAGATAACTGGCTGGAGAGAAAAGATGAAGTTACATGAGTGTGCAGAGCAGTCATCAGTTGGTGAGGAAGAACAAAGGCCCATAGGTGACTTCCTAGAAAAAAGGGAAGCAAAGACTCAAAGAGATGACATCTTCACCCAAGATGGGAGAGAAAGAAGGGTTCATTGGTCATTGTCAAAGTCCTGGTCTCCGGAGAAGGACTGGGCAGAAGACCCTGAAAGAGATTCTTCTCCCCAACAGAGAAGGAGTAGATGAGTGGTTCCAGGAGGAGTCAAGCCACACTGAGCACAAGATAGTAAAATCCCAACCCATTGCTTTATTTTCACTCTTTCTTAATAAGAAAGAAAGAGACAGAGGTCTGTGTTATATATACCTGTTGTAAATCCTTGTAAACAGTTTTGCTGTAAATTTAAAAAGCATAAAAGCGCCCACTGTCTTGTTTTCTATGCTAATTGCCACTCTTGCAAAGCAATATATGTTCAGAAATAATCCCATCAAACTGAGACAAGGGGGTTATTTAGACTTGGTTTTCCCCTTCATTTTAACTTGTTTTTAAAATTGTATTATGTTTTTATTATAGTTCGCTGCCCAGAATTTCATTGGTTAGGTAGGTAGTGATATAATTTTTTTAAATCAGGCAATCAAATAAATAAAACTTTACATATTCATGTTTCCAACTGCAGGAATGATGGTCTGCCCTGGGATGTGTTGATGATATGACCTCTGCTTTCTACAACGCCTGTCTCAGCCCCTCTAGCTTCTTACTCATGGGCGTTCCTCAACTGGAAGCAGTCCATGCATGGCTGTCCATCCCCTTTGGCTCCATGTACATTATGGCAGTGCTAGGGAACTGCACCATCCTCTTCATCATCAAGGCAGAGCCCAGCCTCCACCAGCCTATGTATCTCTTTCTTTCCATGCTGGCTGTCACTGACTTAGTGCTCTCCTCCTCCGCTCTGCCCAAGCTGCTAGCCATCTTCTGGTTCAACAGCAAAGAGATTGGCTTCCACTCATGCCTCCTGCAGATGTTCACCATTCATTCTTTTGCCACTGTTGAATCAGGGATTTTTCTGGCTATGGCTTATGACCGTTATGTGGCAATATGTACCCCATTGAGACATAAGGCCATTTTAACCCATTCAACTGTTGTTAAGATTGGGGTGGCAGCTGTCCTGAGAGGCTTCCTCTATATCTCACCTCTCCCTTTGCTTGTGAGGAGACTGACTCATTATCATACCAACATCATCGCACACTCTTATTGTGAGCACATGGCTGTGGTGATGCTTTCCTGTGACGACACCTCCATCAGCAACATCTATGGCATGGCAATTGGCTTTCTGGTCCTCATCATTGATTCCCTGGGCATTGGTCTGTCTTATGTCTTGATCCTCCGGGCAGTGATGAATTTAGATACAGCAGAGGTCAGGCTCAAATCTTTTAGCACTTGTAGCTCCCACATTTGTGCCATCTTAGCTTTCTACATCCCCATAGCAGTCTCCTCCCTGACCCACAGGTTTGGCCATCAGGTGTCTCCTCCGACTCATATTCTTCTGGCCAACTTCTACCTCATCTTTCCCCCTGTCTTAAATCCCATTGTTTATACTGTCCGGTCTCAAGTAATGCAGAGGAAGTTAGTCAAGATGCTATCCTGGGCCCAGAGGCTAATCAGAGGCCTTTTGTGAGCTTTTTAGAAATGTTATTTTTAAAAAATCTGAATCACTTTGTCTATGAATTTGCTTGATCAACAGTTAGCTAAAAACCTTCTCTGACACTTACCTGAAGAAGCTAAAGAGGCTGACCATAAACACTTTGGTTAAAGGAAGTGTTAGTCTAACTGGCCGACAGTGGCTTTATTACAATGCTGAACAATATTGCAAAGGGCCCATTACCTGGAACAAGGAAAGGGAACTGGACATTTAGCTTAAGCTGTGGCCAAGAGTATCCAGGCAAAGATCCAGAGGTAAAAAGCTCATCATTAGCATGCTAAAAAGCATATCCAGGGGTGGAGAGCTTACTAATTAAATGCACACACACACTCCTATGTGTATTATGAGGTTAGCCTAAATTGCACATGTCTTTAGTAAATTAGGAAGAAGTGAAGAAATATCAGAAAATTCTGATGTGTATATACTGTAGCAATAGAGATTGGACAACCATTTGTCTGAAATGGTATAAGGTTTCCTGCCTAAGCAGGGGGTTGGACTAGAAGACCTCCAAGGTCCCTTCCAACTCTGTTATTCTATTCTATTCTATTCTATTCTATTCTATTCTATTCTATTCTATTCTATTCTATTCTATTCTATTCTATTCTATTCTATTCATAGCACTTAGACTTATATACCGCTTCACAGTGCTTTACAGCCCTCTCTAAATGGTTTACAGAGTCAGCACATTGCCCCCAACAATCTGGGTCCTCATTTTACCAACCTCAGAATGATGGAAGGCTGAGTCAACCTTGAGCCGGTGAGATTTGAACTGCCGAACTGCTGGCAGTTAGCACTCAGTAGTATTAGCCTGCAATACTACATTCTAACCACTGTGCCACCACGGTGGTTTTAATGCTATATGTGGTTTTAATGCTATAAAACAGACTGATGAATACCAGCAGGCATGTTTGATTTGGACTTGAGTTCCAAGTGTACTTATCTTTAATTCTGTACAGAAATAAAGTGTTGAACCTCGGTTTCCTCTCTCAGCATGATTATTGGCTGAAATTATGCCAGATAAAAGGAACCCAGTTTTGGACTGGGCCAATACACACAAGATGATTTCCTTGATTGGTCAGTAAAGCAGGTGCCTGGAGTAGCTTTAAGCCTTTTGAAGAAGCAAGTTGCACCACAAAACCTGATGCTATTTTTAAAATGGGTTAGTTGAAAACCTAGCTCCTTTGAGTTTCTTATTTCCAAGGTCATAGTTAGCTTCATGTTGGTGCACTGTGGAACTGTAATGCTGGAACTTAGCAATGCCAATACCATCATTCTGTTCAGGAAGGGCTTTGCCTTAGTGTGCTGGGAGTTGTAGTCCCATATGGCACCAGACTGTCTTTGGATCATGAACGCAAAAGACAAAACTGGATTGATGTGAGGCTTCAGAAATTGGCCTGTTTTGGATCCCCCGTCAAATTCAAAACCACTTAAATTCTTTTGAGGTGGGGCTCAGGGCCAAGTGAGTGGGACTACCACACAGATGGGGAAAGTTGGTTATTTTAGGGTAAAAGTTTGACATTTAGCTTTGGTAATTGAATTGTGGTATGCCAGGTTTAGGCATGCTACTCAATTTTCATAGAGCTCCTCTCTCAGGGTGGCAAAAGATCTCGGTAATTCTGATCCCCCAGTCCCAAATGCAATGGCTTTTGCAAGCAATGGATCAAATTTCTACAGTGATTGATACCAATTGTGGAACAATGCCATCATGCAAAGGTCAGAGAATGATGCCAATGACATTAAATCATGTCTGTCTGAGGAAATGGCATGGCTGAATAAATGGATTCTCCCTCCCCTCACCGCCCATCCCCGGAAATGTGCTCAGTGGAGATTTCATTGTTCAATTTTTAGCAATTGCAGAGTTGTCCACAGATGGTCAAAAGAGTCAGAATGGTGGGTGCAACCATGCAGTGGAAATCCTGCCTCTTTTTTTAATGTCCATTGCATGTAAAACAGTTGGAACTTCAATTATGGGCACACTAGCAAAGGGCAGGCAAAGAAACTTCCTTTCCTGTTTTTGTCCCCACTGCACCTACTGTACCTCTGAGCCTGGAGCCACTAACGGGTGTTTGCTCCGACCCCAGGATCTGTAGCCATGGGTTGTCTCTTTGACAACCATAATGTTCCTGCTTTCCCTCAGGATGGACGCTGTGCTGCCCAGCTGTTGGGCTTGCATTGGGTCCTCCTGCAGCAAGGGGGTGCTCTCCTGTAGCCCTCTGTCACCCTCCCTAAGCATTGGGAGGCATAGAAGGAGAGGTGGCAGAAAGGAAGCCCAGCAGGAGGGAGATCTTTATATTTGGATCACACAGTCTAGCAATGTTCCAAGTGATGAACACCAAACTTGTCCCAGCTGCTTCCAGTCCTGGAGCCCCAAAGAGTTCATTAGAAACAAGAATGTTCAGAGTGTTTAGGAGCTGCTACCATCTTTTTTTTTTTTTTACAAGTTTTATTGGTATTTTTTGGTTTTACATCAGAGTGCTTTAAGAATCCACGTGGAGATAGGGTGGTCAATAATCCAAAGAAAACAATATAATCAAACATAAATAATTCAATAATTCCTTAAAAGTTATTCTCTATTTCCCTCAAGCTATAACCTAGTATTAATATATTTCTAAATAAAATTCAATCATTATAAAAAGAATATCGATAGTAATTCACTTATATCAATCAAAATCCTGTTTTTAAGTTTAACTATTTTAAAATTACCATTTTCCACTTTAGCCTAAAATGAACACATAAGTTACATTTCGGGTCTCCCAATTTCCCATAAAGCAATAATTATTTCTAAAATATACATATTATATAACTATTATATTTTAATACTTCTCAACTATATTCTATTTCCTGTACTCTATCAAATATATATTTTATAAATCAATCCATATCTCTAAAAGTTTCTCAATTGCTTTAACATAATCAAATTAATGCATTTCTAATTAGCATTCAATCATTGTAAGAAAAAATAGCAGTAATATTTCACCAATATCAATCCAACTCATTTTTTATTTTAAAATTTCCAATTTTCCATATTACCATTCCAGACCATAAACAAATCAATAATTTTCATCTCGATAGTATTATCTCAGACCAAAATTCTAAGCCTTTAACATCTCATTCGTATTAGTTCAGTCAAAATCTCTAAAAGCCTTTTTAACCGTCAGATAAGATTTTAACTCTCATTTTTAAACCTAATCCTAGCTTTCTTTTTATGCCAAGCAGGTTTCCACAAAAGAGCCTCTAATGTTTGGCTATACATATTTCTCCACAATTGAGTCTGATCGTAGTCCTCTTCTCTTTTTTCCAGTGTTGTCTGCACTATGTAGTCAGTCTTAATCAGTATGGTAGTTATTTGTTGTTTGTCCATATTGTCAGCATTTTCAATGCCTCGTATTTGAAAATCAATTCCTGTTGCTTTTAGGATTATAAGTGTTTTAGTTGAAATCCGCCTTTGGTCATCAAAATTCTCCATAATTTGCATATGAGGTGTAATATCTTCCTCTGTCTTGATTGGTTCCTCTTCAATAGATTGTGGATATATTTCCTCCATCTCATTAAGTTGTGAATATAGTTGCATGTCGGCCTGTTCTTCCTCTGTTGTTCCTTGGTCTATAAATTGGTCAGTCAAAGTTTGAGATTCAATTTTTAACTCTGGAGCATCATCTTTCATGTCCATTCTGAATTGTTCTTTCAGTTCCAAAAAGTTTTCTAGTAAAAATCCATAGTCAAGCTGTGGGTGAGATTCCATTTCAATAATAGAATAGCCTTGGTCTATAACTTGGTCAGTCAAAGTTTGAGATTCAATTTTTAACTCTGGAGCATCATCTTTCATGTCCATTCTGAATTGTTCTTTCAGTTCCAAAAATTTTTCTAGTAAAAATCCATAGTCAATCTGTGGGTAAGATTCCATTTTAATTATAAAGTAATCTTAATTTTTTAGTGAAAGTTCAGCTTAGAAGGTAAATACAACAATAAAAATTCTGTAATAGGAGTGTATAAGGTCTAGGATCCAAAGAAAAATAGAAAAAAGCAAAAAAATCAGGCCAGTGAAAATGTAATCCAAAATAATAATAAAATCTTTAAGTTCCAGAAATTTTTCTGGTGTGAGTCCATAACCAAATTGTAGGTAGACTTCCGTTTCAATAATAAAATAAAATTCTATAGTAGCAATGTTATAAAATGTAACATCCAAACAAGAATAAGAAACAACAAAACGTCAAGCCAAACAAAAAGATAAAGGCAGAAAGAATCCAAGTCAGTATTGCGAGTGTCCAATTTGTAATCCAAAATAGTAATATAAAAAGATGCCTTAAAAGTCAATTATTGTATTGTAATCCAAAAGAGAGAGAAAATCCATTTTTCTAGGAAATATATTTTGTATTGTAAAGTCAAAATAAACTTCTAGTAAAAAGAAAAGAAAAGTAAGAAAAAAAGGAGCCCTTGAGCTGGTTTCAATACAGATAGGAATGTCTGGGCGTCACGCCAAGTTCAGAGCAAAGTGAAAGTTAACAGCTTAAAATGGATACTTTGTTGCTTTCATTCCACAAAAAATCGCCCAGACAGCCGAATTTTTTTTTAAATGAACAGTAATGTTCAGAAGGGGGGGGAGGAAAAAAAAAACACTCCACCCCCCCCCTCCCTAAAGCTTCCACTTAAGCTAAAAGCAAGCAGGCAAAGAGAAAGAAGGTCCACCTTCACGATAAGGATTTTTTCCAGGATCCCCGAAATCCAACAGCTCAAATAGTAAAAATTAATGATTTTTTCTCAAAGCTCATTTCCCCAAGTATCCGAACGCTGCTTTCTTAAAGTAGGGAAGTAGTTCTAGGAGCTTTTCACAGGAAGGTAAATAGGGTATCAAGAGGGAAGGAAAGGTCTCACCCGGATCACCCACGGTGGTTCTTTTCCGCTTAAATGTTGCTGTGACTTTCGGCTGAAGTAGCGAAGTGATCGGCCATGTTAATGGCCGATCTTTTCCCCGTCGGCCCAAAGGAGATGACTCGGACCGCAGAGGGAGCTGCCGCTCCCTCCGCCGTCAACGAGTGTCCTCCTCAGCGGTGGTCACCCCTCCAGGGCGACTTTCGACCCTATCCAGGGTCTACCGGCGGGAGGAAACCAGCCGGCAAAGAGAGCAAGCTCTTTGCATGACTGCCTGCACTGCGATCAAAACCGGAAGTCAGGAGCTGCTACCATCTTGTCTGTCCCTTATCTTTTGTGTTTTCCTGCAAGAAAGAGAATCCATAGTCAGCCTAACCAAGACTGGTCAAAGACAGGAGTGTATGGAACCAAATGGTAATAACCAGATCAATGCTTCAACAGAGCCTCTGCACTTGATTCAGTAATTGTCCTGACTTTCCCTTCCTCAGCTTGTAACAGGCACTCTTCAATTATATTGTAGCAGTAACACTCCAGGTTCTCAGCTGACATGGGCAAATTAACCAGATGGCACCACCTTGGGAAAGACTAACCCAGAGAAGGTGTCCTATTAGCATTAACAGAGACTGAGGCAATACCAATTATTTTAGATTTTATTTTTTATCCTGCCTTTTTATATATATACAACTCAAAGTGATGAACAAACAATACACCGCCCTTTCCCTATGTTTCCCACACCACCACCTCCCTTTCCCTGTGTTTCCCATAACAACCCTGGGAATGGGTTGAACTGAAGGAGAGTTACTAGCCCAAAGTCATCTGTCCAGTTTTCATGCCAAGGCAGGACTAGAACTCACCGTCTCCTGGTTTCTAGGCAGCACTTTCACCAATACGCCAAACTGACTCTTAATTTTTAATTTAATTTTGCATAATCATTCAGTGAAACAGAGATAATGCAATTTTACAGCTCAGCCCATTTTACACTAGTACACCATCAACACTTGTCCTTTAGGCAGCTTAATTGTTTGCAAATCTTTGATAGAAGGATCTTTTGAGTCCAGCTGCATTGTTGCATCCTCCAGGTTTGTTGGAACAAATGTAAAAGCTGAATGTAAAAGCTTTCTGTTAGATCTGAAGTTTCAAAGTTTTCTGAGGACAAGAAAGAGAAGAGAAGAGAAGAGAAGAGAAGAGAAGAGAAGAGAAGAGAAGAGAAGAGAAGAGAAGAGAAGAGAAGAGAAGAGAAGAGAAGAGAAGAGAAGAGAAGAGAAAGACCAGTAAATATGCTGAGTTGTAGGCCAAACTTGGAGTTTCTCTAAGGTATTCTTCAGCAAATGACATGAATTTTAACATTTAAACATGAACATCTAACACCTGCAAGGTGTCCTTCTCACCTTCTGACTTCTAACAATTGGAATCAAGACTCAAATCGTGTAGCAAAGAATGGCTTTAGCATTTGCTGACGGAGTTGCTTGGTTTTCATGCCATAGATAATGGGATTCAGCATGGGGGGCACCAGAAGATATAGATCAGCCAACAAGATGTGGATATGTGCAGGAATATTGTGTCCCCAGCGCTGAGTGTAAAAGGAGAAAAGGGCAGGCGTGTAGAAGATCAGGATGACACAAATGTGGGAGCCACAAGTGCTAAAGGATTTCTGCCGGGCTTCTTTGGAGGAGAGTCCCTGGACTGTTCTGAGAATGAGCACATAGGAGACAGCAATGAAGACTGAATCTGAGCCCACCACAAAGGTGGCTGCTGTGATCCCATAGATGTTGTTGGGTGTTGTATTTCCACAGGCCAGCTTTACCACAGCCATGTGCTCACAGTAGGAATGGGCAATGACATTAGGCCCACAATATGGAAGATGGCTCACCATGCAGGTCAAGGGGGTCATGAACCCAATGCCCCTCATGAAGGCTGCACATCCAATCTTAGCAATGACAGAACTGGTGAGGATGGTAGTGTAACGCAAGGGGGCACAGATTGCTACAAAGCGATCAAAGGCCATGGCGAGCAGCACACCTGACTCCACAGCTGAGAAGCCATGAATGAAGAACATCTGGATCACACAAGCTTTGAAGCCAATTGTATGGGAGTGGAACCAGAAGATACCCAGGATCTTGGGCACAGTGGAGGTGGTCAGTATCAAGTCAAGGACAGCTAACATGCAAAGGAAATAATACATGGGCAAGTGAAGGCTAGGTTCCCTTCTGACCACAAAGAGGATGGTGATGTTCCCCACCAAAGACACCAAATATATGGAGCAGAAGGGGAAGGCAATCCAAAACTGGGCACTTTCTAGGCCTGGAATCCCCATTAGGGAAAAAAAAGAGACACCTCTTGATTGATTGTAACAGGACATGACATCTAACTGGCTTCAGCAACCATTTCACTACCTGCAACAGAGACAAGATGGTCAGAGAAAGTGACACATTGGTGAAATTGCAAAACCTTTGCAGTTGGAGAAGTCCCTTCCAGGGAGTGCCTTTTCTTTCCCAATATTCGCAGTCCTTGAAAATTTTATTTTAAAATTTTTCATGACTTATTATAATTGGGATTGGCTTCTACATTGGCTTCTACATTATACATGGTGGTTTGTTCTGTTGGTTGAATCTTGTCACATAGAATATTAAAATACACAAGATGAAGAAAATTTCAAGGTACCAAAGCGGCATACTTTTGCTGGGAACATCCAGCTCAGAAAGGGAAGGGCACTCTAATCCTGAAGGAGCTGGCCATGCTGGGACCAGTAGGTTGACCCTAATCCCATACAGTCTGATATACATGTACATGCACATACCCACATTCCCACATGGAATATTTCTGTTGATAGTTCAGATGATTCCATCACATCCTTACGAGATTGATGAAAAAAAGTCTATCCAGCTTAGAAGCTCCTATATCCTGATTGGTAACAAAGAACCTGGTTACGGCCCTCTCTCAAGATATTGATGCCTTCTAGAAACATAGAAGGAACACATGCATACAATGGAAAATTGTTGTTTGTGTGTTTGTGTGTGCACTTGTGTAGTATGGCATAGAAGGAAAAGAAAATAAGCCTGGCACAACTTCTTCAGGACCCTGCAATAGCAAAGAGATTTGCACATTGGAGAGAAAGTCAGGGAAGCCAACAGTCCAATGAGTTTAGGGGGACATCATTACTGCAATTTCCTTTCCTTTCCTTTCCTTTCCTTTCCTTTCCTTTCCTTTCCTTTCCTTTCCTTTCCTTTCCTTTCCTTTCCTTTCCTTTCCTTTCCTTTCCTTTCCTTTCCTTTCCTTTCCTTTCCTTTCCTTTCCTTTCCTTTCCTTCTTTTCAATGTCAGGATGATCAGCACTGTAGGAGGAAAGCCAGGTGAAGCTATAGCAGCTCCAACTCAGGAGGAGTCTGGGAGCCCCTTTTCCAACTAACTCATTTTATTAAAAGGTAGAAACTTTCACAAACTGTACCTCACTTCATCAGATATGTGGAGGGACTGAACTGATGTAGGGTTTAAATTGAAATGGGGAAGGGAAAGAGAGGAAGATAAGTAGGTTATGGAGATTATGGGAGATAGTTTACAATACCCTTATTAATTGTACAAACTACAGTTGTAGTACATTAGGAACTTATCGTATCAGTAGTAACTCTTTCTGAATCTCCAGATAGATTTAACCAATGTTTCTCAACATTGGCAACATTTAGATGTGTGAATTTCAGTTCCCAAATTCCCTAGCATTTTAAACCCTAAAATCTAGGCAGCCTCCAAGTGAACCACCATGCACCAGAATGGCATAATATCAGCAAAAACTGTTGTTTTGTCAGTACTTTAGAAATTCTACTTTAAAAACCAACTTCAATTATATGTAATTAAATTGGACATGATTAGTGCTACCACCACCCATAAACCCTGGACAAATCCTAATCCAGCAAGGGGGCTAGGAGGAGTGGGGCATCTTGGGCTGACCACATCTAGCACAACTTCTGACCAAACCCCTAGTGTGACTGAAGCCGCTCAGGCGATCCCCTCCGTCCCCCTACAATTACTCACCATCACCCTTCAAGGACTTAGCTTTTGCACCCCTCTAGTACCAGATTCAATTACCACAATGCATTTCTTGCACAACAAGGCTGTCAACTCTATTATCAGACCCACAACTACAGTACATCATGCTTACCTGGAGCTTGTTCCTGGGTCACAGCCAGGGGTCTGTAGACGTACACATTAAACCTGCCACAAACAGACTGGGAGGAAGAGGGTGCCTTAATAGTGTGGCTCCGATACCTGTGGGATCAGTAGCTACCACGCATTGCAGGAGGGAATACCCTGACTGAAATCAACATGTCTGCTAACTAATGCAGAAAGGAATACATATGTAGAAGGAAACAATAATGCAGAAGGAAATCCAGAAGGCAATACAAATCCCTGTAGGTTGGTATAAAGCAAATTTTGGGAAAACCCAGAGGATGCAATGGATTTGTTGGAAATCTCCTTGAGAAATGTAAATATGGATTCCTTCAGGCTCTTTGCTTCACACTAAACTGCATGCTTTATAGTGTTTATTATAACAATATCATTATTTGTTTGTATGCCTCTTGCCCCCTCTCTCATCTGTTTTATAAGATCACTTAGAGTT
Source organism: Azemiops feae (assembly GCA_023970755.1). NCBI lineage: Eukaryota > Metazoa > Chordata > Lepidosauria > Squamata > Viperidae > Azemiops > Azemiops feae. The sequence continues at coordinate 121,773 of JALGBA010000429.1, read as the reverse complement.
GACAGCAATTTGATGGCACATAATCATTCAATCAATTTGATCATGCTCTAAAAAGCAAAGAGACACCCAAATCACTCCAAACAGAAAGAAAGACTTGCTGTCAAGCTACAAGTGTAGAACCAACAATATTCTTTTCTCCAGTTTTCTTGTCTACAGTGATCTGTTTGTTTTACATAGCTTTCACCCAAGAAAACCCACGCTTTCTCAGCCAGAAGAAGGGGTTATCAACCTGGGGTGAGTCAAGATGGCATTTTCAGATGCCTTCTGATGCCTCTGTAGGCATTTCCTCAACATACCTGACCTAGTTACTGAGTTCACCCATTCACTGAGTGTACACAATACATTGAATGAACCATATAGGCCCACTTTGCAGAAAACAGTCAGATTGCCAAGGTTAACATCTGCCAAACTAAGAAGTGATGTCTGTGGTCACTGGGCCTGTAATTGGCCTAGTTAAAGAAGTTGTGTGAACTCAGCCATGAAGTCTTGGGTCTAAGATTTCTGGGAGCTGAGCAATATCTCTTCCAAAAGGGGGCAGATCATAGCTCTGAATGTGTTTTCATGAGATCAGGTGGCACAAGATGGTTGTTGATAGGCAAAGATAATTTACTGGTGGATTTGCAGAATATACAGCATTTATTCATATCAATTAAAGAAACAGGCACAGGCTAACAGCCACCTCAAAGTACTTCATTTCTGTCCTTTAGTGGGCAGAAAAATACAATCACAGTGTCATAAATGTCATGTACAGTTGGAAGGTACATTTTAGTCCAGCACTCAGCAATGTGCATGAAAACCAGCAAGCAAATATTGATATACCCTGATCCATTCTTGTTACAATTTTATTCTGCAACTTACTCTGGCTCCCAGTACGCTTCTGGGTGCAATTCAAGTGCTGGTATTTACTTACAAAGCCCTTCATGGCTTAATGTGTTCAGAAACCACTCAGAATTCAGCTCTCAATTTTCCTTCTGAGAAGCTTTTCTGGACTAGAAAAAAACCATTTCTGGATTTCCCTCTCCATCTGCTCCATGTATTTCATTTTTGTAGGCCCTGACTGGGAACTGCATCATCTTCTTTGTCAAGAAGGTGGACCAAACTCTCCACACCTCTATGCATTATTTCCTTTCTATGCTGGCACTTTTGGACCTGGGTTTATTCTTTGCCTCTTTGCCCACCATCCTGAGGTCCTGTGGTTCAACCACTGTGTAATCCATTTTGATGCCCGCTTGATCCAGTTATTTCTTCATCCATGCCTTTGCCACTGATAAATCTGGTATTTTACTTTCCATGTCCTTTGATTGCTTGGTAGTTATCCATAATGTTTTGAGATACACAAATGTTTTGACCAATAAAACCATTATCAAGTTTGGGACGGGAGCAGATTTATCATTGGTCTATCCTATCGTATTAGGATCCATCTTATTAAGGTAGTTAGAATATGGAAGAATAAATATCCTTTCCTATTCTGGGTTTGTATTCAGATCTCCTAAAGGCGGTTCACTTAGATAGGATGATTCTTAATTGAAAAAACTATAGTATATGAGCTTTAGGCCCCATATGAAATGTTCTTTATGTATACCTATGAGGAGTTGCAATTCAAGGTTTATACTTAGCAATTGGGAAAGAGTCTAACCAAAACAGATGGAACTCTTCCTTGCCATGATTTGGAAGCTCTAATTCTGCTGATATAACCTAGAATTGCATTCCCTTTCTTTCATGTATCTTACCCTGTGGAACCATATAGGGGTCAAAATTGACTTCTATTCCAAAACAGTTGTCACTAGTACCATTATCATGCTAGCTATTATGGTTCCCTGCAATCATCTCTTCTCCAGTACCTCTTTCTGACTCCTCACTTGGAGTTACTACCAATGAGCACTCTCTGAGCATCATTTGGAGCCAATTTTGGAAAGAAAGAGAAGAAGATCGCCAATAGCAAGGTGGCTAGATTCAGGAACTGATGATCATGGTGAAAATCTATCTACGTGGTTAATAAGAGTAAACATAAACTTGATGTTATATAATCAATCAAGATTCCACCTAACTACCATATTATCCAGCTCAACCTTTGTAATCAATATATGCTGAATTTGCTGAAGATCAAGAAATGTCTACAGCATTCCCAGAATCTATTAGGATGTTCTCTGGCAAAACCAGAGATCAGTCTGGTCTGACAATATGTTCATGATCAGTCCCTACTGACTCTTGGTAAGTACCATTTTGTCTTCAAGGGACCTCCTGATTTGCTTAAGAAATGCCCATGCCTTGATGCCAGACTGATTGGCTATGGCTGGCTGGATCTTCCTTTTCTTCTTTCTGAACATAAACACCTACCCTCTTCCAGTCATTAGGCATGTCATCAGTTCTGAGATTCCTCAGATATTTAAAGCTTTGGCCAGATTGAATCAGCCAGAAAATTCCTGCACTATCTTCCTTGAACACCTAGTGTGAAAGTGGTACAAGCACACCATTCAGACATAAGAAGCCCATAAACATGGGTAGAGCAGCCTGCTCAACCCAGCTGGAAAACAACTCCTATGGCTACCAGAATTGGGTGATGGAGCAACCTGACTGCTCTCATCAAGGAGTTTGAACTCACAAAGCCATATTAATGTATGGCTTTGCAAAGGCCAAAATTGTTCTGCCCCAACAAAAGCTAGAATTTCAATTTCTTTGGTTGCCCACCATAAAGATCTGCTAGGATTTCCAATGGCATCAGGTCCATCCACAAAAGTAAAGTGAAAGTAATTATGCAGTTTATTCCTTTTAGGTGATGCCATTTGATTTGCCTTCTTGAAACCTTCCTCTCCCCTATGAATGAGCAACTTCACTCTTCTCCAATCTGCTGCTTCCCAGAATGTTGGTCTGTTGCCATAGCTTGGGGAACTCAGGGAAGCCATCCTGTTGAGGAAGGCTGTGCCATCAGACAAGTTTCCTAGATCCAGAAAGAGCACTTCCATATTTTGAGTGGAGGAGGGACTAGCTGAGATACAGTGGTATACAGTAGAAGAAGGTTCAGCGTGACCTCAAGAAGCCACACACATATAGACCTTTTATAAAATTTGAAGAAATTGTGTAGTTGCACGTAGAGAAAGAAGATGAATTCAAAGAAACAGAAGGGGAAGAAAGGAAGAAGGAAGGGAGGGAGGGAGGGAGGGAGGAAGGGAGGGAGGGAGGAAGGAAGGAAGGAAGGAAGGAAGGAAGGAAGGAAGGAAGGAAGGAAGGAAGGAAGGAAGGAAGGAAGGAAGTCCTTGAATAAAGAAAAGAGAGTTCCTGCCATAGGTATTCATTCAGGATGGTTCTGTTCCAAACCCCCACGGTGGCTGTGAAGAAGAACTTAAGGCCATGTAACTTCTATTTGGGATCCCTGGCATGTTTCTTAAAGCCCACTCTATTCTTCTCATGCTTGCACACAGATGCAAACAATTGCAAGAAAGGAGGAAGAACTTTGGGGCTATCCTAGGCTTACCAACAATAAAATGAAAGCTCTGAAAACTTATATAGCTGCCCATCCGTTAACCAATTCTGGTGGCTCCTAATCAAAAATTAAAACAGCACATATGAAATCATATTAAAACTATAAAATTAAACAGATTGAAACATTAAAAACAACAAAGACCAGTCAAAGTTCTATTGTAAATTATCTAGTCTTCTCTCAGTACTTGGAGGAAGACCCAGATCTTTGATGCTTTAAGGAAACATGTCATGTCATGTCATGTCATGTAGGGCTTTAAAGGTGATGACCAACACCTTGAATTGCACCCAGAAAGAAACTGGAAGCCAGTGCAGCTCTTGCAACTGAGGTGTTACATGGGCAAACTGTGTACACTGCTACATTCTGGACCAGTTAAAGTCTGTGATGCACAGAAATATAACAGTCCAGGTATGCACATCTCTGTGTGGGATTCCTTTTTCCTTGTGAAGAACTTTACACCCACTTGACCTCAGTTTCATTCTTCTGTTTTCAGCCCTTTATCTAGTCTAGTAAGATCATTTTGAAGTTTACTTCTGTCCTTTCCTACCCAATTTTGCATGCTTTCATCCATAGCCCTACAAAATCCAGTCTATTTTTCTTAGAAAGGTGGAGTTCACTAGCTGAGGCACTAAAACATTTTGGAACACAAAGTCCATCAGCTGCAACCATCTCACAAACAATTGAAGAACTTTATCCAGAAAGATGCAGTGTGCAGGAAAACCAGTTAAACCATTCTTGAGAGATGGCTTACTTGTCTTTTTCTTCAAAACCTTTGGAGATGGAGAATCCACAACCTCCAGACTTTCCCTGTTCCTCTACTGTACAGTACAGATCTTTCCATCAGGAAGTTTTTATACCTGTTTAAACTAACTCTGCAGTCACTATTTATATCCATTTCCTTCTCATCCTTGTTTCTATGCTAATGGGACTTTGTTCATTTTAAAAGACTTATAGAGATGGCTCCACATGACCTGAAGAGCCCAGTATTCTCTTCAAGTCAAAGAAAGTTTGTTGGTATTTCAGCCATGCAGCTACTGTATTACTGAATGAATGTGATTAGGTATATTGGTTTAAAGGACCTATAAAGGTGCAATGCATGACTCCATTTAGCAGGAAATATGTACACAACACCTACCCCATAAATGGCTAAATTCACAAAACAAAGAGAATAGGCCTTTGGAAGAAGAAGAACTAATCGACTGTCTACCAGCCCACTGTACCTGTAAAATGTTACGCTCATTTAGAATGGCTGAAGGTTGCAGAATAGATGATGAGATATTGGAGAAGGAGGAGTTTCAGAAAGAGCAGTTTGCTTTGGGATGGGGGAGAGAGAGAGGGAAGACCGCTGGCTGCAATCAGTGAGAACAGAGAAATGAACTACTGAAGTTGGATGTGGAGATCCATTCTGAAGTTGTGGGAGAGTCTGTGGAGATCCATTCTGAAGTGGTGGAAGAATCAGTCAGTTCATATTTTCCATGATGGACAAAGGCTTCTGTATCAGAATTAGGGAGTCAGTTCTTTAAGTCAGGGGTCAGTTCAGCCTTGAAGCCCACTAGGCAGGGGCAGAATAAAACAGGGAAACTCCCATGAGAAACTTCCTGCTGTCCAGCTTCGGTCTCTGAAGACTCACATGCAGCTGATTCCAGGAGACTCCCAAAGGGACACTGTATCTTGAAGGTCTATAAGCCCTCTTCTGTTTTTCAGGCAGAGGCAGAGACTGGCTGGCAGGGATTTGGCTGATCATGAACAGGTGTTTTCTGAGCTCCAACACATCAGTTTGCTCCTTTAAGGAGGGGCACCTGCCACGAAGGAGCTGTAAAAGAGGAAACTCTGGTGTGATGTGGGACAGTTGAGTTCTGAAGTGTGAACAGATCCAGCCAAAATTTGATTCCTGCAGTTTTGTTCTCCAAAGGCTGCATTACAAATTCTGGTCTGGATACGTGAAGGAGCTGCAGCTGAAAATGCAAAGGTATTACATGAGAATGTTTTTAGGGATGCAGCATTCTGTTCTGATCCTTCAGCTAGTCTGCTGCGTAAACTTTGAGCATCCCAGCCAATCCTAGGGAATTATGGATCTTTCCTCAGATGATTTCTCCCCTAACATTTGGGTCTAGTGAGTCACATTTGGGGTGCTTCTGGGAATAGACAAAAATACATCATTTTAACCATTACTTCATTTGTGCCTCTTATGCTCTAGTATTTTTTAAAGAGATCCCTTTGGTTGGCTTTCCATAATTTTGCTAATTTGTATTTGTTGGTGCATGTCCCCAGGAAGAGATAGTAAAGTATATACAAAACTATTGTATATGTTTGCTTTCATTATAAATCCTAAAGCAAGATGTGTAAAAAATGTGCATTAAATGGGACAGAAGTTCAAGACTGCATCAGACAAATAAATGAATGAATAAATAAAGGCATTCTATAAATTGTGAAGGTTATTAGAACAGCCTATATAGTCCACTTCCCCTTAAGCTTTCAGAGCACAGATGTTAGATTATGTCATGCCTGCATGTACAGGACTTTATATGACTTTCATCAATCATCTTGGAGAACAGGGTGGAAACCTTTTTATTTTTGCACAGTGTATATCCTGCCTGTTATTTTTAATTATATGACTACCGCAGTTACCAGTTTAAGCCTTACTAAAAATCATCAGACTTGGAAATCTCTTTGTATCTCTGTACTACAAAAGTCTTGGAAGGTGAACTGAAAAGACCCTTCTGATAGCTTCTAAATGTCTTTTCCTGCAAGCTATTCAGTACCAGGATCTAGACAGCTCCTATAGCTAATACTCTATTTATTGTTATTCAAGTGCAAAGGTCTGCGAGTTTAATTCTCAGAAGAAGGTTTGAAAGCCATAGAATAATGTCAGGCTGATGGCTCCCAATAAAGATGAGACTGGTGACATGGAGTGTCATGATGGACAGTGGAAGTGCCACATTAATATGTTTGTGAAAGTGAGAAAAATTGTTTAGAAAAGATATTATTCTATTAAAGTGTTTGGAATAAAGCCTAACATTCTTCTGTTTCTTTTCTCAGACTTTTTAAATTCTAGATTGAGTCTCTTCCCATGATGACCATAGTGAATGAAACTGACTACGGCCTCATGCAGTTTTCCTTGAAAGGGGTCCCAGGACTGGAACACGCTCATCTCTGGATCTCCTTTCCATTTTTCTCTATGTATCTCATTGGCATGTTGGGGAACTGTGGACTTCTCTACATCATCTGGGCTGAGGAAGCCCTTCACAGGCCCATGTACTACTTCCTCTGCATGTTGTCTGTCACAGACATAGTCATGGGAACCTCTACGATGCCAAAAGCATTCTGCATTTTTTGGCTAAACCTGGAGAAGATCAGCTTCAGAGCCTGCCTGGTCCAGATGTACATTGTTCACACTTTCACAGGGATGGAATCTGGAGTCCTCATGCTCATGGCTTTGGACCGCTTTGTAGCTATCTGTTATCCATTGAGATATGCTACTATCTTGACCCACCCAGTCATTCTTAAGGTAGGGATCCTCACCTTCCTCAGAGGAGCAGTTCTCATCCTCCCCTTTCCTTTTCTAGTCAGAAAACTGATATATTGCAACAGCAGGGCTATTGCTCACACCTATTGTGACCACATGGCAGTGGTAAAGCTGGCTTGCAGCAATATCCGAGTTGATGCTATATATGGCCTGACAGTTGCCATGTTGATTGGGGGCTTTGATATCTCCTGCATTACAATGTCTTACTTCATGATCCTAAAGGCAGTTGTGGGCCTTTCCTCTCCAGAACAAAGGAGCAAGGCATTTGGCACATGCACTGCTCATCTCTGTGCCATTACTATCTCTTATACACCAGCCTTCTTCACCTTCTTTGCGCACCGTTTTGGTGGTCATCACATCACTCCTCACGTTCACATCATTATGGCCAATCTTTATCTTCTTCTGCCTCCCATGATGAACCCCATTGTTTATGGAGTGAAGACAAAAGAGATCCGTGAAAGTGTCCTGAGGTTGTTCCATAAGGAAAAAAGTATGACAACACCTAACCATTGATGGGGAAAATTCATCCATAAGTATGTCATCAGCAGAATAAATAATCCTGTATTATGGGTAAGACTTGTACTTAAATTAACATCTACTTCTGGTGAAGTACCAAAGCTTACATCACTAGCTGGCTAGGAGGAAAATCCAACCATCAATCAAGATGATCACAAGACCCAACCCTTCCATCTTCTCATATCATTTTAGAAATATCCAGAGAAGATTGTACTAATTCCCAATGATTTTGTAAACTTTCTAGAAGAATTGGCATAAATAACCGTGCTTAAGAAGGACCTTTGCTGAGACGTTTGGGGCATGATTATTCTCGCTCAAAGTAAAGTTTTCTATTCTCAGGGATAGGTCTTTGTCTTATATTTTATTCCAAAAACATGCAAGGAGAAGGTGGGAAATGGATCCCATAGGATGAGACCTGAACCAGAGTGGAAACCCAAAGGGATCTCTTGGGATACTTTTCTCTCAGAAATCTCCCTTACCAAATATCCATGTACAGAGAAAAGAGTTAAGAGTTTTCTCTTCTGCTCTGGCTTATTTACTGGATGATGTTTAAACTTAGTAAGCCACTCTAGCATGTTTTCAGGCAGTTGGAGAGTAAGTCATGCAGGTCATTAAGTGGGTCAGCATTTGACTGACCCAAGTTTACATTTTAAGCAAATGTGGCAGTTGTAAAAGAAAACACTACAACTGAAACTATTGCTTTCAATGGGCATTTTTTTGCCAGAAACCAGAAATGAATAGTGGTTTCCAGCAAAAAAATAAAAAATAAAAACCTCAATTGTGGTCACATGACCATGGATTTGTCAACAGGAAATGTTTTATCACATTTTTTACTATATCATAGGGATTTTTGACATATTTTAAGTTAACCCATTTGATTCAAATATTATTGCCCTATGATATACCCTTTTTGGTGACACACAAACAGGAAACTTTTAGTAGTATATTGTGATGGTATATACAGTTGGTCCTCGATCTATAACCACAATTGAGCCCAAAATTTCTGTTGTTAAGCAAGACATTTATTAAGTGCCCCATTTTATGACCTGGCTTGTCACAGTTGTTAAATGAATCACTGCAGTTGATAAGTTAATAACCTGGTTGTTAAGTGAATCTGGCTGCCCCATTGACTTTGCTTGTGAAAAGATCGCAAAAGGTGATCAAATGACTTTGGGACACAGCAACGGTCATAAATATGAACCAGTTGCCAAGCATCTGAATTTTGATCACGTGATCATAGAGATGCTGCAAAGGTTGTAACTGTGAAAAACGGTCATAGGTCACTTTGAATGGTCACTAAATGAACTGTTGTAAGTTAAGGACTACCTATAGTAAGAAGGTAGATTCCCAGGAGGGAGGGAGTATATTCCAAAGGAGTAAGAGGCAGCTCATTTCAGATACTTTGTGTGAGAAAAAAGAGGGTGAAGGAAGCTCCTTCCTAATAATTCCTAGACGTAGGATTCATGTGGGCAGTAGTTTGTTTTAGTTTGGCAAAATTCTGTCAATAAGTATGGTACAATAAAGAAATGTACCTGAAAGATTCATTATATGTCTTCCTTGGGTTGTTTTTTTTTGGGGGGGGGGGCGACTGGTGTATATATAGACAAGATTGAAAGTTGCAAACTTATAATAACTTATAGTAAGACTTTGCAATAAATAGGTAGGAAAATGGAACCAAGCAAAGAATTAGCATTAGGTTTAGATATAAGGAATAATAATTAATTGTTCTACAATTAAACAGAGGTGGTTTTTGGGGGGAAACAACAAATTCAGTCTTTGTGTCTGTGACCTGTATCAGATTAACAAAAACCCTAATAATCATTATGTGTCATGAGAAAAAGAGCTGCAGCCAAAAGAAAACATCTCTATGGCATTCAGGAAGATCAAACCCCAGAATTTTCTTGAGTGCATTATAACCTTGAATCCTGGAAGGTCCTTCTCAGGCAATTCTGTGGAATGACCAGGTGACTCTGCATTGGATCTCGTTGGTCTTCCTTTTATATATGAGATGGCTCAATACTGGAGGTACCAGAAGGTATAGGTTGGCCAGGACAGTATGGCTATTGGAGTCATGGATCTCCTGAAAGCTGTGCTCCACTGACAATCCAATGAAGGGATAGAGGAAAGAAAGACAGCAGAGAGGGGGGAGAAAAAGGGCCTTCAGTTGTGTCCCTTGGGATAGATTGAGGGCAGTCTTCAGGATGAAGATGTAAAAAAGAGAAATGAGGAGTGAATGGCAAAAATGATGACCACCAGTCCATAGATAGCATTGAATTTAATACTGGCACAAACCAGCTTCACAACCTCTTGATGCAGGCAGTAAGAATATGAGAGAATATTTGATTGGCAAAAGGGCAAGTCTCTTAATGTAAATTGGCAAGGGTACCATCAAGGCTGCTTCATGAATTACTGCCACCAGGCCTATCTTAGCTATCCTGTGGCCAGTGAGGATAAAAGAATGACTCAGTGCAGTGGTGGCGAACCTTTTAGAGACCAAGTGCCCAAACAGCAACCCAAAACCCACTTATGTATCGCTGGGTGCCGGGTGGGCATGGCCCACTGGGTGGGCGTGGCTGTGGTGGTCACAGCAGACTGGGTGGGCGTGGCCAGGGTGGGCATGGCCAGCTCGATGTTGCTCCTGGGGAGGGATGCCTGTGAGGGCTGGGCAGGGTTGGGGGAGATCCAGAGGGTCTCTGGTGGGTGGGGCAATGGGCAGGCAGGCATCTTGCTCAGCTGATGGCTTGGAGGGGAAGGGGGCAGCTACACCCCCTCCCAAACACTGCCGTCTCACGAAAGCAGGATGAAAACTCCAAAAAGCGACAAGGAAAAAAAGTTAAAACAGAAGAGTGTCTCACGATGGTTTTCTTCCCTGGGCGGGGCGGGGGGGCATGGGGGGAAGCTCCTGAGCCCTGCAGCTCTTCCAAGGTGGGGAGGAGGAGAGTGGGGAGGGGCTGTGCTGGGATCGGGGCTCCTCATGCCTTCCGCTGCCTGCCTGCGCTCTTCTGCCACAGATGCCACGGCTCCGCTTGCCTGGCAGGGCGGGGGCACACTCAAGCTTGGGGACACATGTGCGGCTGCTGCCTTGCTTGCTGTGCTGGGACTGGGCTGGACTGGGCTGGGTGCAGAGCCTCCTCGCCGCTTCTTCCCCCGCGGACATCACGAGCGTCCACCCCACCTACCGCTCACCCCGGGGCAGCTGCTACCATACGGCGCTCTCCAGCCTATTGCCTGCCAGCTGGGCACGCCGAGCTCAGTCCTCGGGTGTGCCAGGATGCCTCCCTTCAGGCTCCCTCGGCCTCTCCTCCCCCCTCCAGGCTGGGGCTGGTCAGATTCCCCCCCCCGCATGGGCAGCACAGCCAGCCCTCCTCCTCCATCCTCCTCCTCCTTCTGGGGCGGACTGCGGCTTACCGAGGTGGGCAGTGCCTCTTCCCGCATGCGTCCTCAGGTGGAGGAGCTGTGCAGCCATGGCTCTGACTCCCCTATGGCCTCCATCTGCCCGAGGCCCGAGCTCAGTGCACCCGGCTGGCTGGCAACAGACTGGAGAGCGCCGGATGGCGGCAGCTACCCCAGGACAAGCAGTAGGTGGGGTGGGCACTCCCGATGTCCACGGGGGAAGAAGCAGTGAGGAGACTCCGTGCCCAGCCAGTCCAGTCCAGCCCAGCCCATCTCAGATGCATGGCCGCAGAGTGATTTTGCGGCCCCCCAGCGGCCTGATCTGGCCTCCGGAGGCCCTTTCCAAGCCTCCAGAGCTCAGATGCATGGCCATGGAGCAATTTTGCGGGCCCCCCAGTGGCTCGATCCAGGCTCCGGAGGGTTGGAAAAGGCCTCTGGAGCCCGGATCGGCCATGGGGAGGGGCGCAAAATCACTCTGCAGCCATAGATCCAGGTGGCAGAGGCCTTTTCCAGGCCTCCGGAGCCCAGATCGGGCTGCTGGCAGTCCGCAAAATCGCTCTGCAGGCATACCTGGACTCGCGCTGGCAGCTTCCGTTCAAAAAAAGGTACCTGCCTTGTATGACAAAAAAGCCCTGCCTCCACCATCCAGCCTGGATCCGCCCAGCTCTTGCAGCTGCTCCCTGACTCCCAGTGCAGAGAGAAAGAGAGAGAGAGCGCTGGTGCACGTGGAGAGGCAGAGGGGAGCAGCCCAGCCCTGCCTCCCTCTGGGGCGATGGCACGCATGCCCACAGGTTCGCCACCATGGACTCAGTGGATAGTAATGGCAATAGGATGGTCCAAAGCCATAGTTAACAACATGGTTGGCTCCATTCCCAATAAGCTGTGGATGCAGAACCCCTGGAGCAAGGAAGTATCAAAGGCAATGCTATAGAGTTGAACCCAGTTATGGCCATAATCTTGAGCATAGTAGAAAAGGAGACCATGATGTCAGTGGATGCCAGCATGCAGAGGAAAAGATACATAAGTTGGTGGAGGCTATGATCAGCACTGACTGTAAATAACAGTACTGTTCCCAAGGAGAATCATGGCAAACAAGAAACTGAGAAGAAAAGCCAATCAGAAGTGAACTTCTAAACTGGGGAAGCCAATAAAATAAAGACCAAAACAGAAAGTTTGCCTTGATGAAGAGACTGCATGCATCTTGTGCCTCCAAGTGCCTTTTCAGGAAAAACTGGAACAAAAAGAATTGTAATCATTTTCATCTTCATGTAGCATTTTCTGTAGTGTCAGGGTGCTTGAGCTGCCTATCTTGCCCAAATTGGGCCCTGTAGATAATGCAGGGTCTGTTTCCAACTCTTTTTACATGCACTGCAATGAACAACATAAAAGTGAAAGGAAAGGAAGGAGTGTTGGTGTTATGTCCTGGGCCTTGCTGAGTCATTCAGCAAGGTTCAGGAAGGCTGCAGAAAGGTTGCAGCGACCCGGACAGACCACGTGTCTGCCCGGGACCCAGACAGGCTGTCTCCAGCCTCGCGCGGATGCGCGAGGCGGGAGAATCGCCTGCAAGGATTGGCTGTGCATCCCCTTGCACGGTAAGTATAAAAGGGCTTGTTGCCATTGTGTGCTTGCTTCTGTTCTGTGAATGTAATCAATAAAAGATCCTTTGTTTGTGAACCTGCCTCGTCTCGATGTCTGACTTGCAAGAACAGAACAGTTGGGATCCTTGGCAAAGCCTAACTCCTAAGGGAGGCAGACCTTTCTCATGCCATGACTATTGCCATGGAACGATCAGCAAGCAAGGAAGACATGAGGGTTTGCTCCCTGTCCCCTGAGCAAATCTGACACAGATATTGTCAATCAAAATGATTAGAAGCTTGCCCATTACAGACAATAGATTTGCTGCAGACCTCACTTTAATATACATTCCATTGTGTCTAGACCTGGAATGATTTTCATTAGAGAGTTCCCTTAGTGAGAAAAGAAATATACAGGGAGGGCAATTTTATGGAAATAATATAAGCATGTACAGCATCAACAAGCACTGTCTGATTTAATTTGACTTTCTTGCTTTACATTTTTATTGCAATGTTATTTTTGATCTTCTAATTATGAATTATATTTTGTGACAGTTGCATTGTAAACTGTGATGGGTTGGTTCGAGGATGTGTTCTGGTACTTTGGTTAGTGTGTAAATGTACTTTTGGTTACAGACAATATATAGATAAATCAGCTATCAATAGACACAATAGACATTAAAGAGAGGCACTATGGCCCAGCGGTTAAAGACAGTGAGCTTGTCAGTTGGAAAGCTGACAGCCAGGTTTGAGATGCAAACACCGCACAGTGGTGTAAATTCCTGTTACTTGCCCCAGCACTTGCCCACCTAGCAGTTCGAAAGCATGCAAATGCGAGTAGATAAATAAGTACCACTTTGGTGGGAAGGTAACATTATTCCGTGTGCCTTTTTATATAGTCACATGAGTCACATGAGCACAGAAATGTCTTCGGACAATGCTGGCTTCCTCAACTAAGAAATTGAAATGAGAACTGCCTCCTAGAGTTGGACATAACTGAAAAGGGGAAACCTTTACCTGGATGTTCCTCCTTAAAATTCTCAAGAAGAAGCTGAAATTTTGAAAATTATTATCCTATAACTGGTTCATCAGCATTTTCCAGATGAAACAAATCTAATCTTTTTCATCTTTCCTCACAGAACTTTGCCTCTGGACCCATCATTGTTTCTATGCTCCTCCAGACATCTCTTAGTTTGCCAATATTTTTCTGAAACAGGGATCATATACTTCAAAATGTCCCCATTGACATTCTTGTTGACAAGGGGAGAAATGAAACCTGTCCAGTTTCTTCCACGTTTTTATCGTCTTCATCCCTCTTCTCTATCTTCTACCTTACTTCGAGGGCCATCTACCTACCTCTTTTCTACACTCTCCCCAATGAGTGAGGCTTATTTTTCTAATTAGAAATAAATCTGGTCTGGAACTCACTAATCTAATTTGGAATATCCAAAATGTATTTGTTTTCAGCATCTGCAAACAAGATGTAGGAGAATTTAAGCTACATGCAGTTTGTCCAATTGCAAAAGCTCTTTCCCTTCTCTCCCCTCCCCTTCCCTTCCCTTTACAGCACAGCACAGCACAGCACAGCACAGCACAGAAAGGATGTAGCTCAGGAATGAATTGTGGAATCCTTGGTACTCTCTGAGTTTGATTGTTTGCTTGCAGATGTTTCATTATTCAACTAGGCAGCTTCATTGGTGTTATGAGTATGGGGTTTAGTTCCTGTTTATATTCAGTAGTTTGCCCTGCCAGTGTTGAAGGGGGTATGATTTTCTCCTTGGTAGTTTTTTGATTAAGGTATTGTTTTCTGCTTCATTGTTTTTCTAGTGCTAATCCCTGCTTCTCTGGGTAGATTGCTGGAGAGGATGTGTTCTGGTCCTTTTTGTTCCTTCTTAGATCTTCTATTATCTCTTTTGTATAATGTCTAAATATGATTTATCTCTATTTGTCTAACAGACACAACATGCCAAGCCACAGAAAATTTTATTCAAGATTTAGAGCTCACTAAACCATGCAGTGAATACAGTTACTAGACTGTGGACTGATCTGGTCAAGCACATTAAGGGGACACAAAATGTAGCTTATCTTCAGATGACTGATGCCAGCAGGGAAGCAGATGTGATGAGGTGAGTCTCTGAAACATTTTCATGAAAACATCCTTCATTAAGATGGACAATATCAAATACATACTCCATTATTGTCAATCTTACCAGGTAGACCAGATAGGAAATAGGAACAAATGAGTTAATTCTATTTTATTGTAAGGTTACATTGACATAATCTCACCAGTCTGAAAGTACAATCTGTCCTGTCTCCTTTACACCCTGGAAACTATGGGAAGGGGGGAGAGCTTCTGAGTTGCTTGCCTCACCCACTACAGGTAGTCCTTAAGTTACGATTATAATGGAATCTGCCCATTATGGTTGTAGGTTGTGACAGTCGTAATGCAAAGCGACTGTCCAATTTTACCAACCCAATTTTACAACTTTATTTGCAACAATTGTTAAATGAGCATCATAGTCATAAAGTAAACACCATATTTGTTAAGTAAACCCATAGCCCACTACAGGCTGATTTTGCTGAAAACTGGAATTAAATGCCAGCTTTTGGCAAAACTGTTGTAAAATCTGGTCATGTGACCATCGTATGCTGCAACTGACTATAAATATGGCCTGGTTGCCAAGTGCTCAAAAATGGTCACATGACCATGGGAGGGCATCTATCAGAACTTCAAATGTGGGTCATAAGTACCACCCAGGTAGGTCCATCATAACTTTGAACAGTCACTAAGTATATTAAGTGAAGGACTACCTGCATGTATTTGACCATTCCCTTGGCAGCGTCTCCCAAACTCATTCTCACATACCATTACAGTTACTTGGCAAGCTTGGCCATTGGGCCAGTGCAGATTAGGCTATCAGGGCAGCAGGAGATGAACAGTGAGGAAACATTGTCCCACTAGGTGTCAACTTCAGATGTGATCTGGTGTGAGCCATCTTATAGCATGATTCACTTGAATGAATGTGAATGGGGTCCACATTCTTTTGAAACATAAATGATTCACTCAGTGAGGAGTCACAGTAAATACTTTTGTAGGGTGGTGGGGGGAAAGACATGGATGTTTCTTTTATTTTGGCAGGAATTAAATGTTTGGACTACAGAATACAGTTTTTGTTTTGGAAGTTTCATTTAGTTAAATATTTGAAAAAGTTTGCCTGAAGGAACTTGTCAGCACACTTTGTCTGTATGTCTTTTGGTCTCTAAGTGTTGGGAACATAACAAGCTACACAGGGTATAAGCTCCATATGGCAGTTGATGAAAGTAATCAAAGGCTTTGGTTGCTTTTCCAGATGCAAAATCAGTGAAATAATACTAAGGAACTTAACCTCTGAGAAAGACATTTTTGTGAACAAATGAATGACTGTGGGAAATATTTAGGAATTCATTTGACAGGATGAAATGCAGACAGATTTCAAAACTATTAAAATAAACTATGGAAAGAAATAAAACAAGACCTTGAAAGAAGGAAAAGCTTAAACTTTTTCTGGCCATGACTTATTGTGTTAATAAAAATGAACATATTATCAAGACAAAATCCTTGTTTCAAATCCGAGATTAAAACATTGCTGGATTGATTAAATACATGATGGGACCCCTCATTTCAACACTGAACTACAAATATTCTCCTTTATTGATAAAGAACAATTAATAGATTTATGTAAAATGCCCAAAACTCCAAGAATAACATTCACAATATTGCAATCAGATTTTCTCAATCTCAGATTATATTATAGAACAAGCTGCCCCTCATGGATAACAGAATGGATAAAATTTCCTAATTGCAGAAAAAAGCAACAACATAATAACTTCAAGAGTAAAAGGAGCATGATTAGCCAATGAGTTTTACAGACATGTGTAGTATAAAGAAACAAAAGAAGACAAGATACATTAAAAGAAGACAAGGGATATATTATAAGAGAAAGTCTGTTAAAAATTTGCAATTTTTAGAGTAAGTCCAACAATCTTGCCACTAGCATCATCATCAAATGTTTTCTTTTTCAAAGATGATTACAGCAAGAAAAATTTGATTGCATATGCTGATACCGAAACAGACTAAAGATATAACACAAATGTGACTTTTGAGGAAAGAATAAATCTAGCATGTTAATGTCTTTGCAAATAAGTAGAAAATTAAAAAGGAGGCATCCTGAAAATTTGAAATACTTACACAGAATCAAGATATTATTTATTTAGTTAGAATTATTTCTAATTTCTACACATGGTATAGAAAACCCATTTGGGGTTCCACTTGAACTTGAACTTTCTCAGTCTTGTTTGCTCTTCCAGTTTGTTCACTCATCGAGTTTAGGATTCTTCAATTTATAAAAACA
Source organism: Azemiops feae (assembly GCA_023970755.1). NCBI lineage: Eukaryota > Metazoa > Chordata > Lepidosauria > Squamata > Viperidae > Azemiops > Azemiops feae. The sequence continues at coordinate 104,895 of JALGBA010000429.1, read as the reverse complement.
AAAAAGAGAAACATGTTAGAAATGCACACTCTTCCAAAGAGAGAGAGAGGGAGAGAGATGATAGAGATAGATGATAGATAGATAGATAGATAGATAGGTAGATAGATAGATAGATAGATAGATAGATAGATAGATAGATAGATAGATAGATAGATAGATAGATAGATAGATAGATAGATAGATAGATAGATAGATAGATAGATAGATAAAGACAGAGAGATGATAGGTGATGATATAGATGGTGCAACTCTACATGAATTTTCTAAGTAAAGATATCATGATGGACCCCAAAGTAGGTAGCTTCAAAAGAGCATGAAACAAATTAATGGTGAAGGACTTCCACTGCATTTCTATATTATCTATAGGATCACAATGTATAGATGAAGCTGCAGTCCTTTCCTTGTGATCCTCACTTTACAGACATCTGGTTGACCATGGCAGAACGAATCTTTGACTTATTCCAGCCCAGCTATTTCTCCACTCCTGGTTTGTCACCTTATTTGATCTAGGAGTTCATGTTTACACAGATCATTTCCATGCCCAAGCCATTACCTGGAGTGACACTCCCTTTTCTTATGTCTAGTGAGGCAGAACTCCATGTATCTTCCAAAATAATGATATCTCAGCAGAAACTTCAAGATGATCTTTCTCATTGACAGACAACCAGGTACACCATAATTCGTACAAATTCCAGCCAGCATTGCCAATTTTAAAGGTTTATGGGAAAGGTAGTCTAAGACACCTGCCTACCTCTGAAGTTGATGTCCAAGCATGGAGAAAGTAACAGATTGTTGTACAGTAGAATTGGCATTTCAAGTACAGAACTATCATTAATGTTGCCTCCACAAACTCAATTCAGAGATGCTATCTGGGAGGATGACATGATTGATGGCATTTCACTCATAAATGATTTGAGGGGGTGGTCCATCAGTAGGAAAGAAATGCTATTTATGAGAGATAAGTTTCCATATTCTTTTCTAGGAATGAAAGCACTTTATTTCAGTAAAATCCAAGTCCTTTTTTCTTATTCTCAGAATTTTCTACCATCAAATCCTGGTTTGCTTCCTTAGAAAAATGTTGTATATTTTCTGCCAAATCTGCTGGGTCTTCATGCTATACACAATAGGATTAAGGAGAGGTGGGACCACAATGTAGATATTGGCCATCAGCATGTGCACAAGGGGGGAAAGGTGTTTCCCATATCGCTGGAGTAAACAGATACTGATGATTGGGACATAAAAAATGAGGATGGCACAAATGTGAGAAATAGAAGTGTTGAGTGTTTTGAGACATTCTTGATGGTATGCAATGCCTAAAACAGTTTTCAAAATCATGATGTAGGACACAAGAATGATGGCAACATCAAACCCCAATGTAAAAATCATCACAATCAAATCATACAAGATATTGACCTTTATGTCTACACAGGCTAGCTTCATTACATCAGGATGAAAACAGTAGGAATAAGAAAGTATACTGGATCTGCAGAAGCGTAGACGTTTAATCAGAAAAGGAGCTGGGAAACAGACACAGATACATCTAACTGCAGCAGCTATTCCTATTTTTGCAATAACAGTGTTTGGGAAGAGTGTTCTGTATCTCAGTGGCTCACAGATTGCAACCACACGGTCAAAAGCCATTGCCACCAGAATACCAGACTCCAACCATTGAAAGGCATGGATGAAGAACATTTGGGTGAGACAAGCATTAAATGTGATTTCCTTGGAGTTAAACCAGTAAACTTTAGCATAATTGGTAAGGTGGACATAGAGAGACCCAGATCTGAGCAGGCCAGGATGGAAAGGAAGATATACATGGGTTCATGAAGACTTTGGTCAGTCTTAATGACAAAAAGAATGAGGCTGTTTCCAAGCAGTATGAAGACACAGAGAACAAACAGAAAGAAGGCCATCAAAGCATTCTTCTCCTCCATTCCAGGAATGCCAGTCAGGACAAAGGTTCTCAGATTCAGGCTGCTGTTATTGAATGTCTTGACAGCTGACATGCTTCCCACAGGAACAGTCATACTGGGGAGACATAGAGATGAATAAAGTGAATCTTATGCTGTTATGTATTTTGGAAACTATAGTCATTCTAAGCTGGTGTGTGTTTCAGTTTACTCAGATAAACTAGGTTGTGAGAGATAACAAACACATTTAGAAAATGGGGTTCAGCCTGATAATTTGTTCAGCTTTCATCCTCTCAAATCATCAGTGTTCTTTCCTCTTTTTAAAATGTAATCCTGTTCATTTTATCAATTCTTGGCATTATATGCAGCCTAGAAATTTCAATGTTTTGAAATTCCTGGTGGCTTTGAGTTTGAACTCTGAATTTAAAGACTTCCTTTTTTAGCTAGGTATCAATCATATATCTGAAGACTGCTATCACATCTCCCCTCAGTCATTTTCTCTGTAGATTAAATGTACCAGATCCATTAGTTACTTTTCATGGTTTGCAGACCCTCATTTATCTTGCTGGCCCTGCTCTGAACATGATCTATTACTGTCCTGGACACCACATTTCAAAAAGGGCAGTGAAACAGGAGTCCAAGTGTGATCTGACCAGCACAGAGTAAAGAGCAACAATGACTTCCTATGGTCTGAAATCTATGTTCATTAGACTTTTTAGTAGCTGTATCATACTATTTGATTATGATTAACTTTGACTAAATAAGGACACTGAGAACTCCTTCACATGGGCTAGTGCCAAGACAGGAACTCCCTTCCTAAACATGTGCTTTCATTTTTCCTATCCAGATGTAAAACTCCATATTCTACATTGGGCTGCCCATTAAGAACATTTGGAAGTTCCCATGTTAAAACACTGATATGTGACCTGCATGGGTTCCCAATGTTTGTTTGTGGTTTCTGCCTATCCCAATCAATATGTAGATAGAGGTAGACATGCTCTAGATTCTTCTTGAGAAGCAATGAGTGGGACTTAGGAAGTAATAATAATAATAATAATAATAATAATAATAATAATAATAATAATAATAATAATAATAATAATAATAATAATAATAATAATAATAATAATAATAATAATAATAATAATAATAATAATATAATAATAATAATAAGAATAAGAATAATAATAATAATAATAATAATAATAATAATAATAATAATAATAATAATAATAATAAAGTTGGAAGGGACCTTGGAGGTCATCGAGTCCAACCCCCTGCTCAGGCAGGAACCCTACACCATTTCGGACAAATGGCTGTCCAGTCTCTTCTTAAAAACTTCCAGTGTTGGAGCATTCACCGCTTCTGGAGGCAGGTTGTTCCATAGTGTTTCTCCTTCAGTTCCAGGTTGCTTCTTTCCTTGAACTAGTTATCCTCCATTACTTCTTGTCCTGCCTCAGCGCCTTGGAGAATAGCTTTACTCCCTCTTCTTTTGTGGCAACCCCTGAGATATTGGAATACTGCTATCTGTTCCACCCTATCCTTCTTTTTCATTAAACTAGACATACCCAATTCCAGCAAACGTTCCTGATATGCTTTAGCCTCCAGTCCCCTAATCATCTTTGTTGCCCTTCTCTGCACTCTTCTAGAGTCTCAACATCTTTTTTACATCGTGGTGACCAAAACTGGATGCAGTATTCCAAGTGTGGCCTTACCAAGGCATTGTAAAGTGGTATTAATACTTCACGTGATCTTGATTCTATCCTCTGTTAATGCAGCCCAGCACTGTGTTGGCTTTTTTGGCAGCTGCAGCACACTGCTGGCTCATATTTAAGTGATTGTCCACTAGGACTCCGAGATCCCTCTCACAGTTACTACTATTGAGCAAGGTACCCCCTTACTACTATACCTGTACATTTGGTTTTTCCTTGCCTAAATGTAGAACCTTACTTTTTTCACCATTGAATTTCATTTTGTTGAGTAACTCCCAATGTTCAGTCTGTCCAGTTCCTCCTGTATCTTAATCCTGTCTTCTGGAGTGTTGGCTATTCCTGCCAGCTTGGGGTCATCCGCAAATTTGATGAGTTCCCCATCTATCCCCTCGTCCAAATCGTTGATGAAGATGTTGAAGAGCACTGGCCCCAGGACAGAGCCCTGGGGCACCCCACTGCACACTTCCCTCCATGTAGATGCGGTTCCATTGAGGACCACACGCTGAGTACGGCCGGTCAGCCAGCTACGAATCCATCTGGTGGTGATGCTGTCTAACCCACATTTTTCTATTTTATCAAGTAGTAGGTTGTGATCTACTTTATCAAATTCCTTACTGAAGTCCAAGTAAATTATATCCACAGCCTTCCTCGGCTCCACTAATTTTTGTCACTTGGTCAAGAATGAATAGGTTTGTCTTGCATGTTCTGTTTTGACAACCCATGGTTTGGCTTTTAGTAGTGATTTTGTTTGCCTCTAGGTGTTCGCTGATTCGTTGTTTGATTATCTTTTCCAGAATCTTCCCAGGTATTGAGGTCAGGCTGATAGGTCTGTAATTTCCTGGGTCCATTTTTTCCCCTTTTTTGAAGATGGGAACTACATCAGCTCTTTTCCAGTCCTCTGGTAATTCCCCAGTGCTCCAGGATCTTTGAAAAATATAGTTCAATGGTTCTGAGATCACATCTGCCAGTTCCTTGAGAACCCTGGGGTGTAATCCATCTGGTCCTGGTGATTTGAACTCATCTAGGCTGGACAGGTGCTCACTTACCGTTTTCTTGCCTATCTTAACTTGCATTTCTATTCTGTTTTTTTATGGCACTATTTTTGGTAGGTTGGTCTGTTTTTTCCCTTTGTGTAAAGACAGATGCAAAAAATGAGTTAAATAGTTCTGCTCTTCTCCCTGTTGCTTGTCACCTTTTTGCCACTTTCACCCACTAAGTGGACCAATCATTTCCTTCACTTTTTTCTTGTTTTTTACATGTTGAAAGAAGCTTTTTTTGTTATTTTTGACTTTGGTCGCAAGCCTTAGTTCATTATGAGCCTTAGCTTTCCTCACTTCATCTTTGCAGGCTCGGGCTATTTGCTGATATTCTGTCTTAGTTATGTGCCCCTCTTTCCACTTTCTATATTTGTCCCTTTTATCTTTCAATTTATCAGAGAGTTCTTTATGCAGCCATGCTGGTTTCTTTTGAGAGCTGTAATTTTTCCTCTTTGTTGGTGGTATTGTGCTAGACTGGGCTTTTATTATCTCACTTTTCAAAATTTCCCAAGCTTCTTGAGTTTTTTTCCCCTTGAGGATTCTCATCCATGGAATCCTTCCCAAACCCTCTCTAGTTTATTGAAATTAGCTCTCTTAAAGTCCAAGACTCTAGTTTGACTGTGTTTCTATTGCTTGTGCTTCCATAATGTTTAATTCCAATATTGCATGATCACTTCCTCCCAAGGTTCCTGTGGCTTCAACACCTTCTATCATTTCATCCCTGTTAGTGAGAATTAGATCCAAAATGGCTAATCCCCTAGTTCCCTTCTCTACTTTTTGGGAGACAAAGTTGTCTGCTAGGTTTGCAAGGAATCTGTTTGATCTTCCACTTGGTGCAGAGTTTGTCTCCCAGTTGATGTCAGGGTAGTTAAAGTCCCCCATTACTATTGTGATGTGCTTCCTACATACCTTAGTTAGCTGACTAGCAAAAAGTTCATCTATTTCCTCTTTTTGGTTGGGTGGCCTGTAGTATACACCTATGGCAATGTCAATTCCCCCCCCCCTTTTATATTGACCCAAATGCATTCAAGACAGTTTTCATCATTGTTGTGCTCTAGTTCTGTAGAGATGTAGTTATTTCTTACATATAGAGCAACTCCACCTCCTCTTTTATTTGGTCTGTTTCTTTTGAATAATTTAAATCCCTCTAGCCTTGTGTTCCATTTGTGGGTTTCATCCCACCATGTTTCTGTAATGGCAACAATATCATATCTGCCCTCATTAGCCTGAATTTCTAATTCACCCTGTTTGCTGTTCATACTCTGTGCATTGGTATATAGACATTTGAGTCCTTTATGACTGACCCTGTGTTTACTTTCTACGTAACCTGTGTGGTGCCTGAGTTCCCCTATTGTCTTACCACCTATTTGGTTAGTGCACTTTGTGTGGCACTTGCTATTAGAAGCTTGATTTTGCTTGACAGCAAGGTTGCTATTCTTGTCCACACACACATCTATGTTACATGCACTGATAACCCTATAATTGTTAGATTGCCGGGGACAGGGATGTTCTGTATCAATTAACTCACTGTCCCCGCTGTTTAGTTTAAATATTCCTCCAAAAGTGGTCTTCTCTTTTGTGGCACCTGCTAGAGGGAACAACTTCACCTTTGACAGCCAGACAGCTTTGACTTTACGGCCTTCTGGAGGGTCTTGAAGACTTTATTTCCTTCACGGTGCTGGGATATTAATGGAGCCAGCATGCGTGCCTTTGTTTTCTTTTAAAGAAATGTTTAAGGGGACATTAATTAGGATTTTATAATTGATTCCATTATGTTTTTATCGTTTTGTTTGTCATGCAGGATTCCATTGATTCCATATAAGTTTCTTATAATAAATGAATACAACTTGATATTCAATTCCATCTTATACATTTCAGCCCCACAGCCTTAGCTAGTCTAGGTATTTTCAGTCTTTTCTTTCTCATCTTCTCTAACATTTGGAGACCTCTCTGAACTTTGGGTCATTTGCAAATCAGTATTTATTTATTTGCTGCATTTACATGCAGCCTCAATCTAACAGATTGAGATAATACATGCCAATAATTCCCACTAGAGAAAAAAAGAGTTAAACATTAAAACCTTAAAAACTGCTAAAGTATAACCCTCAAACTTGATACAGAATGACGAGCAGCCCCATATGTAGCACTCTATACCCCACAAGCTCAGCAGAGAAGGATCCTAGATGTTAACAGAAAGGGAGCTGAAAATCTCACAGCCGTTGAAATAGTAAGTGATGAGTACGCCCTACCTTTGCCAAGGCAGCAGGATCCTTCTGCTTTTCAGCCCCCTCCACTCCAAAATGGTCAGGAAAAAATCCCAGCATCTGCTGCCAAACATGCTTTTAAACGAGTATCTCCTTTGAAAGAAATTTCCACTGGACATCTTGTGACCAAACTTTGTTCTTCCCCTGATAAAGGTCCAGGAGACTCACTTCCTATATTAACTCTTTCTTTTCTAAATGCGGTTCAGTTTCTACTTCCACCAGGGACACAGCAGAATCTTGGAGAAACATTATTTCTTTACTTCTCTACAAGTACTTTATATTGCCAGCTCAATAGGACTCCTGATGGTTTGCAATAAATATTAAAAAAGAGCCTCACTAAGAAGGTAGTATATAGAGGGTCACCTCACCAGCCAAATTCCAAGTCCTGTTTCAAGGGATGCAGGCTTAATCCCTGCAGGGAATGCCAAAAAGAGTAGGGACAGTTCACCTTCCAGGGTACAGACTCCCCCTGGGTGTTCAGGTCCCTTGGAATTCTGGCAGGGGTGATTTGCTCAGCATTGGAGTTTCATAATTTATTCTAACCATACTACTTGAATGGTTTTTTATTTATATTTTTAATTAACAATATTTGTAATTCACCGCACTCAAAACTGCAAAACACAAAGCCTACTAAAGCCATAGGATAGAAACAATATAAATACCATAAAGCAAAAATACTTTGCTAAATTCTTTCTATAATGGTACCCACAATTAGTTAGATCCAAAAGCATGCTGAAATTGTACTGTTTTTATTGGGATATGCAACAAACATTGGGACAGCACAATCCTCAGGAGAGAGGGGAAGAGCCCATCATTTGAATAGAACATAATAACAGAGTTGGAAGGGACCTTGGAGATCTTCTAGTCCAACCCCATGCTCAAGCAGGAGATTCCAGACAACTGACTGTGCAGTCTCTTTTTAAAAGCTTCCAGTGTTGGAGCACCCACAACTTCTGAAGGCAAGTCGTTCCACTGGCTAATTATTTTCACTGTTAGAAAATTTCTCCTTAGTTCTAGGTTGCTTCTCTTCTTGATTAGTTTCCATCCATTGATTCTTATCTTGCCTTCTGGTGCTTTGGAAAATAGATTGACCCACTCTTCTTTGTGGCAGCCCCTCAAATATTGGAACACTGCTATCATGTCACCCCTAGTCCATTTTTTCATTAAACTAGACAACCCAATTCCTGAAACCATTCTTTATATGTTTTAGTCTCCAGTCCCCTAATCATCTTTGTTCCTCTTTTCAGCACCCTTTCTACAGTCTCTACATCTTTTTTATATCATGATATCCAAAACTGGATGCAATATTGCAAGTGTGGTCTTACCACGGCATTATAAAGGAGTAATAACACTTCACGTGATCTTGATTCTATCCTCTGTTAATGGCTGCTTCAATCAAGATCTACCCTTTGTTAACGTAGCCTAGGACTGCCTTGGTTTTTTTGGTAGCTGTGGCACACTGCTGGCTCATATTTAAGTGATTGTCCACTAGGACTCCAAGATCCCTCTCATAGTTACTACTATTGATCCAGGTACCACCTATTCACAGTTACTACTATTGATCCAGGTACCACTCTCAGGTATAGCATGAATGATGACAATGGCTGGGAAATCAGATAGTGAAGGAGATTTCATGGGAATTAAATCAAAAATATCCAGATCATGCTGGGCAAAGTAGTGGCAGTTCCTTACTAGGTTAACTCTCTATTTAAAGTGTCTTACCATGTTCTCAAGATCTCTGACACAAGAAGCTATTTCTAAGAGGTCATAGCTGACTCTTTACTTTTCAGTAGATTTTTAAAGATTCTGATCCGAATTTGTTTGGTTTTTATACTGTATACAATGGGGTTCATAAGGGGTGGTACTAAAAGATAGACATTGGCCATGAGGATATGAACAACCGGGGAAGCATTTTTCCCATATCGATGAATCATGGAGAGTCCAATCATTGGAGTATAGAATGTTAGGACAGCACAGATATGGGAGATGCAGGTATTCAAGGCCCGGAGGCGCTCTACCTTAGAGGCAATACTTAACACGGTTTTGAGGATCATAACATATGACAAAACAAGCAATACAGAGTCAAGAACCATAGAAGACACCACTACCATCAAGCCATAGATGCTGCTGATTCTTCTGTCTGAGAGCACCACCTTCAGAATATCCTGGTGCAAGCAGAAGGAATAGGAGAGGACATTCATCCTCCCATACTCCAGACGCTTCAGGAGAAAGGAAGTTGGGAACACAAGTAAAGCAGCTCGAAGGGTCACTCCCACCCCAATCTTGATGACCATCTCATAGGTCAAAATATTAGTGTATCTCAGAGGATTCCAGATGGCCACCAAGCGATCAAAGGCCATAGAGAGTAGAATACCAGACTCAACAATGGAGAAAGTATGGATGAAGTACATCTGGACCAAGCAGGCATCAAAATAGATCACACGGTGATTGAACCACAGGACACTGAGCATGGTGGGCAAAGAAGCAAAGGATAAGCCCAGATCTGAGAGAGCCAGCAAAGAAAGGAAATAATACATGGGCTCATGAAGGGTTTGATCTGTCTTGAGGACAAAGAGGATGGCACAGTTCCCTGTGATGGCCATAAGGTACATGGAGCAGATAGGGAGGGAAATCCATAAGTGGTGTTTTTCTAGTCCAGGAAAGCCTGTCAGGAGGAAAATTGGGGTGCTGTCAGTCTTATTAGAGGATGTCATAATGCTGTCCCAAGACATGTCTCCTGTAGTCTTTGATGTATGCTGTAAAATAAAAAATATAACAGAAGAAAAGAAAGAAAATAAGCCATGTGCTAAACGAGCAACTCAAAGATCCTTACTTCTTTAGCTGCCCAGCTGAGACTTTTCTTCAAATATATTAATTTGGACATATTACAAAAAGACTCAGCTCTCTGGAGAAGGCTCTAATATTGAGAAAAGTGGAAGGAAAGAGAAGAAGATGACCATCAGCAAGGGAGATGGACTTACATACAAAGACATGAAGGGTCAGGTTGGGGATAGATCATCATGGAGGGAACCTTTCTAATGGAGTCACTAAGAGTCAGACACCAACTTGATGGCACATAATCAATTGATTTATTACATTTTTATATTACCTGACTTCCAGTGACTCTGGGAGACTGCAAAAGCATGGAGGGATATACCCCAAACCTATTTTCTCAAACTTACAGTTTTTTTCAGAATATATTTTATTAACCATGGATGTATTACCCTTCACAACTATGCAATAACAATTTAAATTTTAAAAAGGAGAACAATGAAAATAGTTCCTGGATAATTATATAATAAAATGAAGGTAAATGACTTTTGTTACTTGCAATCTAAGATTAAAAATAATAGTGGGTCAAGGTGGGGATCAATAGTTTTGGGGATTACTCTTTTTTCCTCTTTCTGGATGAGAGGGACATTTGGTCTCCCCTAGTATCTCGAGAGCCTGTTTGGCGTTCTGGTGAAGGCACTTGGCTAGAAATCCGAGACTATGAATTCTAGTTCTTAGGCACAATTCTAGTTCTTAGGCACAGCTGGATCCTCCTGGGCTGGTCCCCTCTTTTGGCCTCAGGAACGAGACAATGGCAACCACTTTGGAAATTTTGTCAAGAAAAGCTGCAGGGACTTGTCCAGGATCAGACACAATTCAGAAGAAGCAGAAGCAGAAGAAGCAGAAGAAGCAGAAGAAGCAGAAGAAGCAGAAGAAGCAGAAGCAGAAGCAGAAGCAGAAGCAGAAGCAGAAGCAGAAGAAGAAGAAGAAGAAGAAGAAGAAGAAGAAGAAGAAGAAGAAGAAGAAGAAGAAGAAGAAGAAGAAGAAGAAGAAGAAGAAGAAGAAGAAGAAGAAGAAGAAGAAGAAGAAGAAGAAGAAGAAGAAGAAGAAGAAGAAGAAGAAGAAGAAGAAGAAGAAGAAGAAGAAGAAGTACCTCCTTAGTTCTCCAGGAGTCCTGCAAGGTTCCAACAGCTATACAGGCAGTTCTTTTAGTATCCTGTAGGAAGAATGTCTTAAATAATTTAAATTCAATTCAAGACCTGAGGACCTGAAGGCACTCAAATTAGCTAGAAGATCCTTTTTCACATCTTTTCTGAGTTGCACTCTTTTTTTTCTCCAGTATCACAGCAGTTCATCCCTCCATGTAGAGCTCATCAGCCCAGCTGCCTTTATTAAGATGGATGCACGGACACTTCTCATAGGAGAATTCCAACTGATTGAAAGAGCTTCCTTGGAAGAGGCTGATTCAGGCTATAGCCTTGAATTCTTTGACCTTAGATAAGAAGGCACCAAAGAAGACAATACTCCTCCCTCGTCCAAGAAAAGACCCTGCAATATCCACCAGGCAAGTGTTTTATATCAGGGAGGTGTTGGATGTTTACATCAGAGAAAACTGCCTCTGGGAGCTGCTTAATGCAATGTTCTTTGTCCATGTCGTCTCTAAAGAAGTCTGGGGACCAACAGTGACGAAATATGTACTTTGGGCTGAACTCTAGATCCCTTGGTGCTCTTGAGCTTAGTTGTTTTCCTGAAGAGGTTTCATTATCCAACTAGGTAATATCTTCAGTGGTAGCTAGAATTCCAGGGAACCCAGCTAATTATCAGGCTTCTGCCCAGCAGACTGAAGAGGGAACACTGAAGCCAGCTCACTATCCAGAGCAATTCTGGGTGGCTTACAATACAATAAAAATAGAAGTATAAAAACAATTATAAATATAGGACAATCAAAATAAAAAAAATAAGTAAATAAATTTCTTGGCAGCAATGCTGAAGTGGTTCCTTGTCATTCTTTTCTTTAAGATTGAAGGCCTAGCCTATATCCTGGGCTTCCTGGGTGTGTGTGTCTCCTATCCAAGAATTTAGCAAGCCAGGAAAACTGTTTTCCAGGTCAGATAAAATTGGTAGGATGACTCCTCCAACACACACACACCCCATTAGAATATGTTCTTCTCCAAACACAAATACTAACAAGCAATGGAGAATGAAGACATATCATTTCAATACGCGAAGTATTAATACCACTCTACAACGCCTTGGTAAGGCCATACGTGGAATACTGCATCCAGTTTTGGTCACCACGATGTAAAAAAGATGTTGAGACTCTAGAAAGAGTACAGAGAAGAGCAACAAAGATGATTAGGGGACTGGAGGTTAAAACATATAAGGAAAGGTTGATGGAATTGGGTATGTCTAGTTTAATGAAGAGAAGGATGAGGGGTGACATGATAGCAGTGTTCCAATATCTCAGGGGCTGCCACAGAGAAGAGGGAGTCAAGCTATTCTCCAAAGCGCCTGAGGCAGGACAAGAAGCAACGGATGGAAACTAATCAAGGAGAGAAGCAACCTAGAACTAAGGAGAAACTTCCTGACAGTTAGAACAATTAACCAGTGGAACAAACTGCCTCCAGAAGCGGTGAATGCTCCAACACTGGAAGTTTTTAAGAAGAAACTGGACAGCCATTTGTCCGAAATGGTATAGGGTTACCTGCCTGAGCAGGGGGTTGGACTTGATGACCTCCAAGGTCCCTTCCAACTTTATTATTATTATTATAACTTAATTGCTGGAAAGATGTAATTCTTTGGCAGAGCGTCTCTCCCAACTTGGGGAAACAGACCTGAAAATGCAGCAGGACAAAGTGAGGCAACCATAAATGAGGCAGGCAGATTAATCTGAATATCTTTTCCCATGCCTTTGTTGTTACTCTATGAAGTGCAAGTTTGTAGTGTATTTCTTAATTGCTAGTTCCATTAGTGTTGATAGTTGATCCTAAAAGGTAAAAGTTATCCACCACTTAAATGTCCTCATTGTCAATTCTGAAATTGATTACTACAGTATACTGATTACTATCTTTCAATTTAATTATGCTCCCATTTTCCCTATGCCCTTGATTTTTGTTATAGGTATAGCTTGCAGGCCATTTGTATTTTCAGATCATCGGCATAGTACATATTATTGATTTTTTCCCCCTCCAATTTTAAACTACACTTACCTTCCAGTCCAACCTCTTTCAATATATATTCTGCATGTAGTTTAAATTAATAAAGGGAGAGTATATAGCCTTACAACACTTCTTGACAGATCTTTCTGTCCTGCTATGTTCCATCTGGACTATGGTTTCTTGTCTTGTGTTTAGGTTTTATATGAGAACAATGAGTTCTTCTGGGATTTTCATTTTTCTAACAACATTCCAGAGCTCAATATGGTTGACACTATCTGCCATGCTATAGTCAATAAAACAGATATTGACTTCTTTATAGTATTCTTTCTGTTATCCATTAGCTGTATCCCATCCCCAGAGAAGTAGCAGGATCAAATTATGAAAAGAAAACTGTGAAAATGCTTAGGAAACATGTTTCACTGCAATATTTTCAAGTTACTGGTTTAATCTGCAGGCTAATGATCTGTACTGACTTGCTTAAAGAAAGTTCCAAAATCCTTCTCATTTAGTGCCTTACCATAGACTCCGTATATGGCCTGCAACCTGGTTATGGCCAAAACATACTTGATTTACAAAGTGATGTCTTTACAAGTAGCAGCTATTTGTTTATATCAGATGATCTAAAAAAAATAGCTAAGTCATTGGAGCCAATGAGTATTTTGGTAACCAATTAAATTTATACAAATTGTATTTTGGCAGTGTCCATTTTTCCCTGGCAATGCATAATGTCATATCTGTTAATTGAAGCTTGGTAAATTAATTACAAAACATGAATCTATTGTAGCCATTTCAGGAACATTAATTCAATCATCTAAATGCTTCCACCACTGCATGGTGAAAAGAAATTAACTCTTCTGACAAGCTTTTAAGAAAAAAGTATAATGAGAAAAAAAAATCTAAGTATGCAGAAGAAAAAGAATAGGAAAAATAATACTTGATAATCAATCAAACCGGATTAGGATTTCTTGAGATTAGAGCTGAAATCAAGATTTTTGTAAGCAATCATCTTAATATATTTACAGAGGGCAAAGGAACACCAATTGTTCAGAAAAAAAATCAGTAGCAAACAACTCAGCTACTTTTGTGAATCAAATAATTCAGAATGACACAAAGGGTATGGTTGTCACAGAATCACAAGATCACATTCAACTAGAAAGGACCTAACACAAAATATTCATTTTACCCGTTTAAATCCATAACCAACTTTCTTTCTATTAAATTTAGTGAATCTATCAGCATATGGCAGTACCAGTACTTTGTTTCAGCTCAAAGGTTAATAGCTTGAATCTGCTTAATACTTGGGTGTTGAAAACTATGGACTAGCAAGATCATATGCTAAACTAAGAAGTCTTTAAAAATCCACTTTCACATTGTTGCCAAGGTGACTAATGGACATGTCCATGAACTTCTTACACATCAAGATACAGAGTTATTTAGAGCTTTATAAGTATAGTAAGTACCAGCTATTTCCATTGTGCCCAGTATAACATTAGAAACAGTGATAATGTACACATAGCTTCCAAACCCAAACACTACAGTGGCTACAGTTTTCTGCACCAATTGTAATCTTTGTATCTTTAAGTGCATCCCTTATAATAATCCGATGGAGATGTTTTGATGTCTACAATAAAAACATGACTTTTCCATTAATTTTCCTCTGGTTTCTGCCCCAACATTATACATCTCAACATTGCAAAGCACTGACATCTTTCAATACTGTTTGAATGAATGCAACCCTAATTCCCAACATAGTGGTAAATAAAGGCATTATCTTCTTTGTCATTTCTGTGCCTTTGATGAAGAAGCTATGAAGGAATTTCTTAGGAAGGAACAAATATTGACCAGTAAGTGAATAGAAGAATTGAAAAATAAATATGAAAGATGCTCAAGAATCAAAGAAAGTGGCTGTCATTGAGATGGATCAAATTAAATGAAGAAAATAAATAATACAATATTGCATATCACAGTTTTTAATAAATATACTCTAGAGACAGTAAAAGCAAATATTGCATTTACAATGAAGGTGCAAAGCCAACTATAATTTAATCATACAGCTGTTTTCGTAGGCAAGAAGGCAGAGTGCTTGAAAAAGAACCTATTCTCCTTATAATATGAGTTGAATCCTGTTCTTAATTCTGGAACAGACTTTTTGCTTCACCAAAGACAAATCACTAAATCACTTTTTATCTTAACTGCTCCATCTGTTACTGAAATAGAATAGCACCATTGAGAATCCCAATTTTGAAATTTCTGATTTTTGTTACAATGCTAGATCTGCATTATTATTTCTGCAATTATAGACATTAAATATTTTCAGTGGAACAGTTTTTCACTATTGCAGTAATCATCCCATATTTACAAAATTCTTCCTTTTTTTTTGCTTTAAATTGCATGCAGTCTAATAGAATAAAGCACACACTAGATAATACAGATAGTCTTCATTTAGCCACTGCCTCATTTAGTGTCTGTTTGCAGTTATGATGGTAATTAAAAATAACTTTTGACCAATGCTTATGTTTACAACCTTCACAAGCCAGTAAAGCAAAAGAAAACTAAAGTAAGATTGTAAGCATAGTCGCAATTTCGTTTTATTATTTACTTGTAATTTTGAAAGAGTAGTAGCACATCTGTCATCACAAAAAGCTAACTAAAAATCCCCAAACTTTTGATCACATCTTGAACCACTTTTTTACATGCTGGAGATTTTCCAGGACCAGCTTCCCAGATCTTAATCAAGACAAATCATTAAAAAAAATAGTTGCTACAAAAAAGCAGAATGAAACATTCAGCATGAACATTCTTTGGCATGAAGAAATATGTGCTGTGGGAAGATTGGACTACAGACTCAGCTCCAAGCAACTCATATTAAGAATTAAATTGTCTGTTCCATTTTTGTTATTTAAGCTAAGGGAAACGGAGTGACAACATAGACAGCTAAAGTTCCTATTAACTCACAGAGCAGATACAATGCAGGCAATTAAAAACTTTAGCCATGCTGTTCACTTTGTTCATTATCCTTGAGGGGACAACTCTAAAGAGAGAAGAAGTCTGGCCTTTCCTTCTATTTCTGCCATTTATTTTTATATGAATGTGGATTACAAATATTGCCACCAAATTATGTCTTTTTACTGTTGTGTTTTTCTATGTTCCCTATTTATCATACTTCTGATGGGAATAGTTCTAGGTAGGACTGGCTTTCAGTTTACAAGCATACAAGATCCACAAAAATATAATAAAAATAAATAAAAAGTTAATGGCACTGTGCAACATAACCACCAGTTCCGTGTAGCTATTAAAACAGCAAAGGAGAAAGAGCTAACTTTGGACCTCTACAAAAGAGTACCCACTAAGCCAGCTTCTCATCCCCCTAATCACCAATTGTGCATTTAGGATTGAGTAGACCAATATGCCTGTTCCTCACAGGCAATCAAAAAGGCTACCATGGACAATGGTATAAAACACCACTAAGACAGTGGTCCCCAACCTTTCCAATTCTGCAGACTGGCACGGGAGGCAACGGTGGTGCGGGAGAGTGGATGGTTTCATGCGTGCGCCTGCAAGCTTGCACAAATGGAGCTTTGCGCTTTTGCGTGCTCATCTGCCACTTGTGTGGCCCAGTTCCCAATAGGCTGTGGCCCAGTACCAGACCATGGACCAGGGGTTGGGAACCCCTGCACTAAGAGATCCAGAAGGGAGAAATCGCCCCCCCATCTGTATCCCAGAGAAGGCAATCAACCAATGCTGTTTGCCTCTCGTACCTATGCATGAATCTTGATTGAAAGGAGTATAGATAGCCTACTTCCTCGAAAGCCCTTTGTGACAGAAGCAGTAATACGTACACACATTTTCCTTATAGCTAGCCCACTCAGTGCAATTCCAATGAAGAAAAAGAAAAACAGAGATCTGTCAGCTAGACACATTATCAATTAACAAGTTTATAAGCACTTGGATATTCTATAATTAACAGGCGCCAGCATGGGTTTGTTGAAAATAAATTGTCCCAACTAACCTTATCTCCTTCTTTGATAGTGATAATAACATAATAGATTTGGGGAATGTCATATACATAATGTGCCTGGACATTTGCAAAATCTTTGAAAATCTCTTATGATGTTCTGCATAATAAAATGGTAAAATATGGGCTAGGTGATAATGTTGTTAGATGGATTTATAGTTGATAGATTAACTAAACCTGAAGTGTGTTACAGTTTATCTAGAGAAAGTTCCACAAGACCTGTCCTTTGACCATTGCTATTCAATTTTTTTATTAAAGATTTCATGGAGATTATTAGGAGAGAGTGGTGGAAAGCCTGAGCAATGGACTGAAATGAACAGGATGGAATTTAAAGGAAGAAATGTAAAGTGAAATGTAATATTTTGCATCTGAGTAGGAAAAATGTAAGATAAATACATAGTGCATGTGGGAAGGATCTAGACATGGCACCAGTACATATGAAAAGGATATCTGGGTATCCTTGTTAAATCAAATTAAACATAAACCAGCAGTATGATGCAGCTGTTCAAAGGGAAGTACTAACTTTAGGTGCATTATCAAAAGTATAGAATCCATATCAAAGGAAATAATTGTTCCTCTCTGCTCTGGTCAAATCCCATCTGGACAACTAAGTCCAATTCTGGGCACCACAGTTCAAAAAGGACACTGGTAAATTGGGGTGAGTTCAAATAAACAAATATTTGTTAAATAGACAGCATTCTTTTGCCTTAAAGTTTGTACCCACTGAAATAATTTTCTGCATATTGGCTACATTGTATTTTATACCAGAAAAAATATGTGTATTATGTTACACAACTGTGTCAAACTATACAACTACTTGTAAATTCCAATTTTGAGATTTTTTTTAATTTATTCAAATTTTAAATGTTGTGTTTTAATTATTTAATTTTAATTGTATTAAAATTAATTCTGATTCTAAAAGGACAGAATTGCTCATAGTGCTTATCAATTGCTTATCAATTGACAGAATTGCTTATCAAACTTCTTTGAAAAATCACGGATCTCTTTTAAAATACCAGGAAAAATACCAGATTCTGGCATCCGCTTTGTAATGTGCCAAAGTATTGTTGCAAAACTCCTGGGAAGAAATAGAAAATAAAGAAACTAAAAGGGAAAATAATGTCTCAGTTTTCTTGGAATGCTTCTTCCTTCGGACCACAACAAATCATTTGAATTATAACAGAAAATTTGAAGAACTGATTCAGAACTTATCAGAATTAAACACCTGAAACCTGCCCAAATCTCAACACCACTTTAAATTGTGTCTGTGAAAAGCAAAGCAAATATTTTGTTCACAGGTCTAGCCTTTTTTTATTATTGAAGTTTTTCCTTAAGAAAACATGTTATTGTGAATTTGTATTCAGTAGACATCCCAGCTCATGAATTTTAAAGACAACTGCTTTATGCATGTGTTAACAAAGATATTAGACATTCAGCTTTAAAAATATATGAGGAGGGGAAAGTGGTTGAGAATGCAAGTAATATGTAAGACCAGAATCACATAGGACTTACTTGGAGAGGGGGCAGCTTTCAGTGTGCTATCAGCACCAAGGACAGAGATATGAGCAGCTTGGTTTATGGTGTCTTACAGAAATCCTCACAAAGCTGTTGTATAAAACCCTACTGTAAATACTATCTATAAAATTGTAAAATAGCTTGGAGGCAACATGGGGAATTCCTGTTTTCTTACACACTTGCTGCATTTCTGGAGGAAGGGTAAAGTTTCACACCCCTGTGACTTATGGTTCCAGAGCCATGTGAATCTATCATATTCTCTGAATTCTTTCACAGCATAATCAGACCAAGAAGGGTAAGTCATGGTTTTCCTGTTTTGCATTTTAATGCTAAGTTATTATGTTTTAGCATGCTGCCTATAGACATTTTCAAATATTAAGAAGCTTGGGACGGAAAGATGATTAAAAGATATAAAGCCAATGAGAATCTGTCTAGAAAGCAGAATTTAAAAAAATATTCAGTGGATGCAAACATAAAGAATATAGGAATAAGAACAGATTCATTTTTTCTCAATATTCTGCCTTTCTTAATTGAGAAAACCTTGGGTTTTTTAAAAAAAATGTTTTCATCTTTCTAAAAGTAAATATCTGATTTACTAATTTACTAATATTTTTTTTTTAAAAAAATAGAAAGATGCACGTGTTTTACTTAAATAGTGGCAAAGGGACACTGACAATGCTGAGATAGTTTTATCCTGAAACTATATTTTTCAATGCAACCAAAAACATAGATTGTCTGTTTGAAAGAATCATGTATTGGAAAGTGAATATTCTAAGTAGAAACTTCCATTTCCTCATTTCAAGAAAGAACTATGAAAAGGAAGGACTGATGGTGAAAAAAAAAGTGGGTATAAGAATCTGGAGAGGAAATAAACAGGCTGGGAATGAAGTAAAAGATAAAATGAGAGTGAAAGAAATTAAGAAAATATAGAGAAAGTCTGGGGAAATTAGTGAGCTTTTAATTGCAACTTTCAGCTAAGGGGGGGGATCAATCCCTCCCTATTGTCACAATTATTCAAGAAAGAGGTTCTAAAAATCACATAGGTTTTTCATTTTATCTGAAACCAGCAAAAGTATGTATATCTGAAAACATGGTCACAAACAATGTCATCAATAGTTATTCTTGCACTAAAGACAGTTTCTTTGAAGTTTTTCAGGCAGACTGATATTCTGCTATCAGGAAAAGCTAAGAGTTAAAAAGTTGAAAATTTCAAACAAAAACTGAAATTAGGAATCTGATTTGGAGTTCATATAGAATGATGAAGAAAATAATGTTGTTGATATGGTTGTATTGTTTCCAGTTTTTTGCAGACTGCAGTTTTGATAAGCCATTTTAGATCGGTATAGTCATACACAGATGCCAATAAATCTTAACATTTATTTAATTACCAAATTGCGATTTCAGCAAACTGAAAGGATAATAGATTGTAGCAATTTCTAGAGATTGCAGTACATGTAAAATAGCTTTCAGAAGAATACCGTAATCAGAAACTTTATGTCTTCTGCATCATAATATATGTAAAATGTACCAATGTCCAGATGTTTAAAGGTATTTGTGCAGTTCTGGAAGTTTTTATCTTTGCTTTTGGAGCACAATGCAATCTGGGTCCATTAATAATATTAAATGAAGTTATAGTTAGAAATAATCTCTGACTCCATGGAGCTCTTGGACAAAAAAACACAACAACTCATAATTTTCACTTATAAAAAGCTACAATGATGTTGTCACAAAGGACTTTTTAATAGAATAATTCCTGTTGCCTATCTTGGTTTCATCTGACAAAAATCCACCAATTTTGAGAAATGTTATTTAATCTCTTTAGCAATGTCCCCATGGTCAGCTTGGTTTTCAAACTTCAAACTTTCATTCTAAAGAACTGCATGTGCACATATCCTATCAATTCTATGAAATCTGATCCAAACATTCAATGGAATTTTGTGCTAGGTAGAGTAAGTCAGTGCTCTGCCAAACCCATCAGCCTGCAAATTCAAAAAACAAGAGTAAAATATAGAAGAGAATAATGAGGAATATACTTATTATATAATTTATACAACTCTTGGCCAGGGTTACTCTTTCCGAATCATGGAAATGATGAGGAAACAGAAAGCAAATAGTCTTTTTGATCAAATACTTTTCTTATCCAGAGAGAGAGGGGGGGGGAGGGAGGGAGGGAGGGAGGGAGAGAGAGAGAGAGCGAGAGAGCGAGAGAGCGAGAGAGACTTCAGACTCTTTAATGCCTTCTTCATGTCTTAACAAGATCAACTTTTTCTACTTTCAGAGAAAGCAGTCATAGCTTGCAGATGCTAAATTGGAGGAGGTAATCTTACCAATCTCTTCATTATTGCAGCTAAATCATTAAGAATAGCAACTAAATTCATTTAGAAGATGATCAAAGCTAAATTGAATATTTTCAGAAAATGATCATTAATTGATTGGGAACAAGAACTTTTGAATGTCCTGCTGTGCACCCCCTACTGACTGCTGCCTTGAACTTACGGTTTATAGTATATAAAAAATGTCTGATTTCTTTGAAACTTTTAATAACTTTATTGAGATGCTTAGGGATCTGAGGAAGGAAGGAATAGTTCCTAGCACAGAATTTTGCCTTTTGCAGAGCTTCTGTATTCAGGTAGTCCTTAACTTCCAACTATTCATTTAGCAACTATTCAAACTTACAAAGGCACTGAAAAAAGTGACAACCAGACCTCATCACCTTCATAGCATCCTCACCACAATGACATCATCAAAATTTGGATGTCTTGCAATCAGCATTTGCAAGCATATGATTGCTGCAGAATCACGGGGTCACGTGATCACCATTTGTAAACCTTTCCAGCCAGCTTCCAGCAAGCAAAGTCAATGAGGGAAACTGGATTCACTTCAAACAGCAGTGATTTGCTTAAAAAGTGTGGCAAAAAAAAGTTTCAAAATTGGGTATTCCAAAGCAGCCTAGGTAAAGCAGTGATAGAATTCTTCATGAATTGCCTATCAAGCAGTAAATTATCTGGAAAATACAACTTTGTACCTTCAGTGTTTGAAAGCACCCCAGTATTTAGAAGCAAGATTATGATCTTATGAAATATAACATGTCATATATTCTATGTAATTTACAATAAATAAAATTAATTTTTATAAAACTAATTTTTCACTCTTTCTCAGTCTCTGCTTTCAAAAGGTTCAGCAAACAAGGTCATTGAAAAGATGGAAGCTGTTATAGTCAAACAGCTGTTATAGTCAATATAGTCCATGTCTGAACATTCTGGAATTTAATCTATCATTACAGAATTTTTTTTTGCTGCTAAAATGTTAGTGTGTGTTATTTCATACAAACTTTTAAACAAAACTGCTGTTTTGTAGATCTCCTTCATCATAATGGGATCCCTCAGCTCTCCAAATGTTATCATATCAGTCATAAATTGGCAGAATAACTTGGATTACCACAGCCTCATGCCTACTATGCCCTCTTTTCCTCCATCTTGATTTTGGTCATTGTTTTTGGGAATGTTCTAGTCTGCCTAGCAGTTCTGAGGGAACAGAACTTGCAAACTACTACCTACTATCTTGTGGTAAGCCTAGCAATAGCAGACCTGCTGGTGGCCATTTTAGTGCTGCCATGGGTGGTATATCTTGAGGTGAGTAAAACTTTGGCTGCTGGTATATGGGCATCACTTGATTTATTTCAACCCATTTAAACCAAATAGTGAATACTGTAATCCAAATTGTTTCTTTTTCTTCAAATTCAGTAATTATGAAATTACTAACAAAAATATTACTTGCAGGTCATATGGTTAAATTGATCTATCAGAGAAATATTGGGATATAACTTCCTAATATATAAAATTGATGAGTTATGTGAAAATACATGATAGAGAAACAATAATAAATATGCTGGGTGATTACGTACTAATTATCCCATCAAACTGTTAGAACTTCACAGTCCAGTTCACTAAATAGTAAGAACTCTAAGAGCACAAGGAATATTAAAGGCATATTAGCAAAGGTTTGGAATGAAGTCACTGGAATTCTGTACTAATTTCTCAAATATGTAATTTATAATGGGAATTCAGACTATTATAATTCTAGCTAGCACTATTTACCCATTAGATTTCTGGAAGGAGTTATATCCAAATGATGTCTAGAGTTATAACTACGTTTTCTAACATCCAGCCTAATCATGTCTACATCTCTCCCGAATAACTGCAGCTTGCCACAGAAAACATCAGCGATCGGTACTAATTTAGCAAGCTCAATCTTCAGTAGGTTTGCTTTGCAACTTTTGCCCTTATAATACTTTTTTTTTTTGCAATATTTGGTTTCCCTATCTTGACAGTAGTTCTTATCATGTGTGAATGCAGTAATGTTGACTATAATAGGATTTTTAAAATAAGCTTTTTTTAATGTACAGGATTCAGCATATGTGTTCCTGATAGCACATTTACATAAAGAAACAACTAATGTTTAATTTCTGAAGTATATTGATAGAAGGCATGAGACTTGTCAGCAAAAAGCTTTCCCTCCTGGTTTCACATTATTTTTATAGTCCATGCTCTGTTTGAAGGCTTTAGCTATAAGTTAGAAGGCTCTTAGATCCCAATGTGTTGAATATATACATTTCTTATGTTCAAATATGATTGCTACAGTTTTAGGGAATATCCATATGAGAAACTGCCACCACTGAATATTCTTAAGTCCCATGTAATTCAATGATTTTAAAATGACAAGCTGTATTAAGATGATACACTGTAGTCATACACTTGATCATATGAGTTGGCAGCACATAAATTCAATAAATCAGTTAAATGGCATTTTTAATTTCTTCATCAGTCATTCCCTACTTTATGCTTTTCATATATGCTGGGTCCACTAATTAAGAGTTCTGTGATTTGAACATCCAACATAGCTGGAGAGTTGGGGGAGGATAATAGATAATGCAACTGTGGCAAATAAGATTTCAGAGAGTTAGAATTTATTAATTAAATTTACATGCTACCCATCTCTCTCCAATCAGGCAACTCTGGGCAGCTTGTATTGTATGCAAAGAACTGTAAGCAAAATGTGGGTTTTTATTTGGGCTCAATAGATCAAATCACTTCTAGCACCTTTTCAAGTTGCATAGATGCCATATTTTTGGATTTTGGTTGTCCTTAACCTTAGCTAGTATGGCATTTAAGAATTCTGAGAGTTAAGGATTTCTGGAAAAGGTATAGCAAACTGAGCAAAAGCAGGGCCAATAACCACAGCAAAGAACAAGGAACCGGTGAATAGAATGGTTTCTTAGAATCTCTCTGGATTAGGAGAGGATAGAAGATAACCCACATGTGCTCTGGAAAGCTGCTCCTTTCAGAATGGTGGCTTTCTGCAGATTTAAGTGCTGGGAGACAATGAGATTAATCATTTTACTTAAATGAGTAAATGAGACTAAGTTCACAAACCTCACTCACTGATCATTTTTGGAAAATGTTCATTAACTATTTCTAAGCTATTAGAAATCTTCAGAATGACAAGTCTGAAAATCCAGTTCAATCCTGAAAAGAAAAATTTAATTATAAGCTTAAGAATTTAAAGTATCTGAAATAAAGAGCAAAAAGCTAAATAAAATTTTGATCTTAAAAAGTGGTAAGTGGACTAAGTTTCTAGGTAAATTTGGAATATTGGAACATTTACTGTAAGATTTTGAAATTAATTATAAAGACAAACAACTTATCATGGGAAATAGATACTAGATATAACAAAGATAAACAAGATATAACAAAGATAAACAAGATATAACAAAGATAAACAATTTCGTATTTCAGAAACTGGACAATAAAGGGGACTAAAGATTTTAGGTACAGGAAAGATGTACAAGCCTATAAGATGGTGCAGAACTTTATAACAATGAAAATATTGAAGAAGACTTTTGAAGAACGGACCTATTGGTAGCCACAATATCTACAGTGTCAGAAGTGATGTCTGCTTCTATGGATGTTCTATGTCCCAAAGTTATTACTGAAGAAATGACAGATGTAGAACAAATTTTATCTGATAAGATAGAGATGGTTTTGAAAGTGGATTTATAACTCATAGGCCAAGAGAATGACTTAGAAAAGGATATTTCATTGGATTTACAAAAGAATCTGGCTGAGCTTTTAAAATGTAAAAGAGAAATTCAAAAGATAAACCAAGAGAGTGACCTGGATAATTTTTTTCCTCTTGGATTTATAAAAGAGATTTGTTAAAGCCTTGAAGAACTCTATATGATGGGACAAAAAAAATGAAAAGAAATTGAATCTTATGACAATATTTAAATTAAGTAAATTTTTTTACAAGTAAAAAAAATAGATATAAAGTTGGTTTATTTCATCATGATTAAAACAAGATATGTTATTACTTCTGGAAACACTTTTGTGCACTTTTTTCTGACACTAGGACTGAAAATATTATCTTTTATGGAATTGTTTACAGATAAGTCATGGGATATGGGATGAAGAGCTAAATGTTTGTAACCTCAAAGGGGGAGGGTAAAACATTGCTAAATTTTTCAATTTGTGGTGAAGTTTGGAAGTCATTTCTTTATATATTTCTTTTCTCCTTTTTCATTTTTATTTGCTTTTTCATTTGATATTTTTACTGCTTTCTACTATTTTCTTCAAGTTTAATTTGGATTAGATTTTACTATTATAATCAAAACCTGTAATAAAATTATAAGAATTCTGGGAGCTGATATGTATGGAGGTCATCAGACCAGGAACATCTATATTTTAGTAAGAATGCCACACTTTTCCCCCCCTGAAACAATAATTAAAATATAACTTAAAGGCTTATATTGCTGATAGGCAACCTAATACAAATGCTGGTAGTTAATAATTCATATCATGTCACACTAGCTCAAAATAAAAAATTGAAATAATATAATGCAAATCCAATTATGCTCACACAATGAAATGTGTACCAATATACTAAACTGTTCTGAAAAAGAAATTATCTCTGTAAAATTGCTGAAAAACCATAAAGTGGATTGACAAAAAGAAAAGGACTTTTGTGAATATAAGTGGGGATATTAACAGAGAATAAGATCTGATTTAAAGGCTGTAATCTTTTGTACCCCAGAACATTTTTCATCTCAAGAATTCAAAGCACTGTGTTGTTATCAGGTCCTTTCTACTTACCTCTGAAGAGAGGAGGAGTATTAAGCTTTTATCATTCAATAATTGGTAAGAGAAGATTATGCTTTAGCTAATCTCTTATTCAAAGGAAGTAAATGAACCCTTTTTTAAAAAAAAGAGAGAATTTGGAAAGAATCAGCAAAGGAATGCTCAGTAGATGTATTTAGAGGAGCTTGCATAGCTACATCTGCTAATGTTTTAATATAAAGGATAAAAAGTGACTTTACCTTCTAAAGACCCATTTAACTAGAAGATCTGTGGCTGAACCTCTTATTTGAGCTATCATATTTTGTAGTAAGGTACTGGTGGACATTCAATAAATGAATTTCAATTTGTCAGAAAATTCTATAATCCTATTCCTTTAAAATATTTTGTGTCTATGGTACATAAAACACTGTTCTTTTTCTGGCTACAGGTTTAGAAATAGATGAGCCAAAAGAGAATACAAGATATAATCATATGCCAGTGAACTATAGAAACAAAAGACAGTTTACATGATGCTGCATTTGAAAGTAAACATTTCCCACAACTGTTCTAGGGAGTGATCCTTGCAGAAATCCTCATATTGAAAAGTTCTAGGTTGTTTTGTTAATGCTAATGTTGGTTGTTCTACAGTCCAAAACATTGCTTATTGAACAGAAACTGATATTTTTAAAAATAACAATATCTAACTTTGTAATATAAGGCTATAGAACAAAATTCTGAATGCAAGTTATGAATATCAGTTTGACCATTAATGTTTGGTTGTGTCTATAAAATGTAGATGAAGATATCTTCAGCTTATTGTCAAGACTTTCTCCAGATTGTACATCTCCAGTCCATTAGATAATATATTTTACCAAGAGTTGAAGAAGTAGTATCCATGAATGGGACGTCTGTGAATGACATATAAAAACATGGAGAGGGCTTCTCCAGACAACATATAAAACAGTTATTTAAATGGTGAATCACATACAATATATCTTGCGTTGATATCAGCACAGCACGTAACCCATGTACAATGCAAGATTTATTAATCTAACAGCAATTGATGAGCTATAAATGGTGGTTGTTAGGGATTTGGAATTTGGCTGTCCAATACAAAATGATATATTTTGTGTTAGCAATCTGCAAAATCTTTATTCCTCTCTAAATCTAATCAGATTCATTAATTAGAACAGCAAATGTAGAATTCATGACTGTATAAACAGATGCTGAGCGTGTAACTGTTTTAAATAACAGTCTTTTTTAAAAACAAATTGTATATGACAGAGGTCAAAAATTGTAATTTATGTATTGGAATAAAAACATTATCCATAAATATGGAAAAGCTCATACTTGAAAGATGACAAAAATTGACTAAATTAACATGGCAATGAATTAAGTATTTAGGACTTTAAATGAAAGTTATATATTGGTTAACTGTGCTATAAATTAATTTATTGTGGGCTCTGATTTGTATTTTTCTAAAAAATAGGTCACAATTAAAATGGACAAATATATGATTGACATGAGATAATGTATGAAAGTCACTTTTTAAAAAATTATAGTGATACCTTGCTAAGCTTGTTAGAGGCAATAACAAGATGAAGCCTCAAACAGGAAACAACCTCAAAAGCCCAAGAAGGTATAAAAACTCACCATTCCCAGCTTTCCCAGAGCCACTTTTCTGTCTGGCTTTGCTCTTCAATAAACCACAACCTTCTTTCTAAAGCAGTCTCCATTTTGTTTATTCCCAGCTTGGACTGGACTCTGATGAAGATTTTTCTTTCAACACCATGGATGGGTCTTCACTTGTTTGCGCAGCCCAGTTTCTGGTATGCCACAGCCCGGTGCTTGTCCATGGACCAATGGTTGGGAACCCCTGAGTTAAGGGACTGTTAGCATCAGACACTGACCTGGCTGGCAACATCAAGAGCA
Source organism: Azemiops feae (assembly GCA_023970755.1). Lineage (NCBI taxonomy): Eukaryota > Metazoa > Chordata > Lepidosauria > Squamata > Viperidae > Azemiops > Azemiops feae. The sequence goes on along the minus strand of JALGBA010000429.1, from coordinate 77,469 downwards.
TATCTTTGTTCCTGCCAGGCAGGTGTTCTTTCTCCTTTGCACTGAGAGGTACATATTATTCGAAGATCATTTTTCCAGGTACTACTGCCAAACCAAGAATCTCCAATCTTTATATCTGCTTTTAACTTCTGTAAAGAAAGCTGAAATTATTTTGGTTACATTTCATTCTGTAACTTTTGCTCTATTTATCTAACCTTACAAAATTATTCTGAATGTAGTAGGTCTCAAGAAATGGGCCCTTCTCTTTTGCTGTGCCTTTAGAATAGCACCCCCATGGATATCTACATGGTCCACTCACTGCCCTCTCCATCAAACATTTATTAAAAACCTAGTTTTTCCCTCAGGCCTTAGTTTAAGATGGATTGATGAGCTCTTTAAGGTAGGAAGGGATATGGAGGCATAGTTTCATTCCCTTGAACAGTTGCTACTCTATGGAAGTTTGATGTTCATATGGACTCTTCTTTTAATTTTGTGAAGCTACCCAGAAGCATTTGAAGTGCGGGGGGCCTAGAAACTTAAATAAGTAGATTTGGTTCACATACCAAACTGAGACCTAAAATAGTTAGGTTTTGACATAGTTCAGTGTGGGAACTCACTCATTATGCATTAGCATTAACCATTAATTAACCATTAGAGCTTGTTCTACAAAACATGGGTAAAAATCTTGGTCTTCTGTTTTGGTAAACACAGCCTTAGTAAATGATGAAAAAGTCTCCTTACTTTTTTAAAATCTCTCCAGAGGCAGAATACTGAGGCAGAATACTGAACCTATGAAAGGAGATAAATTAGAAATCGTACTCTTTGTTACAGATATGTGCTCTCATTATTAATATAATTCAATTTATAAATTGATGTGGGTCTTAAGGCATTACTGTTCTGAGTGCATTTTTGCTTATCAAAGGTATTGTCAGATATTCAGCTGTGTCCCTAAAAGGATAATAAAACTTTACTTCTGAGGAGAACTATGACATTTCATTTATTAAAGTTCATTTTTAAAGAAAGCTAAACAGTTGTTATTGGAAAATGCATCTTCATTGTGGTGTGTTGTAGTTCAGTGCAAGATAATACAAATATCTTGTAATTGATAGTCAGATAACTGGAGGTGTGTGGAATTTCAGCCGTGTCTGTTGTGATATACTGTATTTGTAACCATGGATGTAATGATGTGTACAGCCAGTATTTTAAATCTCTGTGCTATCAGTATTGACAGGTAAAATTCCAAATAACCAACAAGAGATCTGGATGAAAGTGAAACATTGTTAGATTAGCCAAAAGACGGAAATCTAATAAATGTATTACATATAAATATAAATAAATATATTACTGTGAAGTTTAAAACAGAGAACTCATCCAAGAACTGTACACCATATTATATTTTTACTATGTAAATCTTATCAGATTTATGCCTGCTCCCTTGCATCCGAGAGACCATGATACTACTTAAAAATAAAATAAAATAAGAGGGGAAAATATATTGCATTCACATATATGTATTGGCATCTCAATATGCTCTCTCTCTCTCTCTCTCTCTCTCTCTCTCTCTCTCTCTCTCTCTCTCTCTCTCTCACACACACACACACACACACACACACACACACACACACATGAGAGAGGGGGGGGCTGTATTGCCTGAAAAAGACTTTTTTTTTTGTGTGTTCCAAACATCTATTCCACTCTAGAAAAACTCCAGTACTTCAGAAAAAATAAAAAGGATGTAGTTGTATCATTTCTATTAATTATTCTTCTCTGGACACAACACTTCCACAGAAAATCAGAATATTCACAAAGTGCATTTTATTAATAAAGATGCCAGAGCACCACCCCAAAATATGATTTAACAAACAGAAGATGCAATAATAGTCTTATAAAGAAACACATGTGTAAAGTGTATGACATCTTGAGGGGAAAAATCTACTTCTATCTTACTATCTATGTGTTTGATCCATTATATTTTCTTAATTTTGACAAAAGACATATCTATTTTTGTTATTTTTTCACTGTCTATCTTTTTGATTTTAATCTCAAACTATTAATGTTAATAATCTCAGATTATTTTTCTCTTCTCCACTGTGATTGTATTCATTCTGTCTTCCTTCTACAACAGCTACTTCACCATCCTTACTTTAAAGCTGATTTACTTTGTAGATACTCTGCAGTGGTTATGCCTGTACTTTACCAATACAACACTGGCTCCAGCTCTTGCTGGAGAGTTTCTATAATAATAATAATAATAATAATAATAATAATAATAATAATAATAATAATAATAATAATAATAATAATAATAATAATAATAATAATAATAATAATAATAACAATAACAATAACAATAACAATAACAATAACAATAACAATAACAATAACAACAACAACAATAATAATAATAATAATAATAATAATAATAATAATAATAATAATAATAATTAATAATAATAATAATAATAATAATAATAATAATAATAATAATAATAATAATAATAATAATAATAATAATAATAATAATAATAAAGTTGGAAGGGACCTTGGAGATCATCAAGTCCAACCCCCTGCTCGGGCAGGTAACCCTATACCATTTCGGACAAATGGCTGTCCAGTTTCTTCTTAAAAACTTCCAGCGTTGGAGCATTCACCGCTTCTGGAGGCAGGTTGTTCCACTGGTTAATTGTTCTAATTGTCAGGAAGTTTCTCCTTAGTTCTAGGTTGCTTCTCTCCTTGATTAGTTTTCATCCGTTGCTTCTTGTCCTGCCTTCAGGCGCTTTGGAAAATAGCTTGACTCCCTCTTCTCTGTTGCAGCCCCTGAGATATTGGAACACTGCTATCATGTCCCCCCTCGTCCTTCTCTTCATTAAACTAGACATACCCAATTCCATCAACCTTTCCTTATATGTTTTAACCTCCAGTCCCCTAATCATCTTTGTTGCCCTCTCTCTGCACTCTTTCTAGAGTCTCAACATCTTTTTTACATTGTGTGACCAAAACTGGATGCAGTATTCCAAGTGGGGCCTTACCAAGGCATTGTAAAGTGTATTAATACTTCACGTGATCTTGATTCTATCCCTCTGTTAATGAAGCTCAGCACTGTGTTGGCTTTTTGGCAGCTGCAGCACACTGCTGGCTCATATTTAAATGATTGTCCACTAGGACTCCGAGATCCCTCTCACAGTTACTACTATTGAGCAAGGTACCCCCTATACTATACCTATACATTTGGTTTTTCTTGCCTTAATGTAGAACCTTACTTTTTTCACCATTGAATTTCATTTTGTTAGATAGCGCCCAGTGTTCAAGTCTGTCCAGATCCTCCTGTATCCTAAGCCTGTCTTCTGGAGTGTTGGCTATTCCTGCCAGCTTGGTGTCGTCTGCAAATTTGATGAGTTCCCCATCTATCCCCTCATCCAAATCGTTGATGAAGATGTTGAAGAGCACTTGGCCCAGAACAGAGCCCTGGGGCACCCCACTACACACTTCCCTCCATGTAGATGTGGTTCCATTGAGGACCACACGCTGAGTATGGCCGGTCAGCCAGCTACGGATCCATCTGGTGGTGATGCTGTCTAACCCGCATTTTTCTATCTTATCAAGTAGTAGGTTGTGATCTACTTTGTCAAATGCCTTACTGAAGTCCAAGTAAATTATATCCACAGCATTCCTCTGGTCCACTAATTTTGTCACTTGGTCAAAGAATGCAATAAGGTTTGTCTGACATGATCTGTTTTTGACAAACCCGTGTTGGCTTTTAGTAATGACTTGGTTTGCCTGTAGGTGTTCGCTGATTCGTTGTTTGATTATCTTTTCCAGAATCTTCCCAGGTATTGAGGTCAGGCTGATAGGTCTGTAATTTCCTGGATCCATTTTTTCCCCTTTTTTGAAGATGGGAACTACATCAGCTCTTTTCCAGTCCTCTGGTAGTTCCCCAGTGCTCCAGGATCTTTGAAAAATATAGTTCAGTGGTTCTGAGATCACATCTGCCAGTTCCTTGAGAACTTTGGGATGTAATCCATCTGGTCCTGGTGATTTGAACTCGTCTAGGCTGGACAGGTACTCACTTACCATTTTCTTGCCTATCTTAACTTGTGTTTCTATTCTGTTTTTTATGGCACTATTTTTGATAGGTTGGTCTGCTTTTTCCCTTTGTGTAAAGACAGATGCGAAAAATGAGTTAAATAGTTCTGCTTTCTCCCTGTTGCTTGTCATCTTCTTGCCACTTTCACCCACTAATGGACCAATCGTTTCCTTCACTTTTTTCTTGTTTTTTACATGTTGAAAGAAGCTTTTTTTGTTATTTTTGACTTTGGTCGCAAGACTTAGTTCATTTTGAGCCTTAGCTTTCCTCACTTCATCTTTGCAGGCTCGGGCTATTTGCTGATATTCTGACTTAGTTATGTGTCCCTCTTTCCACTTTCTATACTTGTCCTTTTTATCTTTCAATTTATCAGAGAGTTCTTTGTGCAGCCATGCTGGTTTCTTTTGAGAGCTGTTATTTTTCCTCTTTGTTGGTATTGTGCTAGACTGGGCTTTTATTATCTCGCTTTTCAAAATTTGCCAAGCATCTTGAGTTGTTTTCCCCTGGAGGATTCTCATCCATGGACTCCTTCCCAAACCCTCTCTAAGTTTATTGAAATTAGCTCTCTTGAAGTCCAAGACTCTAGTTTGACTGTGTTCTAGTGCTTGTGCTTCCATAATGTTGAATTCCAATATTGCATGATCACTTCCTCCCAAGGTTCCTATGGCTTCAACACCTTCTATCATTTCATCTCTGTTAGTGAGAATTAGATCCAAAATGGCTAATCCCCTAGTTCCCTTCTCTACTTTTTGGGAGACAAAGTTGTCTGCTAGGTTTGTCAGGAATCTGTTTGATCTTCCACTTGGTGCAGAGTTTGTCTCCCAGTTGATGTCAGGGTAATTAAAGTCCCCCATTACTATTGTGATGTGCATACCTTAGTTAGCTGACTAGCAAAAAGTTCGTCTATTTCCTCTGTTTGGTTGGGTGGCCTATAGTATACACCTATGGCAATGTCATTCCCCCCCCCTTTTATATTGACCCAAATGCATTCAATATTGACCCAAATGCATTTGACCCAAATGCATTATGATAACAATAGTGTGGTTATTGGCATTTGCTGTTTCCTGCCCTCTTCTCTTTGGCTTCAGTACCACAGGTAAAGAACAACAATTGACCATATACTTAACTATGAGCCACTCAATTATGATTTGAAATCATTAATCAATGTTTTAAACAAAGTTTATCTGGAGGGGATGTTGGGTAGATTTAGAATTTTGCAGAAGTGTCATGGTTGCTGCCAAGAAAGGTTTCTCAGGAGATCAATTACATTTGTGAAACACCTGCTGTAGTTTGTGACCAACCACCAAGGGCTAGTAAGTCTAAAAGTTAGATATGAAGTCAATGCCTCCATAACTGCAATCTGAGATGGGATTTGTGCCTTCAGAATCAAAATATGTCCCCACTGAAAATGCACAAAGCCTTTTTTCCTACTACAATAATGTCTTGCAGCACCTTCACCTACTATCCTGAGATGAAATAAAACCTGCCTGTCCTCCTTGCTATTATTTTGGCAAGGCAAAATAACAGGTCTGCACACTCATAGCAGGGAAAGCACCATATTGATAGTTTACAAATAATTGCAGGCCACAAAGGAATAGCTGTTACTCTTATCAGCCGTTCGGCAACTATCAGTAGCTGGTATTAGCAATAGAACTGGCCGGGTTGGTGAAGTCTGGAGATTCTGGAAACACTTTGCAGAGTGTCTTTTGGGGTAGAAGTAGTTTTGGAAACCTAAGTAGCAGTGGCAGATTCTTCTTGGTGGCAGCAATATTTGGAAGGAGGGGATTAGTTTTCAAAAAATGTCAGCAGGCTGCCCGAGGCTACCTAGCAGATCACCTGGGTACCATGGGCTGTGTGTTGTGCAGGCTTGCTCTAAAGGTTTTTAGTGGGGAAATGACCTTTATTACTCCCCATACATTTAAAATATCTAAAGTACATACAAAACCTCCACACAAAATTCATACAAGGGAATTCTACTTTTTCTTTGTCCGTAAAGTCGTGCCTGTTTTTCCTTCTCTTGGTTACTCCAACACTTCCAATTGTCATATGAACATTAATGACAGCTGGTGGCTACTGAGGCTGGTGTTCCAAAGACAGTCACTGTGGATGACTCAAAGTACACAGTGATAAAACTAAGGATATATAGATTTTCTACTCATAATTCACTTTTATAAATCTCAAAAACACTAAAACAATATACCCAGGGAACAGGAAAATATTTGACAACCTTTCTGAAATATACCTTCTCACACATAGACGGGGGACAAGATTTAGCATCATATATATATTGCTTGCCAGATGCATCAGAAAAGGAGCATTTCATCAATCTATACTTTCCTTCTTTGTGAATGAGCCAAAGTGGCTAATTTATGGTCCAGTTGATGGTCCAACCACAATTTCTATTCTATGCGATTATAAAACCATATGCTACCATAGCTGAACTTAATGCACTAACCCAGGGGTAGGCAACCTTGGCTCTTTTATGACTCGTGGACTTCAACTCCCAGAATTCCTGAGCCAGCCATGCTGAGGGGAAAGGGAGAGGTTTCCAAGCTGAGCCATGCTGGCTCAGGAATTCTGGGAGTTGAAGTCCACCAGTCCTAAAAGAGCCAAGGTTGCCTACCCCTGCACTAACCAATGTTTGTTGTTTCAAAATGTTTCTGTTTTCTCTTATTCTCAGGTGATCACAATATTTGCTCCATTTCCAATCCTGATTTTATTATCTATTCTCCTTTTGTATTCCATTCTTGGTGACCCTTATGCTCTATATCCAGATTTACATGGTTCTGAGGCAAAGACAGAGAAAGTGAACACTCACCAGACAAGGTAATCATAACATTAAAGCCTACTATAAACAGCAGGTATGACTCATTTTTACATTAAGTAAGCTTCCTCCATTTTTCCATCTTCAAAAGCTTATTAATTGTATCTGTCTGGTTAGATATAGTTTTTTCACAGTGGTCTGTCCACTCTTCAACATCAGAATACATTGTATGTAGCATATTTCATCCCACATATTTCTTGCATTCTACAGAGTCTGTCCATGTGCACTTTTTAATCTTCAGCTTGGATTTTTGAATATGCATTAGTCACTGATTGCTAATATACAGTGCTCATTCTTCTCCTTCCCCAGGAAGTGCATACTCAGAGTAAGTGAATCTGTGCATAATTTTGTTTAATGCTGTGCAGGAGGGTATTTAAATAATATGTAAACAATGGTTAAAAAGTTTAGGATTTATGTATTATTTCTAATTGCTACAGTAGACTCCCTTATGCTGGAGCAAGTAATAATTTGTCATCATAGAAAAACACTAATCACATATAACAGAATCTGTTGATTAAAAAAAATTAAAATCCCACAACATTTGTTTTATTCAGATGACTAGATGGAAGAGGTTCATACTGTTTTTTTTCTGGCCATAGCCATTCATTTAATCAATCAATCAATTTATAGAGACACCCATCTCAACATATAATTCTGAGAAGCTCACAATTAAAAACACCAAAACAATATTTCAGGTTAAAACAATATGAAACCATATATAAATCTTATAACAAAATTCATAGCTGAGGTAGTCACATCCATTCACAACTATCAATACTGGCACAGGCCCTACCACATTTCTGGGTCCCCATGTCTGTTGACAAAACCATGTTCTCAGGTCCTTGGGAAAAGCCGGAAGGATCCTCTCTTTATCCTATATCCTATCTATATCCCTACCTTTTCTATCTGATATGGGGGCGGGGAAGAAGGTAGACACTTTAGTCAAACAGCTTTCCATATTTTTTTAAGAAACACTGTACAGTGATCCTCTGCGAAATGTGTTACAGAAAGAAGTATCAGGAGAGAAAGAATGAACAAGGATGCACCTATTATTTACAAATAACCTCCCTCACTTCCTACCCCCCACTCCTTGTCAGTTGTGATGCGCTGCTAATATTATTACTATTGATGATATTTGTATAGGTATCAATAGTTCTTGGAAGAACTATCCCATGTCCAAGTGTGTTTATATCCAATTTTTACCCTACACTCTAAAAACTCCAGACAATAACACCTATCAGTTCCAGTCATCTGGCTGGGAATGATGACAACTGAGTGCTCCCTCCTCCGTTGGAAACAAGAACATTAAGAAGAAAGCTGCTGCTGAAATCTTGCCCTTAGAAAGACCAGTTGGCCTCCAGCGACATGAAAGTACTTCTGAGAAATGGTGTGTTTTGCCCAGCTGGGTGGTAGCAGCTGCCTTGACAATAACAGTACAAAAGTCTGAGAGTTTTTGTGTTTTTAACCAGTGAATCTCCAAAGTGGCGAGCTTGGTATTATGTTCAAACGAGTCACCCATGTCTGGATTGGGGTCTGGTCACTGCTCTCTACTTGCTTATTATAAAAACTGATAATGACCACCTAATTTGCACACAACTCAGGGTGGCTTAGCAATGTGACTCAGGCTCCTTCCTTCCTGCTGCTCCCAAGGCTTTCTGCTTATGCTTCTAGCCTTTTAACCCTTCTGGCATCTACATATTTGAGACCTGTACTCAGATTTGCATACAACATCCACAGGACTCCAGACCCAGTTTAAGAGCTCCATCTGATAGGAATGATTTCTTCAGCAGTGTGAAACACTGTCAAATAAACGATGCTGCTTTTTAACATTCTAGTCTTATTTTTCATTTTGTGAGGGAAACATTCTATTTACTGTTTTAGATTTATAATCCTAAATGACATTATTGCAGTACTAGAAATCTCAGTTGGAAACACAGAATGTCATTGGCAATAATCTCAGTCAGTCTGCCTCAGGCAGTATAATGAAGAAGAGATGGTGGATATTTTTAACTGCAGCTGTTAAGTTATATTATGAACTTTATAACTGGTAATTACACTAGAGACACAAATTGTTCAGAATACTAGCATTTTAAATATCAGAGTTATTAGCTCTGCGCTGATGCATTAAAGATCTGTATCAACAACACTCTGTGCATCAGCTTAATATTGGCCTTATACTAACTGATTGCCAAGAATAGTTATCAAGATAAGAGCTGAAGCAGATAATATATTTGAATTGGGAGATGCTTTTGAAAAAAACATTTCAGATCCAAGGACTGTAGTGGCTGTGATGGTGACCGAGTGATATCTTACAGAAAAAGATTACCTGTTTTTTTTTTTAATTTAAAAAAAAGCCAAAACCTTTGGTCATTGGAAATGTATTATCAAAGGTTAAAGTTTATTTTACATGATTTCTTTTAAAAATATATATTAAGCAGAAAGCTATGCAATTATTCAGTATTGTCTTAAATTGCTGCAAGAGGTCACCAAAAAGAGCTACAAAGTCTGTGTTGGCCCCTAAGTCCAGGGCTATATATGACTAGATCTCTGTCACTTTTTGTTTAACAAAAGAAATTTTGCTTTTTCTGACTGGGGAAAAATATGTACTGTGCACCACTTTTGCTCTTAGCAAGAGCAACAAGGCAAGGTCTATAGTGAAGTTCTTTTTCCATTGGTGGCATTTGTTAGGCAACAAGAAAGACACTTTTGTTAAGTCCAATAGGAGAAAATTATCCAGGACGTTCTCTTGATTTATCATTAGTATTTCCCTTTGATTTTAAAACTTTAGGCAATTTCTTTTGTAAATTCATCCTTTTCAGAATAATTCTATTGGCCTCTCAGTTATAAATATACTGTTGATACCATCTCTGTCTTGTCAGATAAAATATGTTCTACATCTGTCATTTCTTCAATAACATTTTTGGACTTAATCTATTTGTAGAAGCAGACATCGTTACGGACATTGTTGATATTGTAGCTACCGGTACTAATTTCAGACTCCATTTTTCAAAAGTATTCTTCATAAATAGCTTTTAATTTTCTTGCATTTTTGTATATAGCAATCTACAGATGCACAGGCTCAACAATGGCAAAACAAAACAAAACCATCTTTGGAGCTACCATATCAATGACACTGCTGAATACAATTCAGAGAAAGGAAAGCCACTCAGATGCTAGCTATTGTTAAGTAGAAGTTTTCCACTCTTTTAGAAATGTAATTATTCGACATCAATATATAAAGGTAAATGTTTCCTCTGTCCAGTCATGTCCAAATCTAGAGGATGATGCTCATTTCCATTTCTTAGCTGAGAGAGCCAGCATTGTCCAAAGACACTTCTGTGGTCATGTGACCAACATGACTATACACCAAGGCACATTGAATGCTGTTATCTTCTCACCAAAATGGCACCTATTTATATATTCGCATTTGCTAACTGCTAGGTTAGCAGGAGCTACGGCAAGTAACGGGAGTTCACCCTGTTGTGCGATCTTGAACCAGGGCTATCAGCTTTCCAGGTGACAAGCTCAGCTTCTTTAAACGCTGAACCATCGCGCGCCCCCCCCCCATATCAATATGTAGCATATTACTACTACTGTGGTATGAAATGACATATTATTCATAGTTTTGTGCTTTGGGTGAAGTATGTAAAGATGTGTATAAATGGTGGTCTGTATAAGACCCAGTTAAAGCAAGGAGAGACTATTTTGGTAGATGTCAGCCAATGGAGTGTGTGAAATAAAATAACAGAATCATGACTTCTAAGATTCCCATAACAAGGGATAGTTCTTACAACCAAGAGATAGTTCTAAAAAAAGAGATGGTTTCCATATGTAATGATAATGCAATGGAATTCTAGTGGGAAAAGTTCACATGTTGCATGACAAGAAGACAAAACTGGAACTGGCAAAACCTTGTCAGAAGTTGTAAAAATCAATGCTATCCAGCATGGTCTTGGTTTCACATGGCAGAAACTTTTTAGATACAATTCTGCAAGAGTAGAATCTTTATTGTAGACAAGAATGAAGACTTTAAGCCTGATACTGGATTGTCTAAAGCAGAAAAAAATTCAGAACCTTAATATTTCAGTTTAAGCTCTCAATGTCTCCTTCCTGACTTTCTCATTAATAGAGTTCACCTGGATGGTGGAGATATATATATATATATTAAAAAATAGTCTTTTTTGGTTGTCATTTTGCCAGCTTCAGTCTTTACAGAACTGAAGTACTTCAGAGCTATCATGTAGAACTGTGCCTTATATGAGCTGTCTTGGAGTTGAGCAATGTCTACATTCAGTAAATAACAAACTTGAGGACCTCTTTATAATCCTCCATGCAACATTAGTAGATGGTACCTGAGTGCTTTAAACAATTTAAAATCACCCAAATCTCACAAGATAGTCAAGGTTTGTGTAATCTCTATGTTTCCATATGAAATCTCATAAGATTTGACTATTTGACTAGGTGACTAAATTATTAATAGTCAAAATAATTTCACTATTATTTTTCACGTTTAAACATTTTTAAAATTAAATGTGTACATTGCTTAAAAATAAGATTTTTTAAAAAATATGCAATTTTTTTATTATATTTTTAAAAGTTATATTTTGGCACTCATAAGATGGTGTGAAAATTGTACATTGGTGCCACTTTCAGAAAAGATCACTAAGGCTTATTTTAAGGAAAAGTAGATATAGCAGGTTATGAAGCCAAAGAACAAGGTACTTAATACTGTTTTTGGTTCATGTTTTTTCCCCATTTTGTTTCCAGCCATAGAGAAAAAATAACCACATGTGTTATCTCAATTCAGATTACCAAGAAATTTGAAGTACCTTGCTTCAAAGGGGAATAAATTAACAAAAAAAGACTCACATTTAAATAGCTTTTTCCATTATCTTTTAAAAATAAATCTACTGTATGTTAGCTAAAATTATATTTAGTCTTATATTGCTTTGTTCTTTGCTTTTAATAAGACATGTGAACAGACAATCAAGGATCTCCAGGTATTTTCTAGAGTAATGTGCAGTTACCTTAAAAACAGACATAATTAGTTTGACCTTATTCACTTATTATCTTCAGAGTGGCAGCTTGCCTTTATATGAGGGCCTTTAGATTTGTGTGAATGAAGATTTATGTCCACAATTAAATACTACTGAGCAACAGTGTGTTGCTTTCTCATTTTCTTTTATATCTTAGACTTTTATAGTCTGCTGGCTGCCTTTCTTCGTGACACATATATTAAATATTCACTGTCAAATCTGCCACGTTTCCCAGAACTCTACAGTGCTACCACTTGGCTTCGTTACATCAACAGTGCCCTTAACCCTATCATCTATATCACCTTCAACAATGAGTTCCGTAAAGCTTTCCTCAAGATTCTGTAGTGCTGAAAACTTGGGAGAGTGCCTCAGCTTTATATTCCTTGCAGTGAAGGAAGGTATAGCTGAGATTGGTTTATGTACATCAGGATGAATTTTCTCAATTATTGGTGAATTTTGGACTAATTTTTCTGACTTTTCTCTTATCATCTAATGTGGAAAATATTTTTGTAATAGTGAGATTCATGAATTTCGTGATTTGTGGTAGAGAAAAGTCCTCAAAATTGCACTACCGCAATATTTGGTACTGTAATATATTTTCATTAGTTACAGAGTTCAAGGGACACAATTTGATGAGCACAGCCGGTGCCCTGGAATTTGCATCCCTGGCAAACACATATTCTGACATTGTTTCAATGGTTCCAATGTGCAATATTATTATGATTGCTTGCTGAGCACTTTAATAAAATTACACTTTTAAGATATCTCCTAACATAAATATTTAGGGGTGATATTCAGATGATTTGCCACTTAAAATGGGAAGACCTTCTGTACTCTTCAAATTTCTTCACTTTTTCTTCTGCATGCATATTCCATAAATTTCTTCAGTACCATCACTGGCTGCCTATAGACATCAGTCTGAAGATCCTGATAACCACCTTATAATGTGAGGGCACTTTCATAAGGACACATATAGAACCATTGGTTAAACAGGCAAGTTACTCTAAAGACTATTTTTCCTGAAGCACAATAAACTATTTGTTTAATAAATCCACTTGTCCCAATCCACCAACCAAATTAATTACTTCTTTTCATACAAAGAAGTCATTGTAATTACTTGTAATATATTTACTAGGTCAAGAAATTGAATTCAAACAGGATTTCTGGAGTAAGTTGTTCTGGAAGTTTCAGTAATGCAACCACAGAAAAACCAACTCATCATTCTAGGCTTAATCATTAATAACAATAATTACATACACTACATAGGATTGTTTTAGCAATTGAGAGAGTTCCATCAGGCCCTTTCTCCCTCTGATTTGCTCTTTGTGAATCTTAACTTGAAGCAGATGATGAAACTTGGTCCCATCTTGCACCAAATCTCACCTTAAGGGGAAGTTTTCATCCTGTCTTCAACCTTCGCTTTCTGGGGAAGGTCGTCAAGAAGGGAGTGTGCTGCAGCCCCACAAGATCCTGGAGGAAATGAATTTTTTGGGCCCATTCTGTTGGCATTCAGGCCTGGATATGGGATGGAAATGCCATAGATCATGTTTTCTGGTGATCTCTGTCAGGAGTGGGATAGGGATAGTGCAGTGTTGTCCTAGCTTACCTTCCTCCTCTGAGGCGGTTTCCAGTCAGTATTGATCAGGAGCAAGAGCTATGACCCTCAGCATCTGCTTTAGATGATCCTGCAGGGATCAATGGTCTCTCTGCTCCTGTTTAATATCTACATGAAACTGCTGGGTCATCATGGGGTGAGATATTATCAGTATGCTGATAATACTCACCTGTACATCTCTGCCCATGGTGAGCTAAGCAATGCTATAACTATCCTCTCTTGGTGCCTGGAGAGTGTTGAGGTCTGAGTGAGGAGCAACAAGTTAAACTGAGCCATGGCAAGACAGAGTAGTATTAGATGCAGGGCTCCTTGGTTCTTGGGGACTTGCCATCTTGTGGATTGGATTGCACTACCCCAGACACCTGGTGCATAACCTGGGAGTTCTCCTGGACTCACAGTAATGGCCAGGAGAGTCTTTGCACAACTGTGTGTTCTGTGCCAGTTATGTCCATTCATCACCAGGCCCTTCTCAAAGTCACTTGTGCCCTGTTCACCTCCCCTTTGGACTATTGCAATGTGCTCTACATGGGACTACTCTGAAGAGTATCTGGTAATTTCAGTGGGTTCAAAACTCAGCGGGCCACGTAATTTTGTGCAAGCCAAATCTGTGCACCTGTCACCTTTTACAGGAGCTGCATTGATTGCCGATTTGCTTCTGGGTGTAATTGAAGATGCTGCCTATCACCTTTAAACCCTGACATAATTGAAACCAGGTTATTTAAAGGACTGTCTCTCCCCAGTTACATCTATCTGGCCCAACAGAGTGGAAAGGAAGGGCATTTTGTGAGTTTCATCTATTAAGGAAATACATTTGGTGGTACCAAGAGAAGTGACTTATCTGCAGTGACCATCCTCAACTGAGGAGAGAATGTTCCAGAGGATAGGGACTATGGCAGAAAACATATGTCTCCTACGCCCCGCCAGCCAACATTCTTTGGCTGACAGGACCCTTAGCATGCTCAACCTATCAGACAAATTTGGACGGGTAGAAATCACTGCAAGATGGTTTTAAGTAATCTGGTCCCAAGCCCGAAGAGCTTTAAACGTGACAACCGGCACCTTGAACTGCATCTGAAAACAACCAGACAATCAATACAGCTCACACTGTAATGGTATTACATGTGTGAATCATGTAACATGATTGATCAAAACATGAGATAAGGTAAGTCAATTAAGATTTGTTTTGACAAATTCATATTGACCTCCGATAATTACTGTATTGTTTTCAGTAATGCTTAAATTCAGCTCCTTCTTAATTAAACTTGGCTCTTACAAGAGAGATGGGGACAATTTATCACTCCAGTCTTCATATTGGCCTTTTGCAGGATCATCTTGCCTGGTCTTCCCTCTCTCAAAGTATTTCTCTATTTTATGAGTTCCCTCCCTCTCTTTTTTTTCCTCATTCCTCACTGCATTTCCCAGATATAATACAAAAATTTAAGGGTTTTATTAAAGTTCTCCATGCAGTATAATAAATTTAATAACATAAAAACTTTCAACGTTCAAATATAGTAGTAAAAAAATCCAGTAAAAAAGAAAATTGAAGCAAATAATATAAAGAAACCTGAAATATATTATTTGCTAGATTTGCTTTTACTATCAAAACCTTACTCACCCCCCTCTCAAAACACTACTGTAAAAGGATATTGTTGAAAGAGTACAATCCATACCCTTGAGATAAACAGCCACCTTTTGTTATTATTAAAATCAGGTTCTCTAATAGGCAACTTACAACATATGAAAAAAGCTCTCTATTCAACAAGAATACAGAGGACCTTAAGGAATGCATTATTTTAAAATGTTCCCACCATCAGAAGTGTCCAAGTGAGACATAATTCATAACAGGAACTATTTTTTTCCTATGATTTTTAGCTACTGTATGTCACCTCTTCCTGATATTTTTTTTAAAAAAACAAAACAAAATAAATTAATATACAATAAGAGTACACTTGTATCTCAAACTGATGCGGAGTTGTTTTCCCATTCTCCTGATTAGTTGATGTTCTTTTCTTCTCACTGCAGTTCAAATGTCCATTAATTATTAATATCATTAATACAATTCAGAAAAATATGTGAATTCTTCTAGAGAATATCCTTATTTTTTTATCTTTTTCAAAGATTAATACCTCTGAAAAAAAATCTCAACCTTTCCCAAAATTATAGGGACTAAGAAAGTAATATGAGATGTTAGGCAAAATATGGATTTTTTTCTGTCATGGTATCCCTCGTTGTATACCAGCTCTTCTCCATAATCGTGATCCAGAAGGGTAAGCCAGGTTGGTGAAGCAGGTTTTTTGTTTACATATCTGACCTCAAGAGGGCTTGCCTGCTGATAATCATGCTCAATTGATCCAACTTATCTTCTTTCAAAGCATTTCGGATAGAAGAAAAGAAGCTAAAGTAATGCTGAAAGTTATGCATCGTAAGAAGCACATAAGCCAGCAGCTCTTTGGTCATGAGGAGGTGATGAATATAGGCACGACTGTGGTTTTGACAGCAATAGCATGAGCATCCATTTACTAAAGGATTAAAATCATCCTGGTACCTAAAAGAGAAAAGCACATTCATGAATAAGAAGTAAATCATCCATGCAGCAAAGCCTACACTTTGGGACCAATGTGATAACTCTAAAAACTAACTATAAGCTAATTGCTGAATACAGCATGAACACTTAATGATCACTGATATTATCATCATTATATACCATTATCCATATACATGGTTCTTCAAAAAAAATGTCAGAACAGGTCATCAGCTTAAGGAGCTTACAATCTAGAGACCTGCTAGCATATTTTGCTGTAATATTGTGGTTGAAATTAACAACAGATATTAGATCAGTTGACAAAAGACTTATCAGTCAAGAGAACACCAACCGGAATGTTATGGAATTTAAAAATATGTGCTGTCATGATCCTCATAATGAAAAATTTTAGCAACTTCTTTTTAGTATGAATTACTGCTCTTCTCTGTACTTTATACTTTTATTCAGACTTATTTTTGATAATGATTATATTATTTTATTGTATTCCCCAGTGGTCCAACCTGCATAGAAAAAATATGAAAAGGAATGTTTAATATGGGGAACTGCCCCTACAGGTTTGGCATGCTGGATTTTTTTTAGATTTTTTTTTTAATACATGACATGATTACAGCAGGACAAAAGTAGTAGGGGACAAGCAACAAGACAGAACCAGCAAGTATGACCCTGTCGTCTTCTAAATAATGTCACTAAATGGAGAAAAAACACTCTGACAAAGCTCTATTATATTTTTAACATTACAAGAGATCCATGTAACCAGACTGTTAAGCACATAGTTGCAAAAACATAATGATGAAGATATCTAGATATCCTGTTAATCCTATAAAATTATATGGCTCAACACATCATATAAGACAGTTAAGGTTTCATGAATGTCCCTAACTATAAGATCATCCCCCAAGAATGTCTAAAGCACAGCATCAAATCCCAAGCCGTGAAAAATGTTGTTTTTTAAAAAATGGTTGTGATCTAATTTTTTCTTCGCCCAGACATACCTACAGTTTTAAAAGCATCAACAGTATTTAGTAGCAAATAGGAGACAGGATATTTATTCAATAACAACTAGGAATGAATGATTATTGGCATTCTGCAGAATTATTGATCAGCCATGACTTGACTCAAGACACAGTAAATTCATATGCAAAATGACTTAACAGTTCCTTTAAATTCAATGGTACTTGTTTTCAGATAAATAAATAAAGTATAAAAAGGACCCTTTTGACGACAATGGTTTCCATGTAATTTATCAGATCGTGCAAAATTTGAAGAGCTAAGGTTTTCTGAGAGAAAAATTGAGAATTTTTCTTTTCAAATGCTAAACCTCTATTAGGGCTAAAACTTCATTTTTTGAGTGAAATTGGTAAACAACCACAATTTTCAGCAATTGTAATTAGAAGTAGTTCTCAAGATGGCCAAAAAAAGGTGGGAGTGGGGAATATTAAACAACTCCTGTTTATGAAATTAGGCACACAATGTTCAGGAGAACCTATTTCCCAATTAATGCAAAGACCACTATAACATTACTCGGGACCCACCCGAGTAAACAGGTAGAATTTTAAGTAAACAGAAACCAACATACTTTATTTCTTTCAGGTATATTTCAAATGAAGTCATTTCTTGAGCTTCACTGCATGTTTCATCTTTTGTTTTTTCATCATCTTTCCTCACTTCTGTTTTTCCATCTTCTTTTATATCTGCAAAAAAGGAGAAGTTCATACTTAAAAGGCTATGGCACTATTTAAAATGTTTAAATAGTTGTCACAAAATGTGGAATCAAATAGTCTTGATACTTACAAGGCAGTAAAATAGGTTAAAGGGAGACAATCTAATGTTAAAAGCTTGAAATATAAATGGCTGCATTTCTCATTGTTTTGTAACTATCCACTTACTCACAATAAGCAACACAACTTTCTAACCAAATTTTATTAAATGCAGTGTGGACTTGTACTTATTTTTAATTGAAACATTCATGTTCTATTAATTTACTCTTACAATTTAATCAGAAAAAGGAGGTTGAGCCATCAAGGCAGTGATATAATCTTAAAAAGGAAAACATCCTATTTTCCAACTGTAACTGTCTAGCAGGATGAATCTTTCATAATCATGATCAGGAAAAAAGATATAAAATACATAGAAATCCTCTTCATTTTTTGAATATTCTAAAACTAAATTATGAGTTTGTACATACTTTAATAAAATGCACAGAGACCTGACAGCTTGTTTTATAAAGGTGGTCAAAATAATAGATTATTTAATATTTGCACGTTACTGTAGAATCTGTATAACTTGTTAAATTGTGAGAAGCTTCTAAAAAATGTAAAGATAAAAGATATAAAAGATCTGAGCTGTCAAGGCATGAAAATCCTAGCCATTAAGAACAAAACAACAAATTGTGCACCTATGACTCTGATTAACATATAAGTTTTTTTATTTGCTTTTTTAAGAAAAAAGCAGCACAAGAAAAAGTCCTTAAAAAGTATCTTGGTTTCTTCACCCTATGGGGTTGAAATAAGGAATTATTTAAATCTTCTGATTTAAAATGCTAATCATCAGCAATAATAAATGTTTAATAAATGAATGGAGGGAAAGAGATGTCATAAAAAGTTGTCAAATGTGAAGTCACTGGGGTGATTTATATCATTTGCAAAATCTCATTACCAATATGATGGAAATTAGATCACATGTATCTACATATCATTTATGCGATGAAATTATTACAGTAATTGTATAAACTGTTAGTTCACTGAATGCAAAATCTGCTGTTCTGAGATCTGCTAAACTGAGGTTTTACTATAAATAATAGTGGTCTTGATATAACTATAAGCCTCAATTGGAAGAAGTACTTCTAATATAACAAGTGAGGTTTTGTTTACAGTGCAATAGGATAAAAAGGAGAAGGTGATTAACAACATAATTAGAACATTCTCGGAAGGATGTTAAACAGAAGAATAGGTGTACAGATTGGAATCTAAGAAATGTAAGGAAAATTTAAAGAATTTTAAAACTCACATTACCAACATTTTATTCAAATATCCCAATAAAGTACACAAAAGGTTATCAAGACCAATACCTGCTGATTCAGGATTCAGTTGATAATCATAACTGAAGGACAAAGCACAGCATCGTTCTGTCACCTGGTAAGGAAAACAACTATCAAAAATATCTATTCCTCTTTTAATGCACTCCAGAACTTCATCTGGTTTACCAATTCCATGGATTAGTCTGCAATAGATCAACACAAAAAGTAATAATTGATAAGACATGTTTGCAATTTATTTTGTTCCCATTCTATTCATATACTCCTTTCCCATTTTATTTTGGTAAGTTCTGGAGTTATACTTACAAGTTCTGAGTTATACTTACAGTAATTATGCCTAATAATGAAGTCATGTAGATATTTATAACTAGTCCCAAAAAACCAACAAAATTTCTGAGTAATAGATGAAGCATGTCCCATAAAGCCTGACAGAAGTGGAAGGCCTTATGTCCTCTCTAAATACCTTGGGATTCATACTCTGATTTATCAGAATTCCAAAACAGCCTTGCTCCAAGATTCAGAAGTAGATGAGAAAAACCTCAAAGGCTAACTTCCTATCCTACTTTATGAGGTAATTTATGTGAAAATTACTCGTTGTATAAGCCGTTCTCCCAAAACGGGAGGCCTCTAGAAGTGCTGTACGTCTTCCAAAATCTGTCTACAGAAAGGAAGATTGGATGGAAATTCTGGGAATCATCTGAAAGGCACTTAGTTGGAAAGAAAAACTGCTGTAAGGATCTATAAGTTACCAACCATATCTTGAACATCTTGAGCACCTGAAACAGTAGTTGAATCCACTAAATTTAATCCAAACTTTCTCTACAATGTTAAGAGGGAAGATACAACATAACTATTTTTTGTTTCTAAGTTCTTCAACATTTCCCAATGAATATCAAATTGCTTTGCATCCCAATGGACATTATATTTCACTAATGATAGTAACTATTTTAGTAACACACTGGAACAGGTAATGAAATTGTAACAATCAAGAGACTGTGCTTTTTATTTCTTAAACATGCTAGTTTATGTCTGTGGCTGATTCATAATATATGTTCCCTTAACAGTGAAAGAAAATGAAAAAGGGAACACTCTCATCGCCTAAAACTCTGAAGGATACGTCATACTTATGTGTGTAATGTGGCCCTAAACATTTCAGCTGCAGACTCCAGTATCCTCGGATTCTTGATGGTGGTGTTATTTTTCCAAAACAAATGGAGACATAATCCAGCCATTCTTTCAGAGGGTATTTTAATGATATTTTTGCACTGCCAGAAGCCTCTGTACCATTCTGGAAGTATGGAAAGCTGCACTGGCATCACATCACTACAGAACTATACGTAATGATAGTATTGTAATATACAGAGTTTCTCAAAACTGAGGATGCATAAAAATATACCTGAAAGCTCATCTGATCTAATGGCTAATGTACTGGACTTGAAGCAAGGAAACTTAAGTTCTACTCTTGCTTTGGCATGGAAACTAACTAAAGGATTTTGTACCAGTCATCCTCTCTTAGCCCTAAAACAAGCCAATGGCAAACCACTTCTGAAAATGTTGACTAGACTTTTCCATACAATCATCCCGAGTCATGTTTGGTTAAAGCAAAAAAAAAAAAAAAAAACTACGCTCAAATACACAATACACGCATTTTTTTAGAATTCTCTTGTTGTCATGGAAAACCAAAGCAAAGCAAAAGGGATAAATCACAGTATTAGTATATTGCAAAATTGACTTTCAGAATTTCTAATTCAACGTAACCTTGTTGTGATCAAAATAATGTTTTGAAATACAAATGAAACAATGTTTTCCCAACAGCATACACCAAAATGTCTCCCTGAGGCTTGGGAATGTAGCTGGGTTTACCAAGCTTCTTGCACTGTTATTAGGGATGCCAGACTCTAAATTCATTTGGCACGTCTGACAAGACTGGAGAGGTGAAGGAATAGCAATTTTGCTCTCCACAGGAGTAATGTGCTGACAACTATATAAACTAATTTAGTTTTTAAGCTTCCTGAATAAGATAATTACATTCTGTTAACAAAACAATTACACAATTCACTAACATCTGTAGTTCCTTAAATGCAACCTTTCTAATGGCAATCTAAGATACTTATTAAAAATGGGGTAATGCCTGCAAAATTTGACAGGCATACTGTTGTCTCCCTTTATTTGTATAATACATCTTTATCTAAACCTGAGAGAACAAAAATAATTATTATTATAAAAATGACCTGTTTATCATGAGGAAGGCAAACTGTGCTATTATTCAATATCAATTATTTTTGAAAGACTTTTGGGTGAGAATAAAAGAGAATTGGGTTCTCTTAAGGAACATTGAACAATAGGATTCAAAGCTGAACTAGACAACTCCGAAACCAATTCTTGTTCTTTCCATGTACAAACACATACACACATGCACTTTAAAAACTGGAAAGCATGTTGTTTTGCCAAGCTGATCCCTGGGTATACACCAGGTGGAGTGGGGTGGATGGGTCCCATTTATTGGTTGAGTCTTTGTATATACAATGTATTGCGTGATCAGATGTTATCTTATTTTTATTGTATTGTGTTTTTTGTCTTGTTTGTTTGATATTGTATACTATGTAGAGTCATTTTGGCAGTGCGTAATCAAATCAAATCAAATAAAAAAATATTCAGAGCTTCAGTTGGCAACATTCTTTACTCAAAATGGTTATTTGCAGATGGCTTCATAAAATAAGGATCTGCAATTCACAGAATGAGATTTTGATTGAGGCCTCATTGTCAATTTGAAGTAGCACTACAATAGTTGAAAAATACCAGTATCATTTGTCATTGGTAATTTTTTTAAATAATAATTTTATGGTGCTAAATGAATTTACAAAAATAATGTATAACTTGTATGTATCTGTATTAATGATGCTATAACACAGTGGTGGCGAACCTATGGCACGGGTGCCAGAGGCGGCACTCAGAGCCCTCTCTGTGGGCACACCTGCCATGCCCCAGAGATGGCAACCGTCCCTCTTCAACCAGCCACCTGCTAACTCGCTGAGGTCCCACGTGGCCAGATGCATCCCAGTACTCATGCGCTCGCTGGCCTCTGTGTGCAGGGGCCGATGGTGTCAGGCAGCAGCCGCCCTGGCCCCTGCCTCGCCTTGCCCTGTGACAATGGCACCTCTGCCCTATCTCGCCTTGCCTCGCCTCATCCTGCAGGATGAACCTCCTGCCTACCGCCCCACCTGCCAGAGACCCCCTGGATCTCCCCCAATCCTGCCCGGTCCCCACAGGTGTCCCCAAGAGCAACATCGAGGTGATCACGCCCACCTTGGCCACACCCACTTAGTCTGCCATGACCACCACAGCCACGCCCACCCAGTGGGCCACGCCCACCTGGCACCCGGCGATAAATAAGTGGGTTTTGGGTTGCAGTTTGGGCACTCGGTCTCTAAAAGGTTTGCCATCACTGCTATAATAATAATCACAAATTCCAACCTTTTCTCCCTGATTTTGAATGTAATTGGGTGAATGACATAACTTTAAAAGATCCCCAAATCGCTTTTAAAAATGGCCATTTTCTTACTTCCTAGCATAATTGTGGGTGCTGTGGACAATAAAGCAAAAGGGACAGGGGCAGCTCATGCAGCAAACATCAGCTGAAAATTTTCCAAGACTGTCTTAAATTACTGAAATCTAATTCTGCAATACCACCTAACACAGTAATTCCTTTAAAAGTGCTCTGAGTGTCTGAAAATCCATCCAAGGGCTGTATTAGGTATGCTTAAATAAAAATCCCATTTAGCTCTGACCTTGGTTTATCTTCTGGCAGCTCAGCTGTAACTGAGGATAAGAGCTCCAATTTAGCCTCTTTAGTCATGGTATTTCCTTGAAAGGCATCCAAAAGAAATCCAGCCACTGGTCTCTTGGCAGTCTCCCTGGCTGACCTTAGTCTTTCCTCCAGCACATCTCCACCTTCAATAACTCCAATCATTAAACTCTGTTGCAATTCCTGGTATAAAAGAAAGTCATATATAAAATATAAATACATCTTTGGCTCAACAGATGTTGGACAGAGTTGGAATGGCAAGTAGTCTGCTTACCTGCAAATTGTTGCACCAGTGGTATCAAACAATAAGCATAGGGTGAGCATAGAACAAAAAACTTAAAATAAGCTGGCATTTAATGAAGAGAAGGACGAGGGGGGGACATGATAGCAGTGTTCCAATATCTCAGGGGCTGCCACAGAGAAGAGGGAGTCAAGCTATTCTCCAAAGCCCCTGAAGGCAGGACAAGAAGCAACGGATGGAAACTAATCAAGGAGAGAAGCAACCTAGAACTAAGGAGAAACTTCCTGACAGTTAGAACAATTAACCAGTGGAACAACCTGCCTCCAGAAGCTGTAAATGCTCCAACACTGGAAGTTTTTAAGAAGAGACTGGACAGCCGTTTGTCTGAAATGGTACAGGCCGGGTTTCCTGCCTGAGCAGGGGGTTGGACTAGATGACCTCCAAGGTCCCTTCCAACTTTATTATTATTGTTGTTGTTGTTGTTATTATTATTATCATCATCATCATCATTATCATCATTATCATTATTATTTCTTCCATCCCCATATCATTAATATTATGATCTTAGGCAATACTTTAAATTCACGTATGATTCATAGTCCTACTATTGATGGCTCTAGTTAAGAATATTTTAACTATTTTTAAACTATTTTTCCTAGCAGATTGAATTTTTTTTCCATCAGAGACATATAATTTCCCATTCAGATTTAATTGCCACTTCTTTATAAAAGACTTCTGGGCATTATTTTTCCTACCTGAAATTTAAACTAGTTTTTTTTTTGTTTTAAAAGGCCAAATGACTAATACTAGAGCAATGTTTCTTTTGGAAAGAAAAGGTAGTGTATATACTAGTTTCTCAATACATATATTAAAGTTACTTTTTCATTATAATTGGCATTTCTGACAACACAAAGATAGAGACTCCATATGAAATTTATTTTGTATTATTATTTTAAATATTTATTCCAAGCTTCAAGGGCTTTATAAAGACAAGATATAAACATTTTAAATAAAATGATATTCACAGATTCTGACAGAGAAATAAAGTTTCCATTTGAGAAACTGAGATGGCTCCAATTAGAGTGCTGTGGTATTTTTGCAAAAGGGTTTGTGGAAGAGTGCACAACAACACAGCCTTAAAATAATTTGGTTTATTAATATAACTTTAAATTAATAATACAAAGGGGATGAATCTTATATTTTAGTCCTATACAACAGAAAAGAACACAGAAAGAAAGAAAAAGACAGTGTACTTATTCTGTTCTATAGATTCATAAATATAGGAGTTGTCAGAAACAATGCAAAAATTTTGCAAGTTGCATTTACCAAACTATCTAAAAATTAGCAAGTAACTACAATGTGTATATACACCTCAAAAAGATTTAACACTTACTGGAGAATTTTCTTGCAGCTGTAGACATTCATCCAAAAAGCACAACGATCGATCTACAGATTTCTTGGCTTTCTTTCTAGAGATGTCTCCTGAAATAGTGTCTCCATCTGATAAACACTGGAACCAGTCTGGTTGGATGACCTTTTGGATGTCCATGAACTTTGATGCTGTGAATTCTTTCCGTCCTCTATTGTTCCATATAGATACAGCCTGGCAGAAATAAGGAAAGAAATTTTTTTGATGATTTTATCCACTATGAATTAATTCTACTCACCTACTTGTTTTTCATCTGGCTATGCAGGAATCTTCAGTTGCTGCCACTACTACAGTACTATCATTCCTTAAAAAATAGTAGGGAGGGGAGTGAATAGCTAAGACTGAAAAGTCATTAAATACTCAAATTTACTATACCTTCATGCTGTTGTAGCCATGAGGGGAGCAAACAGCAGGGTCTTGAAGGGAGCAATATAATATAGATTCTGGCATACCTGAGTCCAAAATAAAATGTTATCTTTAATATAGAGAATGAATTTTTCTATTATAATACTGTATTGCATCACTTAAATAAACTATTAATAGCCAAAAACTCCAAAAACTATAACATTCCACTAATCATTTCTAGTTACTTTTCAGGACAATGTAAGAGAAAGATCTACCTTGTTAGTTTATGGTAACAAAAAATCAGAAGGAATCTCATAGCAACTTATCCCAGTAACATTTTTTTTAAAAAAAAAGAGCATACGTTTTCAGGAGCTAAAGCTCACTTCATCATTTGCACAGAATGGCTAGACTGTTGTATGATATAAGTGGTGTAGAATTTAAGGATTTCAAATTTAATAATAAAAATGGAGAGGCCTCTAGGTTTGACACATCATACAGACTACAGTCAAAAATTATATTAAACTTCCAAATAAATCCTAAGTAATTTAATCAACATCCTTTGCAACAAGCAAAAGTCAACCAGTGCCATCTCTATCCTATAATTTCAAATGGATCAGGTCTTTATCCACCTCATCCTTATTTAAATCCAAAGGCATATCTCCTGGATCATACCTGATCAAAAATTAGTAAACAAAGGTTGCCAAAAGCCTGCCTTATGGGGATCGCTCATAAAAGGTATTAATTTTATTTCCAGGAATTCAGCTCCCTAAGCTCTCACATGGGAGTATCACATTTATTGATTTCACTTAGACAAAAAAGATACTTTCTTTTGCAATGTCAACTAAGAGCATTGCAAAAAAATATCAGAATTTCTGACTGACTCTTACAAGTAGTTAAAATGCAAGAAACTTACTATTGCCAATAAGAGAATATACATAGCTTTTAAGAATTGAACTGTGGAGTCCTTGATGCTCTCTGAACAATCAAGCTAAGACAGCACCAAGGATTGCACATTTGTTATTGTTCCCATCATGAGAACTGGAGAGTTAGGGGGACAATTAATTTCTGCTCACAGATATTTTCTTTCTTTCTCCCCTGTTCCTCCTTCCTTCCATCCTTTGCCTAAGTGGCTGCTGCTAACTGAGGGAGCCATAATTCCTCAGAATAATGCAAGCAGCCTGGAAATTATCACAAAATTGCTGAATTTCAGACTCACACAGCAGCCCGGCAGCACTGAACCAGTTACAACAGATTCATTCATTTCATTTCTTCAGGAGTATTGGGTCATGGCATTCTATGAGTTAGCTCATTTGAGATACTTTGTTGACATATTTTTGCCCTGTGATGCATCTTTTTGCCCAGTTTAAAGTTAGAGAACATAAAGGTTTTAGTGGTATATGGATAACATGCTATTCCTAATAGTTTTCAATGCAATGACACATGCTTTAATATGCTCCATTAATTATTGAAAAGCCACCCCTATACTTTTACCTATGAATTTTCCAATTCCTTCTTTATATTCTTGCAAGACCTCTTGAAGATCTGCTCTGCATCCAAACAGAAAAACATGTTAGATATAGACAACTATCTAAGTGATGCATTTTAGACATAAGACGTAAATGGACAAAATGTAAATAATGCATTTTGAAAAACATCTCAGCATATGAACTCACTGAAGTCCGAGGTGATAGCTTCTCACTATCCAATAAATATCTTTTATCTAATATAGTTGAGGAATTATAATGCAAAGTACTTCTTAAAGTGCAAAAACAGCTTCCTCAGAAGTGACTAGTATTGCTATACATGATCAGTAAACTAAAAGATTATGCAATTTAATGCTAGCACATAAAACCACTGTATCATTGGAATCTCAGGCTGCAATCCTAGAGCTAATTGAAGAATTTTGAGAATGAATCCTGCTGAAATTAAAAGGTCTATATTTGCACAAATAGGACAGCAGTATTTGAATATAATTCTATCAGGAGTGCAAAAATTAATATATTACATATATATATATACATATGTAAAACATACACATATCTTAAAAAGAAATCAGATCAAAGTCTGCATTTGCCGCATCTCTTTTACCTACAAAAGCTGAAATTGCACTCACAGTGTTGTAAGTGGAATCTGGCGAACCACAGGAACACCTTGAACATTCTGTAGTGTATCATAGGTAAGGTGTGGTGCTGATCCCATTTTGGTATAAAGCAGACATTCTGGAATTTCCATCGACTGAACTCCTTTCTTGCCGAGATTTGTCAGTGTTCCAAGGCGACAGCCATCAACTATTTTGCAGAGATTTAATTTCATCTTCATCAACACACCTAAGACAACAGCAAATGATCAATAAGAGAGCCTTTTGTCAAACAAATGCGGCACCTCTCTGATTTTTACAATATTCATTCAGAAAATTGAGAAAGCCCCTTCTGAGGAAAACTGTACATGTGTACAACAGTTGTAGCAAAGAACTTGTTTTTTCCCATAAAATTCCATTTTATAATTTTATTTTATCTTATAAAATATAGAGCATCTATTGATTCTTGTAAAATATAAATTATATTCTATACACATATGGATTTCTAGTATGATGTTTAGTTAAGAAAGAAATATGGTATGCAGTTTGGAAGGAATTATAACATAGAGAATGTGGCTGCTGATGTCATGAAATCATTGGAATGAGAGAGGCCAACATTTTGGAACATTTGTGGAGTTTGTGATTTAAGACATTTATTCATAACACTTCCCCAAATCAAGAAAAATAGCATAGTAGTAAATTTTTAATACAATCTTTTATTTTATTAGATATTTTTTTAAAAACCATCTAAAAAAATGGAAAGGAAAATAAGAAAAAAATAGAAAACAGGCTGACATACTTCACAATCCTCAATAAAAATTTCAAAGCAACATTTGATTGGTGCTGCATATTAGAGCAATTTATATCAATTAAAATATTTACAAATTATTATTTGAGACTCTAGAAAGAGTACAGACAAGAGCAACAAAGATGATTAGGGAACTGGAGGCTAAAACATGTAAGGAACGGTTGCTGGAATTGGGTATGTCTAGTTTAATGAAGAGAACGACGAGGGGGGACATAATAGCAGTGTTCCAATATCTCAGGGGCTGCCACAAAGAAGAGGGAGTCAAGCTATTCTCCAAAGCGCCTGAAGGTAGGACAAGAAGCAACGGATGGAAACTAATCAAGGAGAGAAGCAACCTAGAACTAAGGAGAAACTTCCTGACAGTTAGAACAATTAACCAGTGGAACAACCTGCCTCCAGAAGCAGTGAATGCTCCAACACTGGACGTTTTTAAGAAGAGACTGGACAGCCATTTGTCCGAAATGGTATAGGGTTGCCTGCCTGAACAGGGGGTTGGACTAGATGACCTCCAAGGTCTCTTCCAACTTTATTATTATTATTATTATTATTATTATTATTATTATTATTATTATTATTATTATTATTATTTTTATTATTATTATTATTATTATTATTATTATTATTATATTTTCATATCAAGTCAATGTGCAATAATTAACTACAACAGCGGTTAATGGTAATCATGTCAAAATGAAAC
The DNA here is from genome assembly GCA_023970755.1 of Azemiops feae. Taxonomy (NCBI): domain Eukaryota; kingdom Metazoa; phylum Chordata; class Lepidosauria; order Squamata; family Viperidae; genus Azemiops; species Azemiops feae. The sequence goes on along the minus strand of JALGBA010000429.1, from coordinate 48,953 downwards.
ATTACAAAATTTCTGCCTGATCTAAGAATTTTACCTTTATTTAGGAAACCAAATAAAAACTTAGATATGAAAGCTGTGATTTAAGAGAAACTCAAAGTATGAATGCAATAAAAGCCTATATGTGAGAAGATGCACAGTGTTACAACATATTTTTTCTATGGAGGGAATTATATGTGATTTCCAATTAAAAGCATATAGTATCCTGGCAGCTGTTACCATATGCAAAGTCAACTAGCTATACTTTGTACCTTGGGTACCTTTAACAGAAAAATGGCTGTCTGGGAATTCAACATTTAGAATTTGTTTTCATTCTATAATAAATTATCTTCCAGAATTGATGGACTTTACAACATTGTCATCAAATATGAAATGTTTCAAGATGATTATGGCATTTCTAACAACTTGTAGAAAATGAGTTATTTTAACTATCAATATTGAAGCAATATAGCATCAATAAACATCTTGAATCAGTTTTCTCTAAGTATAATGATCATGATATATTATTTATCTTACACTGATATCGCATGAAATTTTGTATCATGGAGGGCATTACTATTTTCCCTGCATTCAAATAAAAGTAATGAATTACTATGCACGTTTTGTTTTCAACTCTCATAAGCACCAATGAGAATGGACTGCATGAAGTAGAGTCCAAACTATGTAGAAGACATCAGGATACTTTACTTAATTTATACACCAAAACATGCCACTTATATGGACTAGAAAATAATAAATATTTATAACACTGGTAATGGACTGGAATAACACTCTGTGCTTTGGCTACTAAATCTGGGCTTTATGCAAGTCTATAATGAGCACTAAAGGGATGGCAAGGGGTATATTTTCTTGTCTCTTTGTACTGACATTTTGTGATCCTTCATATTTTTGCAACCAAGATTTGGAAGGCCAACACAGAGTGAGAGCCTCATAACGCTGAATGCTTTAATTCCATTAAATGAAAAAAGGTTTGTATTAATTTTTTTTTAAAAAGGCGTTAATTTTCTCTATATCAGTGGCTCTCCAAACTACAATAGTAAAGCAAGTATATAGTAGAAACTTTTCTTAATATATTTTGCTTATAATGTACAGAAAACCCAATCCAACACCCTCCAAATATGCTCCAAAAGTACTTTTTCCAAAGGCAACTGGACTTTGTCAGAACTGAAGAAACTTCTTGGAGGAGAAGCAAAACGTTTTCAAGAAAAAAAATCAAGAAAGCCCAGCTGCCTTTTGAAAAAGCACCTTTGGGACAACCATGACCTGGATGATTGAGAATCTCCATAGACCTCCAAATGTGCTGTGACAGCATCTCCAGAATCAGTGCACTGAGGGATATAGAAGTCATGATTACGATACAACTGAGGCACCAGGGTTTTTCTTTGGGGGGGGAGGGGGTTATCTAGTCCTATGGATAGACTAGAATTAGATAAAAGAAAGTAGGAGACGAAACTAGCAAACCCCGTGTTTCCATAATACGGTATCTGTCTATGGAGATTCTCAGTCATCCAGATCGTGATTGTCCCAAAGGTGAAGAAACTTCTTCAGCTCTGACTGAATGGTGGGGAATGGACGGATTTATATTCCTTGCACAATGCAAATGACCAGCTGTCTGCAAGGAATATAAATCCTTCCATCCCCACCATCCAGTCAGAGCTGAAGAAGCTTCTTGGATGAGAAGCGAAACGTCTTCAAAAAAAAACAAGAAAGCCCAGTTGCCTCCTGAAAAAGCACCTTTGGGACAATACGGTGCTTGCTTTTGGCCAAGAGCGTAAATAGCAATTGAATCACGCGCAACTACACTTACACATCAATCCCCGCACGCGATAAAACGCCGTTTCCGTTACGGCCTTTGTTTTTTTCGTAACACTGGTTCTCCAATGGAGAATGTTTACGTCATAAAAAGTCGACGGCCGCGGATTTGATAAGAAGGAGGGAGAGAAGCGCCCACTACTTGGCGGAAATGTTGCCATGACAAAGCTTGGGGACGCCACTGCCCGCTTGAGCTCCGAAGCGTACGGCTTACACGCTTTGCCTTCGACGTCGGTTGTCAATCGTAGGTTCGGCTTTAAGGAAAGGACTTCGCCTCCCAGCCCGAACTGCGCGGGTAACAAGCGCAGTGAGAGGTGAAGAGAAAATCGAGGAGTCGGAGAGGAAATCGAGGACTCTTCTTTTGGCTTTTTCAATGGCGATCGTGCGATCCCGTCCTGAGCTTTATCGTTGGCGACGTTTCAATCAGCCAGCATCACGGCAAAAGGTAAAAAAGAAGCCTGTGACGTTGACTCGGTCCGCTGCTTATTGCTGAAGTGAAATCGCTTTCCAAATAGTCTGTGCCCGCTATTCGATGGTCACATTTTTTGATAATGTTAAAGCGTACCTTTATTTAATGTAACTGAATAGCAAGGAAGCGCATGTACTCACATAGCGCATACGGAACTCGTTGCCACAGGATAAGGGGAATTGGACCAATTCATGGAAAGAGTACCAATATCAGGATAGATACAGTGAAATGTAGCAGTTGCTGGGCAGCAGTAGACTTCCAATCCCCAGGGGCTTTCTTTATCATCTGGTTCTTGCTATGCAACCTGAGCTTTTTTCTTATTCAAAGGGCACTGTTGCACTGTGATAAAATTCATGGAGTGCCTTATTACAGAAAAGTCTACTTCAAGTCTAGCTCAACTATTGTGGACACATTGTTTTCTTGGGAGCAATACAGAAGCACTTGTATGAGTTTTCTGTGTAGCCAGCATCTGGGTTGCTTTTTTGACTTCTCAGTCTATCCCACAGCTCTAAGATGTCTCAGTGGCTTCCCATCTAAAAAAATAATTAAATCTCATCCTATGTAACTTTTTGAGGTCAAAACCAGCTTTGCGTTGCCATTTAAGTGGACCTTCTTATAGAAGTTATGAAGAACAACTAGAGCCCTTTGATCAATGAAAGAACAGAAGAAAGCATTTTTCTGTAGACACCTAAATATGTGTATTTCCATCATTTTTTAAAATGTGCTTGCAGTAATAACTAATATTTTGTCTCATTTATTTTGAGAATATTTACTGTAAAATGAGTTAATGTAAATCAAAGACTATGCCTATTGAATAGCATTACATAAATATATGGTAGTAAATAAAAATATACTAACTAGTTTCATTAAAGTTTTACAAAATGGGAGGCCTTATATAAAGGCATCCATAGAAATCTCTTAATTTTACTTTAATTTTATCTTTAACTGAAAATTAAAATATTTTATTCTTTAATTCCCAGCCACAGTTTGATGCTGACAATATAGAGCACTGGATAAAGGTAAGGAAAAATAATGTTCAGTCTTAAATATCTGAAAAAAATCACTTCTTATTCAATGGGAAGAAATCTTGAGTTCCCTGGTAAGATTCCTTTAATCCAATAAGACTCCTTTTCTGAATAATTATGAACAATACTGGACTGTTAATTGCACAAATGTTAAAGTATATTACAATTATTATTAGAAGAAAATAATAAATACATATAAATGTAATTATATTGAGAAATGTGTATAAATCTATAATTTACTGATAGAACCAGTGTGACATAATGGTTAAGAGTTGGACTAGGACAGTCCAAATTCATGCCCCTCTTAGTAATGGAAATTTTGAGCCCTAGTATATATATACACCCCATATACTATATGTACATGAGATATATACATATGTATATATGCCTTATATATGTGTGTCATATATATATATGATTTTATTTAAGCCTTGTAATTGTGGTTAATCATGTTCTTCTAGACTGCTCTAGACAACTGAGAAGCAATTGGGTATTTAAAACCTGGATTTATGGAATTAAAAGTGCCTTATTTTGAAGACAGCAACATTTATTCACTAATACATATTTCTAGTACAGTTCAAAGTACAACTATTAAGTGCTAGACTTCCATTGGTCATAGTAGGGGTGGAAAAAAAGTAGGGGTATGGGTCTATACATATGTTGTATATAGTATGTTTAGGTGTGTGTCATGTATGTGTTTCACTTTGAGAACGGGCAACTAAATTTCATTTTTGATGTGTTCCATTGTGCCCACAGTAAAAAAATGACAATAAAGGTTATCTTATCTTATCTTATCTTATCTTATCCTAAGGCCAGGATAGATGAGAATATATGGCATTCATATGGCATTTCTAAAGGACTCTTAATGTGTATCAAAAGAACTCATGTGTATTGCTGAGACCACTCAATTATAACATCCTCTAAGAATTACAATTGTTGTGGGTTTAGTTATGTTTTAAGCAAATTTACTGAAATCACTGGGACAGATAATTTAAATTCTAGTCATTTTAGTGGATGCTATTCTAAGTATTAAATATTAATATGCTTCTCAGTTTCAAAAAACTCTGTGTCTAACAATATTAATATAAAATAATGCATCAATAAAAGAGATACCCTCCAATACATAAAAAGACCAAAATCAAAAAGATAAAGCCAGCAGAATAAATACCATGTGCTTCCAACCTTAGTGCCAATCAAAGTATCTTCTTTTGTGCTAGATAAAATAAGTGGATCTTAATAACTTTTCTATTTTTTAAAAAAATATTTCAGCGGGTGGAACAAGCCTCTGAATTTGCTGTTTCTGAAGCTTTTTCATTAAAAAAGGCATCCTATTCTCATGGATTTCATGGTCCAGTACTGGATTTGGAAACAACAGATCAGCTGCTAGATCATGATGAAGCATATGTAGAAGGTATTTCATAAACATTTTGCTGTGGACTCCAGCTAATCCAGAATAATTGTTTTTTTTTACTATATTGTAGAACATTGAGCAATAGATTACCCATTCCTAGAAAAGCAGGGATCTCTTCTCCCATCTCATTACAATTTTGTAATTTTGTGGGGGATGGGAGTTGAAACATCCTGTTATGCCAAGAGATTGTGAAAATACCTGATTTATGTATGATGGTGGAAGGGAATATCTGTTTAATTTTATACAGAAATTTGAAGAAGCATGTCTCAGTTATTCAAAGTGGTGATTATATGTAATTGAGGATAGCTTTAAATTTATTGTATAGATGTTTTTAAATATCTATGTATCATTTTAACTAATGAGATTTATACCTTCCCAATTCCTCCTAGGCTTGTAAGCTTTCAAATATAAGATCAACTATAAATAATAACAAGGATTTTTAATAAATCAGAATAAAAAATTTGGATAAATCTCCTTGGGACTAATAGTGCAGAAGCCAGTTTGATTTGCCTCTAAGCAGAGTTTAGGTTTGGGGTGTAAGACTCCTTTTCATATTTTAAACTTTTGCTTATTGATAATTTTGAATCTAGTAATATTTTTATTGCTTTCATAATTGCAGCTCAAGAGTTGCTCAATGACTGGATGAATTCAAAATTGAAATTAGAACTGGCAAGTGATGAAGACAACGATGTTCAAAATTCAGCACCTAACTCTGTTCCTTTACAAGAGCCTGTTGCTGGCTTTCAGAAATATAAAAAATTTGATGGTGAGTCTGATTTTAAATTTATTTTAAGTATTCCCATAATAGCAAAAACTCTCCTGGTACGCTATTATAATAGCAAGTACTGGTAAAATTCACACAAAATAATTAAATTGAAAGTAAAACACTACTGTATCTAATAATCTAAATAGTCAATAAAGCCCACTCTGAGAAATTGCATTGTTGTGGCCCAAAAATTAAGCCCCAAAACTATCCTTTTCCAGAAAGACAGGGCTGTCATGGAAGAGCCCTTCTCTCATTTGTTGTGTTCCTTGTAGGCAATCTTACAAAGAGAAATTAAAATATTTTTTAGAAAATGATGTAACAAATATTACTTTGATTTGTATCCAATCTTTCCACCCACAGAACAATCAAGGAAAGTAACTATTAAAAAAATAGCCACTCATGTTTTCAAAGGCTTAGTTCCTGTAGTTCCACTCTTATTTTAACATTCTTAAGCTGAAAATCATGCTACTGGAAAGTGATATTTTGCTACTGAATTTCAGAGTTCCAAACTCAGTGTAATTGGGCTGTGTATGGAGAGATTTTAAGGATAGAAATAAGTGTATTTCAGCTCACAGAGGTTTATGGTTTCCACTATGGTTTCATCGTTTCTAAATATAAATGCCTTCATGAAACAAACATTTGTAGCTCATTTTTGGTGTTGTGCTCTGGGAAACATAAATAAGACATTGGGGATGGCACATGTGGAGATTGCAAGTTGCAACTCCTGTTTTAGGACAGAAAGTTTAAACATGCCATTTTACATTCAATTTCAATATGATTTATGTTTTCTAGATTTCTATGGTTATTTGGAGCAAGAGGTGGAAAGCACCACGGCACAAGATTTTTTACAGCATCTATTGCAAAGTGAAATTGTGAACAGTGGTATACTGGAAGACCTTAAAACTAAAGGCATCAGAGAGAAAAAGGAACCCAGAGACTTACGAATTAACATGGAACTAAGACATAAACAAGTAATAATATAATGTTTATGGAAAACCTTCTAAAATTCACTTTATATTTCTTCATAAATTTGCTAAGTCTTGATATTGTTTCAATCAATCCCATAGAGGAAGGAAAGAAATGCAATATGAAAATAATTAATTGAAAGTATAATGGCCTGTAATGTGGTTTGTTGGGTTTTGGTTTCCACCTATAATGCTTAGTCGTCTTCTTCCTAGTGGTATTCCCATGCTAGGGCAGGTTCCACTTTTATCTGAGGAGCAAGAGAGTCTTAGATAAAATCAAGACTCTGCATTAAAACTTTGTACAGGAAAAAAAAACTGCACTTTGCTCCAGAAGAAAAACGGAATGATGCATTTAAAATGTGAACCGTGCCAGAGATAGTCAGTACAAATTGCTATTAACATGATTGACTGGAGATTTTGCACAAAAATTAGTGGAAGGCTGCTCTCTCTTTTTACTTCACTGCTTGGTTCTGATTCCTTTCATTTGCCCAGCACATACATTTAGTGCCAAGATTGGATTTGGGTAGCTTAGGAATATTTCCCTTCTTTATCAGGGAACATGCAAGAATTAGGAGCCAAACAGAGTCCCCAAAAATGCCTTACCCTAACCTATTATTGCTTAGTATCATGTGCAAATCAGATATAATGGCTTGTTCAGGAAATCATGAAGCAAAAATTCATAGCATTTTTGTGAGTTCAACCTTTATTGCCCACAATCTTCCAAAAGTGCAAAATTTTGCTGTTCTTCACTGTTGAGAAGGAAAGAACAAAAGAACTTTTTTTCTATCCCTTTCAACCTTTGACTCTGCCTTCTCAAGAGCACCTGCGGAATATAAATCAAACAAATTTTACTCTTTTACTTCATTTCTCTTCTTCACTCAAGAAAAGAAGCAGGACAAGAAAGGGTAACCACCTAAGTCACAAAAGAAAGAGCAAGGCTAAATGAGAAAAGGAAAAACTTCAGCAGTAGCAGACTCTGCTTGGATTTCTCAAAAGTATCCAAGAATCCAGAGTTCAAAAAATGACTTCCGTTTTAGTCCATTCTTTAAGAAAAGATTTCTCCCTTATTTCAGGGGAGAGAGCCAGGGAAACTCTCTGCTCTTTAGACAAGGGTTGTTTCAGAAAAGGAAGAAGATAATTTTTCTTTCAAAGATTGGAATGTATCTTGAACCTCAGGCTGCTAAGCAAATTCATCAGGCACTGAGCCTCCAGAATGGAGAAATTAAGGTCTGTATCGGAAGCCAACATACTGGAATACTTCCAGCCTCAATAGACGTATCAGAAGCCTACCTGCATATTCTAATCAGAACTTTTTACTGGTAGAAGAGTCAACTTTCTCCTGTAGAAATCCATCATCTAGTGATTAGAAGTTATTTGGCAATTAAATTCAGTGATTGGTCTGTGCTTTAACACTTTTTTGGTTCTTGTTTTCCAGGTAAAGGAAAATCGCTTGAAAAGGCAGAAAGAGCTTGAACTTCTAAAACAAGAAAAAGCCTTGAAAAAGTTAGCAGTATCAGAGGCTCAAAAGCAATTGCAAGAAGAGATGAAGAGGAAAGATCTGAAAGCCAAAAAAGAAGAAGAAGAGATCAAAAAACAGATGGTAATACTGCGGAAGGAGTTGGGAGAGAAAAGACATCTCATGGAAGAAGCACGGAAAATGTAAGCTTTGGTGGAAAATTAGTTCATTCTGGATCCGAAATCTAGGAGTTCGAACAACTGTAATAGAGCAAATATATTGTAACTAAATAGATGAAAGATCATCTAAAAATCATTTGGAGTTCTAAGGAGTGAGGGTGGATATAAATGCAAGGCAACTTAGAATCTCATCTCCAAAGATGCTATGGAGATTGATTAGGTTCCAAGCATAATTAAATTTGAGATTTGTAGACATGGAAGAAACTGGCCAGTCTTCTTTTCCAAACCATCTCTGTATAGTTTTTAGAACAACTGACCAAGTAGGTATCATGTTATATGAACTGTAAAAATGAAATCAAAAATCAAATTATTTTTTGGGTGTATCCTTATTTGATTGCAATTGTTTCTTCAAATTGTCAGTTTCTATAGCTGCGTATGACATTAAGATGATTGAAAATCTCTATGGAAACTTCTTTAGGCATTATGGGAACCTACTGAGGCAGTTTTCCTTTTATGCCCCTATATAATTCTTCTTTAAGTGCTAGTATCTTAATTTACTCCTTAACAGCTACGTATAAACATATTGTGTAATACTAGCTTATGAAATGGAGAACATAGCAATAACTAAATGTATTATAGCAGTGCTATAAAATTTGTTCAGCTGAAATAAAAAGTACATCAAATAAGGATTGATCAACATAGGCCTCTTTCTCTATTATTTTTCTCTAACCCCTCACTAACTGTCTTATTTTAGGGAAAGAAAGAGACACAATTTAAAAAAAATTCAGAGTCTGATAGAAGTTGGCCTGCCTCTTGCTGACCTTATCTATCTGAATTGTGATAATGAAAGACAAAAGAAGGAGGAACAGGAGAAACAGCAGGAACTGCTAAGCAAGGTCAACACTGCTGATCAGAAGGTGAGGACATTCATGATCTTGGCTTCAGCACTTTGAGATGGATTGTTTTAGCTTTAGCTAAAATTGTTAGCAGTCTCACTAAACAAAGATACTAAAGATGTCATTTATGTTAAAATGCATTCAGGGTAAATGTATAGATTTGAGGTTGAAAGGTTATAGAAGTTTAGGAGAGCAGATGGATGCCAAAATCTGGAACCTGCTATGAAAAATGCTTGATGAACTAAGCTTAAACCTGAGGCTATAGCACAATGTTATGTCAGCCCAGGTTTTCTTACAAACTTTTTTCTTCCTTCTTTAAAGCAAGAAAATCAAGAAATTATTTTTCCACTTGCTAAATGACAATTGCTATACACAACGTGTATTTATATTTATTAGCCACATAGAAGCTACTAATCAATAGTAATGCAAAAGATTGTAGTATATTTGCTATTTGAAGACTTATAGCTCTCCTGCTTTAACTTATTTTGATTCAACTAAATATAAGTTCACACTAGCTAATATTTTATATGCATGTCTTAAGGGCCATTGTATAAGTGTGTATGTGTTTAATATTTGTTTAAACAATTTTGCCTTTTCAGAAAACATGTAGCTATATGAGTGATCTGTTAAAATAAGTGAGCAAGTTTTAGGTCAAAGGTCAAAAGTGAATAAGCTCTTCAAGCACTTGGTGCTTTCCAGAATAAAAATCTGAAAAATCTTACAAAACTTTATACAAGGACGTTGAACTCATATGGGAACAACATTAAAAAAATATTTAATTTGAAGGGATTTGTGGTTGATTCTAGGGATATCACACATGCTTAAGCAGCTAAGATCAGTGCATCCTGGATCACTTGCTGAGATGAGATGTAGGTTCTCATTAAAAATGATAGTTATGTGATCAATTATGATGGCAATACATATGAAATAACGTTAACACGTTAAAGTTAACTGAAGAAGTAGGCAATTGATATTTTCTTTAAAAAAGAGATTTTTTTTTTTAATGAGAACTTACCACATATGAGTTTGGGTGTGGAGGATGAGAGCTCTTTACTTCTTTAAATCTACATTTGAAAAATGCCTATTTTTACTTTTTCAGTATTAGCAATATTAAGGAAAGCACAGAAAAAGAAAGTAGTAGTAAACAAAAGAAACACAAATGAGAAAAGAATCTAGATTGCACCAATACCATTTACTATACTTCTTAATACATTTCAAATCTTGTTTTCCATACCACTTCAACATATATATTTTATATATTTATTTTTTGTGATATCAACTTCATCCTTCCCTGGCTTTCTCAAGTCTGCTTCTCAACCTTCATATATTTGTTTTACATATATCAGTCCTCATCCTCTCCACATAACTTAACTAGTGTATTTCTTTCATACTTTTCTATTCATTCTGATATATCTAACATTTACTTGTTACTTTGTACTGTAACAAATCATTACAATTTATGAAAGGTGGTACAGTAGTCAGTGAACGTTGAAGGCATTTAGTGCAATACTCCAACATTTTACATTATCAGAAATGTAAATATGACACAATGGAACATGGTTATTTGATTCCCAATGTAGTGCCTACGGAAGTATTTTTCTGCCTGGTACAAGTTTATTCTGGATCTCAGAATTAAAATGGGAAAAGCAAGAGCCCTTGCAGACTGGAAGTGCCAGCTGAAGATTTTGCGAGCCTGGAGAGATTATTCATGGTCTCAGAAACTGGAGAAGGAGACTCAAAAAATGGAAAATCAGCTTCGGGATCAAAATAGGTAGCAATATTAACACAATTCCTTCCTGTCAAGTTGAAAGTTTGATTTAATTATTTTGATTTTTGTTTGTTTATTGGAGTGCTTTTAAAATAGAAAATATAAGGTGCAGCTCAAAAGCAATTATGATGGTATATTTTCAAACTTTTCACCTGGGCTATTGCATTTCACTCTTTTATGAAGAAGCCAGCAATATTAGTATTCATTAACATGTAATTAGTGCCATTGGTGTGTAAGATGTTTTCAAAATACTGTGCCGCTTATATAAACTCATAAGGACAATTCAGCTGGTAGAATTAATACTATGATTATTAAAGTTTTTCAAAGTGTTCTCCTCCACACACACACCCAGTCTTTATTTATTTCTTGACTCTTGCAACATGAGCATGACCCTATAGTTTTGATGAGTAACCATTCCTGGATGAATCTATTATTATTTCATTAAATTCCAAGAAATTACATTAGGAATCCATTAACCTAATGCAGGGAAAGCAAAGTACATTTGATCTGTCCCAAATACATTTGATCTGCATCGTGGCCACAATCATTATTGAGTAAAAACTTGTTAGAAAAAAAAATATTTCAATAGGCTTGTGAAAGGCCTAATGGTTTCCCTTAGAAATATGCTGATATGGCTCTTACTAACAGCAATTATATTATGCTTGACCCATATTATTGGAAATATAGTGGAAACTACAGGCAGAACAATATATCAAAATAAGTCATTACAATAGAAAATATACTACATAAAAATATATAAAAATATATAAAAACTATATTCTTTTGTCTGAGGGCTGCATTTCATTTTAATTTCCTACTAAGGACTGCAACAGCCATGGTTGCTGATGTCAGGATATTTGGAGAATTAAAAGTTTTAGTCTGTTTGGGTGGAGGTGGAGACCAAATGGATGCAAGACTTAAGGCATCCATTTTATCTTTTAAGCTCCAAGAGAACCTTATTATGTAAACAAGTCAGTTTTGCCTACTGCAGAGGATCTAGGACCTGCAAATAGGATACAAGAGGGCCACATCTAGTAATGCATGCTCAACTCTTTTATAAGTAAATAAAAGTCAAACAGTTCTACCAGGGATTCTAAAACTATTGTTAAAAATATCTTAATTTAGGAAAAACCAGTTGGCTATAGAGTTTAACCGGAAATGCATTTTGCGTCATTTCTTTGGTGAATGGCAATGCTGGAGCCGATTAGAGATGGAAAAGAGAAACCTAGAGGCGAAAAAAGAAAAAATGAAAAGAAAAATGGCAACGCTCTTGGAAGAAGTATCACTGGGGCAACTAACATCAGATTTCTCAAGACCTACCAATAAAATTCACGAGACAGAAGTTACCCAGGATAAACCTGCAAGTGATACAGAGATAAACCAAATAGAGGTTAACAAGCTGACTGAAGCACCATTTGTTCAAAATAATCCCACAATTGCAAAATCTGAAAGAGAAAATTCCTACTCTCCAGGGACAAGTAAAAAATGCAATCTCCATTCACCAAGTCAACCAAAATGGCCATGGCAAATCACCAGAAAACATGCTGCTTTCAATCTTCAGGACCATGCCAGGTTTGGGAATCAAGCAAAGCATTCCTTGCAACATCTTGATCTATCAAAACAAAAGAAATCTTCTGCTATTTTGGCCCCCCTGGAACAGCAGCGTCTGATTGAAGAACAGCAACAACAGCTTCAAGAGCAGCAAGAGCTGATCCGTAAACTTCAGGGCCTTCAGAGGCTACACACTGCTTGGGAGGAGGTTGAGCAAACTACAACTGCTACCACAGTACTTAACATTAACACTCCAGAAATTAAGAAAGAAAAGCAGCTGAGAGAAAATCAATCAAATTACAAGAATGTTAAACCTGAAAGGTACAATAATATCACTGGGATTTTGTTATCTAATAGCTAAGGAGCATCTGGTTCATCTGCCTTGAAGCACACTTCAAGGCAGCATTATGATGTTTGTAATTGTAATTAATAGCTCAGTATCAAATATGATAAAGGTTGAACACTCACTATTATTTGACTAAGTTTAATTAATAGTTTATTTCCATTGCTTTAATAATAATAAAACAATAGTGACTAGTCTAAGGAACTTTCAGTCCAAAATAATTACAGGAAAACAATAGAAATGAGCAGAGGAAAACTATATTTTTATTCAGTTGCATGTGGCTTGCTGCTTTACAGTAAATAAAAGGAGGGTATTTGTAATTTTTATTCCTAGCGCTCAAATACATGGCTAAGAAATAAGATGTCTGTTGTCATGCAAAGGACATTTTTTCTTATAATTAATAAAAAAAAGGGGAGAGGAGGAATAACTAGATGAACAAAATCATACACCATGATGTTTATAAGCGTTTTTTGTAACAGAATCAGAGATCTTAAAATGCTTTCATTTTTAATATTTGTAACATAATTTATTTAAATTGTTACAATTTATTTAGCAACCACCCCACCCCACCCCTAAAAATTGTACATACTATAAAATTCTCAAAAAAAATAAGGCTACAAAGTATAGTGGGGCTGGGGGCAGTCAATGAATCCATATATAGTCATGGAGTATGTAGAATTGTGGTACAAAAAAACAAAAGGACAAAGTCCTGGTATGATATCTTTAATAGGTAGTCATTCTAGTTATTTTGAGTTGGATTTCTAGCCTCATAGAATGTAGCAGAAGATAGAGATCTAATAAGTGATCTGGTCCAACCATCTTCTGAAAATAACGAACTACTGAATTATCCACAACAGATGCCTATTCAGCCTCTAGTGTGAGCAAGTCCAGTTGTTATGGGTAGAACTGCTTCACTTTTTACAATTTTTATTGTCAGAAAGTTTTTCTTAATATATACTGTAGTCTGAATCTCCTTTCTTTTAATTTCAACTGGATGGTCCTTATCCTTCCCTTAATTTAAACAGAAAGCTTCTCTTGTATGATGTGACAGTCTTTAAGAAATGTATAGGCCGTATCTTCTCCTCAGACTTCTCCATAGCACGTTAAAGAGTCACAGATTGTCTGATGACCCTCATAAGGCTTAGTTTCCAGATCCTATCTAGGATAGGATCAGGAAACCAAGCTTTATAAGGCTCAGTTTATTTATTTTAATTCTGAATCTCATGCTTCTGCCTATAGTCTACGTTATTTGCAGAACATTTTTTCTATTTGAAGTCTTTGTTTTCTAGAATGTTAATCCCAAGTCCCTTTCTGTTCTATTGTCATTTTTTCTCCTCTCTCCTACACTTTGGCTTATTTAGGTCAGATGTTCAGCAGCCAGTCACTCAAAAGAGAAGGATTTTGAAAGCACTAGTGACACCACATCCCTTGCTCAGAGGTATGTACCTAAACTTCTGGAGTCTTTCCCGGATGGCTATAAAAAGCTTTAGTAAAATATATGATTGTTATAATACAAATAATACAAATACTATATTATAGCACAGGAATAGTCATGAAATGTGTAATAAATATAGCTGAAGGGCTAATTTTTGTATTGGCCTTCTTTGCAAACTTTTTCAACTCCTATGTGTGAATTATTTCAAACCCTAAACTGTGTGGTTTTCTTTGAATTAAACAATTAAAGTTCTTTTTTTTTTCCTGGACACCATGTTGAATAATATTTTAACTGGACAGGGTGAGGTCACTAGCATTGTGACAGTATATTATAATTCATAAACTTTATATGACCACTGACAAATAATGCCAGTGTATTTCAACCAGTCTCAGAAAGATTAGAACAACTACGGCAAGACATAATTGTAAATATACATATTTCTTCCTGAAATATACACACAAAAGTGTTTAAATGTTTTCTTTAATTAAGTTGATGTGTGTTCAGAATCACATTACATGTAATGTGCATTGTAATAAATAATTTGTTTCTCTTAATGTCTTATGTTGTAAGTCTAAGTACCCTTTATTGTTTATATCAAATTTGTTATTAGTTATTAATAGTTTATACCACATAAGACTAGAGCAAAAGTATTCTTATTAGTTATGAAAAATGACATAGACTTGTCCAACTTCTTTAACTAGTTAAATACATGTACTGTTTGACTTACAATCGCTTAGTGACCTGGCGAAGTTAAACCACCACTGAAAATAGTGACTTGTGACTGTTTTTCACATTATGCCGTTGCAGCATCCCCATGGTCACATGATCAAAATTCAGATGCTTGGCAACTGGTTCATATTTATGATGGTTGTTGTGTCCCAGGGTCATGTGATCATCTTTTGCGACCTTTTGATAGGCCAAGTCAATGAGGAATCCAAATTCACTTAACAACCATATTACTAACTTAAGAATTGCAGTGATTCACTGAACAACTATGGCAAGAAAGGTCTTAAAATGGGGTGAAACTCACTTAACAACTGTCTCACTTAGCAACAGAAATTTAGGGCTCAATTGTGGTCGTAAGTCGAGGACTACCTGTACTGTTGGTAGTCAAGAAACAGCAAAAACAAATGTGGATGCTGGCCTTTTAGATGATCATAAATTCCAGTTGCATTCTAGAGGTTGCCCACTTATAACTATAGTATACAGTCTCTTTAAAATATTTCAGACTTATCTGCCAATCTCAGAATCATCTAATATTTTTTCCCTTGAAATGCAAGATTCGGTTTGAATTACTAGCTAGAATGTTAGAATAATAGAAATATAATTAGAAGTTGTAACTAAGAGTAAAAATTACAGTGAAGCATAAAACAATATCTAATAGCTAAGTGGAAGACTGCAACATCTAATGCTGAATTCCTAAGTAGAAATTCTTAATTATATTAAGATTAATATTCTATGGTGTTCCCTTTTCCATTCAAAATTATTTGCTATTTTTTATAAAACATAAATTACATATTCAAACTATTTCTTCCTTCCAAGTGGTTCTTAAAGTGGTGAAATTGATTTAAATTATTCTCTTGATGAAATCTTTCCTAATTATCATCTCCTGAATCTATGTAACCAGCATAACTTCTACTAAAACTGTAAGATTGCAAATTGAAAAAAGATAAGGGTACAAATTGAAAAAAACCTGAACATTTATTGGGAGAAATGAATGCTAGTAGATTTTATTCTTTTGGAGAGAGTGTCGGAAGCCATTAGCCACTGGCTGTAGTCGCAGCAAATATATTAGCACTTTACAAATTCAAAAAAAGTATTATACCAACTATTTAACATTGTGTAGGTTCTACCTTAGATAGTTTGCCAGCAACATGAGAGAATATTGCTGGGAAATAAATGGTTCAACAAAATGAGAGAGAGAGAGAGAAAGGGAGGGTGTGTGTGTGTGTGTGTGTGTTTGTGTGTGTGTGTGTGTGTGTGAGAGAGAGAGAGAGAGAGAGAGAGAGAATATTGAGTTAATTGAACAATCTAGCCATATTTAGTTTGATATGGATCAGTCAGAAACAAAATTTAAAGCAAAACCGTGCATTTTTCAGGCCTCAGAATTAATTTATCCTCATCATTATGCACCTTTTCCTGAATGTTTTAGCTATGGAAGAGAGAGCAGTTCAACGAGCAGAACGGAGGAGGCAATTGGAAGAAGCAAAACAAAAGCGAGAAAATGAAAAGCTGGCACGTAAAACTAACTTTTGACTTAAATATCCAGCAGATAGACAATAAATATCAAAAGGACCAATGTAATTTTTAAAATACAAACATGAAATTTTATTTATTAGCCTTTTATTTTTTAATCAATTTTTTATGACAAACCCCCCCATCTATCCAAGGAAATAGGCATAAAACAAATTGCAAATCATGTAAAACCAAAATAAAATCGCATCCAAGTTGAGGCACCTATAAAAATTTCAGTCACTTTATAAACTATATACACATGCCAGAGCTTTAATAAATTAATACCCTGGCCCCTGAAGTTGGTTTGCCTTAATAACATGAAAATAACATTTTATACTGAAGAGCAGTTGATAAGTTTTATAGATGAAGAGAAACTGCATGCAAGCAAGGGAGCATGTTAGGGAGAAAGGCACCTCATCTTTTTCTTCTTCCCAGCATAGAAACCAAAATGTCTGTGAGAAGATGGATACAATAGAAAGTGTATCAGATGCATTTAAGATCCCCCTATTTTTCCTCAACAGAACAGCAAACAATTTTGCAACCCACTAGTTTAGACTTAACAAAATAATCTTTTTATCTAACTAGACTACATCTCCAACTAACAAGCTATAATGGTTGTTACTTGTTTTTGATATTTACATTTTACAAGGGAAAACCTGCTTTGAAATGTGTAGGTTTCCTGACTAATTACTGCTGGTAAAGTTATTCTCCACCGTTACTGAAAAGGATTCTGAATAAAATATTATTTTTTACCCTCTTTGTGTGTAAAACACGTACCATAGTCAATGTATCATTATTTAGGTAGGCATCTGCTTTGGAACTTTTGCATTTCTTTAGGACAGGGATTTAAATATGATTTAGCTTGTCTTGTCCTATCCCATCTAAGGCTGAGATGCAAGCCAAAGAAGAAGAACGTCAAAGACAAGAAGCAGCAGAAAAAGAAGCTAAATTAGAGAAGAGGCGAGAAGAGAAGAGATTGCAGCAAATAGTGAGTGGAAGATTGTGCTACCAGCTATCTCACAGATCTATTACTGATTAAACTGGCTTTTCAATATGATTTTGTAATGGCAGTAGTCTAATTCCAGCCATGTCAAAGCTGCTCAGGAAAAAATATAATTACTTTCATTATTTGATAATTTTTTAAAAAAACATCTGTATATCAAGGCTATATTAATGGCTGTAACATAACGTACTAGCCCCAGTCCTGTGTTCTAGAAGTACATTAGCCTAGCATTATTGCTTGAATGATATAAAGCTTCTGAATGGCTTGATCTGAGATTGTGTTCAAACAGTTGGTGGCAGATTGGGAGGAATATTTAGACAGTATGCCCTCAAATGAACCTCCTGAGGTATGAATGAATGACTTCCTTGCCACTGTCATTTGATGCCCTTGCTCTTTCAATCTTATTCTGTCTAGGAGAAAGGACAAAGCAAGTGAAAACTGCTGCTATTGCTGTTGTTAGTCTTAGAGCTGACAAGAGTAAATAGTAGATAGAGAAAGCAACAACAGAGGCAGAAATAAGGCCTTGAAAATCTAAGGCTCAAATGATCATGCTTGAGGTTTTGCAACTTCTCAAACATGATATTCATGAAACTGCAGTGGTCATTCTGTGTTTACAGTCCCTAATAAAAAAAAGATGGTCTATTCAAAATGGAACAGACTGGCATGAAGGAGATGCTTTTGGCAATGACATTTGGAGCCATGTAGATGACCATAACAATATCTCTGTTTCATGCAGTTCAGAAAGAAATCAACAACTGAGCACATGGGTTATACCTGTTTGCCCAAGAAATAGTAATATTTTTAATGAACTGGCCAAATTCTCTAAACTGCTTTTCTGATTTATTAATTACAGAAAGAACTGGAAAAACAGAAAAGGCTAGAGAAGGAACAGCAACTTTTATCCAAAGCTGAGGACCATTACATTAAGGTTCTGCTCAAGCAGGGGTTAAAAGCCTGGAAAAGTCTTACAGAGCAATCTGAAGAAAATATGGTGGTAAGAACTAGAGTAAAAATGGGCATCTAGGGGAAAAAATAGTTTCATGTGCTGAAGATGAATCCTCTGCTATTTTCCAGTGTGTGAAGTGTTGCTGAGTGAAAAGGTTTTTTCATCAAATCAGGTTTCTGTGTTGTGTTGATACAGCATGGACCAACACACCGAGAAGGAACCACTCTCTAAGTCTAGTTTATACAGCCTTGATGGAAAAGCTTTAAAAAATCCTGTATTTCCAACCAAATATCGGAAGACAAGTTTAAAAGAAAGGGGGGAATATAATAGCAATCCAGAATGAATATTAGCGTCCCCAAATGTTTTGGCCCAAAAGGCAAATGTCAGATTGTGACAGCATTTGCAGAAATGGCTTGTATAGCCGGGGTGATTATTTCCAAAATTGGTGCTGTGGAGCTCATTTACTAACGTTTAACTTAGTATTTAAATAAATATTTTACTTAATATATTTTGAGTGGTTTTTTTAAATATATGAACTACCCACAAATCAAGTATACGTATGAACCCCCTCAGTTCAAAGCATATTTCCAGCTAAAGTAAGTAAAGATGCAATTGTGCTGTCAGACTATAACGTTGAAATGGAGAAAAAAGAATGTGCTTGTTCTGGGAATCTGTGTACTTAGTCATTGGACATAATAAAAGGGCCAAGTCAGTGATGTTCCAATGACACAATCTTAGTTACAGGACTCTCCTTGCATCCATTTATACCAGTAACCATGTCTTTTCTTGATCTGTGAATTTAGATGGCGCAGAGGCATCATTGTACTAGGTTGCAGCAGAAGTGTCTTCTTGCCTGGCTTCATCATATGCAAGAAATCCGATCAAGAAAAATAGCTCAAGCTGAGGATCTCTATTGCTCTCAATTGCTTAGAAGGTCTTTCAGGAGTTGGATAAAGGTGAGCAAGAGGGAGGATTTTTTTAAAAAAAGTAATTCTAGGCATTTTCTAAAAGATTCTAATCTAATCTAGACTGGAGGCCAGTAGCTTGGAGTAATGAAGAAGGAGGGAGCATAAAGCAGTGTTTCTTACATTGTGTTCCTTGAAATGCTAGTATTCCCTGAATCCTCAGGTCGAAGACAGGTCGAAGACAAATCTAATACTAGAAAGTGAACTTTCAAGTGGAAAGACACTGAGGGTTTTACTGTATTTTCCATCTCTGTGAAAATGGATTTTCGACAGTCACTATGGTTGGTCAGTAACAAATACTGAATCAAGCTGAAAATGTACACCAATACTATGGTATTCTTTTAGCAATTTTCATTCTAGATGTTGATTATTTATTGATACCAGTAAGTCTTCAGTTAATAACAGCAGTTGGGGTTGGAATTGCCACCGCTAAGCAACACATAAGTAAAACACAATGTCATATGACCATGCTACTTAGTAATAGCAATTTCAGCAGACCCTATTGCCATCATTAAGTGAGGTTGTTAAGCATAGGTTGTTAAGCAAGGACCGGTCAACTTTCTAACTTCCTTCTGGCTTCACCTTGACTTTGTGGGAAGCTGGCAGGGAAGTTTGCAAATTGTGATCATATGACTGCATGATGCTGTGATGTCATAAATGCAAGCTGGCACCAGGAACCCAGATCATGATCATGTGACTATGAGGACTCTGCTGCAGCTGTAGCACCAAGGACCAATTGTAACTAGCAGTTGTTCGGTGCCATTGTAAGTTTAAACAGCCTCTGAATGAGAGGTCATTAAACGAGGACCACCTGTACTGGCAAATGCACACTCATATATCCCATTATGATTTATAATCAACAAACCACATATAAATGAATATAAAACAAGTTCTAATAATATTCTTTATTGAAGTATCCATTTTTTTCAGGAAAGGAGAACAGGCTCTCCCCCCCCCCTCCTTAAGAGAAGTATTGTCTTAGGAAGTTTTAAGAATTTTTTGTGTGTGTATTGCATCACATGCTAAATTGTACATTCACATGTGTACATTGTTAGGGTTTTTTCCTGTGACATATGCAGTAGAATATTTTGTTTCTTCCAACTACTTCTTTTGGTATATTGTTGTGTAAAATGTAAACGTACAGTAATTGAGTGACACCTTTTTCCTTTCATTGGACTTCTTTCAGTATAAGGATTACATACTTACTCTGGAAGAGAGTGCAAGCAAAGTCCATGAAACTGCCTTAAAGAAGAAGTTATTTGGGTCTTGGTTTGATTTGGTAAATGAGGAGAAAAGTATATTGTGGGCAAAACAAAAGACTGCTGATCAATACTTTAACAGGTAAAATTGAATATACTAAAGGCGTTTTTGTTTAGATTGTATTTATTGCAAGAATTATGCAATATGTTCCTTGTTCTTTAGTTTCCTTTGGAATTATCTGAACATTGTGTGCATGCATGCATGCATTTTT
The DNA here is from genome assembly GCA_023970755.1 of Azemiops feae. Classification (NCBI taxonomy): domain Eukaryota; kingdom Metazoa; phylum Chordata; class Lepidosauria; order Squamata; family Viperidae; genus Azemiops; species Azemiops feae. The sequence continues at coordinate 28,260 of JALGBA010000429.1, read as the reverse complement.
TAATGATTCTTTGTCCTGGGAAACAAGGTGCAAATCATGCTTCTAGGATATATAATTTAGATGCAACTTATATGTTAAACTTAACTTTGTGTACAAACCAGCCAGAGAACCATATAACTATACCACTAAATAGAATGAGCCATACCAGTTAGAAAATCTGGTTCTTCCCTTCTAGTAATGTGCTTAGGCTGTTGGCTGTTATTGGTTACTGTTCAGCCCATATTTTGCTCTACAGAAAGCTAATACTCCTAACAATACAATATTATTCAAAGGTATCCTTTACTGAATTCAATGCTTTTTTTACATTTTAACTTCTGCATAACACAGTGTAGAAGTTTGGTTCTAGCATATGTCTATCCTCTTGTCATTTGGCGCAGATGCTGAGAATGACCAGCCATTGAATAAATTTGACAGAGAAAATAATGGACCCAGTACCATGGTGGGGAAAAATTAAGATTTAGTAAACTTAGTCCATTATATGTATCAACACTTCATCTGGAAAATCCATATTCAATTATCATCACAGAAAAAAATTCTAAGCAACAGCCTTTATATACGACTTAAAAACTAAATAAAGTTCCCTTAGAGTTGTATATAACACTTCATGGGAACAGCCATGGACTTTTTTTTGTAACAGAATGTAACTGCTTTCTGGGGTGTTTTTTAAATTTCTAAATTAACCCCTAGCTTTGAATTATCTGGATATCTCAGGTTTGACTGATAGTTCCTAATTCAAGAAAAAGCCAGACAGATACTGTCACTCATTTACATGTGTAAAAATTACAGGTAACTAGAGTTTATCCAAATAAAAATGTTGATATTCAAAATGTACTGTATTCAGGTTTTTCTGGCAAAATGCTGAGGTTTACTTATCGAAATTTGTCTTGCATTGTTTAGAAGGCCCATTCCCATTTGGGCACTGTGTTTAATGTTTGGCTAAGCATGTGTCTAATGGTAGATGCTTTTACTAATATATAGGTTTTGCTCTATACTAAACAGAACACAGGCTTATTTTAGACTGAATAAAATCAGAATCTTACTATTCAGAGGAAAAAGTGGTATTACAAAATAGAGACAGAATTCCAAATCCTTTTCTTTTAAATTTTAGAACTAAAAAGGGATTATCAGAGCAAACCACAGAGAAAACTAAATGTATATCTCTGTCAATTTGAGTGTATCACTTACTTAAAAAAAAACCACAAATAAAAGTTATAAATGGAAGAGAAGCATCTCTGCATAAAGGTCTTTTGGATGGCAGTGTGATTGATTAGTGATAAGCTGAGTTGGGAAGAATCCAGGTTCATATCCTCACCTAGCCACAAAGCTCATTCTTTGTTTAATTTACCTCACAGGGATAGAAAGATGTGGCAATAATATGTTTTGGGAAGAAAAAGTGAAAGGCAACCTAATAATTAAAAGCTATTAGGAATATATTCCACTCACTAGGAATGATGTGCAATGTAAGAAGAAAAGTGTTCTGATAATATTTAACAATTTAAGTACCTGTTTTTCTAGAGTAAATTTGGTTACTGCCCTCCTGTCCCTATCTATGAGGTATAATACAGAATGCTGGATTACATAGGCCCTTGACAAATATTCACTTCACTTTCATGAAGATGAAACAGCTGTTATGTTTGAGATACCATTCCAGACATAAAATCTTGGCAACTAGTTTTCTACATGGATAGGGAAAAACTTTCAGTATCTTTTATAATGATTATAAATATTGAGATACTGTGGTTTCTGAGCATGAATAGACTCCCTTATATTTGTCTGGAGATTAGTGATATTTAGCATCTCTTTTCTTTTCTCTAGGGAAATTCCCTATCCAATAAGCTGACATGTTCCTGAAAAATAAGGAGGAAATAGTACATTGTTTTATAATCACCTCTGCCTCAATATAATAGCATATTTTTAAAGCTGTTTATTAAATATGGGGCAAGTATGAGAATAATTTATTTTAATAAATTATTAAATATTATTTTAATAAACATATGCATGCCTGCTTACAATTCTACTGCATTTTCCCCCTTTTATACATTGTGTGATACAGGAGAATGATACTACTTGCATTCAGAGCCTGGCAACAGTTCCCAGCTCAGATGAAAGAGGAAAGAAAAAAAGAAGAAAGACTAGAAAAGTTAAGAAAGAGAGTATCTGAAATTTTGCCAAATTTCCAAGCGTGACAAAAGGATTTCAGACCAGAGGACAAATGGAACTTGGAAGGGGAAAAAAAATCCATGTAACCAATACTCTCTTGAGACTGACTCTGTAGCACCATTTCAGTAAACTCATTCCTGTGTGCCTTTTTCCTTCTATCAACAATATGGCAGCATCTTTGGTTTGCAAGGAAATCCTACTGAATGTCTTAGAATTTGTCTATTGCTGTTCAGCTGTTAAATGCCCACAGTGTGAACATAGTGATGGTCCTTACTCTTTACCTACATTAAGGCATTTTCTTGTTGTCTATGCCAAACAGCTGTAACATAAATGCAAAAACAACCAGTTAATCAATACTAGCTACCCTTGGTCTTATCCCTAGTTGCTCTGAGGCAATCAGTTTCCACAATACAGGGATACACTTCTATGGTCTCTAGTAATACAAGATCTTCTCAAGGGAAATAGCTTCAGCCCCTTCTATATGTAATTGTAAAGGAAGTCTAGAGTTGGTAGAAAAAACTAACAGACAGTAATTTCATTGGTAAAATATGTTTACAGTGGAAATCTTGCTCATTTCTGAATCTCCTTTCCTCCTTTCTAGATAATGGCCTTATTGCATGCAGCTTTTTTTTTTTAGTTTCACATCTGTCACAAAACCAGATCATACAGGCAATTATTTTATAAAATGCTTACTCAGTTTAAGCATAAAGGTATGGAGGGTTTCTTTGTCCATTAGTGATGCAAATATGATTTTACTCTCAGATATATAAGGTCCATGTTGGTCCTGGCTTTCAAATTCAACTACTACACATACTTTTTTGGTAGTAGTCAGTTTGGAATAGAAACTTTGGCTATTCTGGGATTGTTTATCAGAAAAATGCTATAGGAATTTTTATAATTAAGACACTGTCAGTTAGCAGCAGGTTTCAGGAGTTACAGTTCAAATGCTCAGTGCAACTGAGGTGATTAACAGTATAATTTTTGTGTTTTAATTTCTATAAACCACATGATTTGTGAATGCACTTGAAGGCCTTTCTCTGCCGAAGAAGTTAATTGGCTGCATCCAAAGTTGTTCCAATATTCTAATTAAACTTATTAAATGTTATATGTTATATATATATTTTTTAAAATCTATGGACGCGGGTAAGAAGCCCAAATTATGTCAACCCTATACTAAAAAATACAATCATTTAAGTAGCCCACTTCAAAAAGAATACAGTAATAAATAGAAGTTAAAGCTATGGAAAAAAACCTCAGCAGTGATCATCCCAATCAAAGCAGGATCAGTATTAGAAATCTGCAATAAATCCAAACTAAAATGTAGTAGGAACATTTGTATCATCCAAGAGATTCTCTACTACTCAGATTACAGAATATGTAGTAAAGTGCCATTTTCAATTTCTAAGGTTATTTATTGCAGTGAATTAGAACCTGCTTATTTTTTTACCTAAGGTAAATATAAGCCGTATTTTCACGTCCTATGAAATCTCTGCCTTGTCTGCTGATGCATTATGTTACTGCAAATGTCACACTAATTAGAATCCCTGTTGTGGAAATCTTAAGAAATTAACCTACAATGTTACATTGATGAAACCAGTGTTTCACTTTCTCCTGCTGCTAAAAGAATCAACCAGCTGGTCAGCTGAAAAACTGTTGAATCCATACATTGCAATTCATGAGAAATTCTAGTTTAGAGAAGGGTGAAAAAAAGCCAGCAGCTGAAGAGTGCTCCCCTCTCTCCTCTACAGAGAAGATTGTGTCAAAACATGCATCATGATACAAAATTGGTGACTTACGTGCTTGCGTTCAAACACATGGGAAGTATGCAGCAACAGAACTTGCATCATAACACCTTCATATACCTTGTTTTGACAATCTAAATTTGCTGGAGGTGCCCATCTCAGTAGGCGTCACTACAGTTTATCCATGTGTGCTGCAATTTTTTTCTCTAAAACTTCTGGTTTAGCCAGGAGAAAATCACATAGGACAAAGAAATAGATGCTGAGGGATGTGCTAAGTGTTTAGTTTCACTCACCTCCAATGCCTGTTATATTATTCCAAGCTGAAGGAACTTTTAGCTTTAATTGCTACTGATATATTTACTTTGCCTGTATTGAAAGAAGATACTACTTTTAATTTTATTTGGAATTTTGCCAACACAGAAACACTGATTTCGGTGTAGTATAGGTGAAAAATTCTCTGATAACTGCAAGAATACAGTAGTGGTCAATTTGGAGAACGTTTTAGCCAATGACCACAAGCACAGTTGAAGCCTAATTTCACTGCATGCACACTCATTATTTCTCTACACAAGCTCGGATCTGTAATCCAGATACTTCCTGATAAGCCATCATACTGTTGCCGAGATCCCACAAATAGGAGGTAAATGCAGTGTACTTGGAAGACTTGGGATGCATGTTAAATTGCCATAAGGCTATAGCAACTATTATACCCCAAATTTAGTATTTTTTTTTTAAAGTAGCTATATTATCACCAATTTTTATTAGCCTTCTGCTTTCTTATGAGCAATAAACTCAGTAACAATCATTGTAAATCAGTTGAAGAGCAATACAGAGAATGAAACGGATTGAAAACAAAATTCTGGCAGGCAGCTTAAAATAGCTTTACAGTATTAGGTACCTAAATATATGCCTTCTTATAGTTAATATTTTGTTGAAATAGTCTCTTTTCCCTCTGAACAGGTTGCTGATAATCTTGGGTTTATATAGCCTACTTAGAAAATACCACATCCAGAGATTTACAAAACTAAATGTACTATTTGCATTGGAAGTTCACCAACTCGTAAGGTAATCTCCAAAGCCAGGCAAATTATTTTGACAACTAAGGTAATTCATACAGATGCCTTTCACTGGCACAGTGTACAGTAATAACTATTGTTTCAGCATTCACAATACACAAAACCAGCTGCCTAAAAGGGTCATTGTTCAATCTATTTTAAAAAGTGCAGTAGTCAACCCAGATCTGAGGCACATGGTAAAGATCTGTGTGCTATATTTACACATTTGTAAGACACTTTTAAAAGAGAGATTTATATTTCTCACATTCATATGTATCCTTCAGCCATCTGAAGCCCTGGGAATTTGCCAGTTGTCAGTCTGAGAATCCTTTGTTGCAAGCCAATCATTATTGACCTCAACTTCTTTATCAATGTGGTTACTAAGAGTTCACATTAGCCTGTTGGTTCACAAACAATCCATGTATAACTCCTCTAAATCTAAAGAGCCATTTGCTGGTCATCCACAAGTTTGCTTTGCCTCAAAAAAAATATTCGTTCTTTAAAGAATAAATAGAGACAACTTTAAATGATATTCTTCCATTTTGTGTTCATCTATTATTAGAAATCATACACAGAATAAAGTTATACAAGTTTTTTCTACAATTTATAGGGAAATTTATTCTAGGGAGATTTATAGAACTTCCCTATTAGTACCCTAATTTTTTTCAAGTAACTTTTGACTGCATAGTTAGTAATAATTACACTTTTTATTTCTAGTTTCAAAAATTCTGAATATAAAACATCAGTTTAAATTCCCTCCATTCCCTGCAACCTATTAGCAATTAGGCTTATCAATATACATATAAAATTTAACCCACCTTCCCATCACCCTCATATTTAAAAAAACATAAAAAGAACAAAAGGATAGCCCAGTGGTGGCGAACCTATGGCACAGGTGCCAGAGGCGGCACTCAGAGCCCTCTCTGTGGGCACGTGTGCCATCGCCCCAGTCCTAGGCCTTCAGCTGGGTTTTATAAAACATTTTCGCTTTAGGCCTCCGCCGCCATGTGCAAAAAAAAAAAAAAGGTTCAATCAGTCAATTGCAACTTCTCGTGGGAAAAAAAAGATTTTGCAAAGTTGGAATTGATTGAACTTTTCCCACCCAGTCTGCCATTACCACCGCAGCCACGCCTACCCAATGGGCCATGCCCACCCAATAGGCCACACCCACCCGGCACTCGACGATGCATAAGTGGGTTTTGGGTTGCAGTTTGGGCACTCAGTCTCTAAAAGGTTCGCCATCACTGGGATAGCCACTGTAGTTTATTGAATCATTGTTTTTAATGGTGAAATTGTGCTATAGCTTTATTCACTTGAGTAATTACATATATTTTAAACATTTAACATTGTATTAATATCAAACATTAAAGTTATAAAAAATATTGCACTATGCAAATTTATAAAATATTTCAAAATTAAATAACCAAATAGTTCAGATAGAAGCAATTTTGTAATATTCATCACATATTCCAACTGTGAAAAAAATCTAAGAATTGTAAACCAACAAGAAAGCAAATGTCCTGTTTTCTTAACATTCTCTAATGTACAGTGAGATGGAAAAAAGATTTTGGAAAAGATAGTTATTTATATATAAGCAAAAAAAAACTTTATTTCTATCCTGCAAGGGCAAAATACATTCATGATTTGATTAAAATCAGAGAACATATTAGATGTTAGGCAATTATTACTTGCTTTAGAAAACATTTTCATCACAAATGATTTTAAAGACAAACTAATTTGGTATAAAAAAGCACCATTAAAACAGTTTTTTCGTGTGTGTGTGTGTGAAAAGCTGTTGATCCACTGAGATATATATTACTTAAGTCAGGAATATGGCAATGGACTTATAATTGCATAAATGCAAACTAGCAGCTTCTGTTTCTCAATGAGCTCACAGCAAGTTTCATATTACTAACATTTGATCTTGATCAATGAAAGCAACACAGGAAGCCTACTCCTTAAAAATTCACCATAACCTCTGGACTAAAATTCACTGAGTAACACAGAAGAGATTTTAAATAGAAAATGCTGTTATACAACCTTGTTTCAGAATTGTAGAATTCCAAAGGCTAGTTGGTATTTATCAAATTTAGGCACTGCCCATCATAATATCTAAATGACTCTGGGTTCATTCTAGATTATATTCTACTTCGTTGCAATACACAATAAGTGCTTAGAAATCTCTTTGTTAGCTTAATTGTAGCTACATTGAATTGTCTTTACATGGCAACTCTTCCTTCAAAAAATTGTGCTTTATGTTTCTGACATTCAGGAGACAATCCTTTCAACTTTCCCAAGGAAAGCTAAAAAATTGAGGATTGTGATTTTTTAATACATTCCATTGTTCCTTGCAACATTCCTTCATACTGTCAATGTCTAGCTTATCCAGATTGCGTTCTGACAGCAATACTTTATCAGCTTCTTTGGGTTCTATGAGGATGAGGCATGGAGGCGACATTGCACATTTTAGTGCTTTGGAGGGGGAGGGAATCCTCTTAAGCATATATCAGACATGTCAAACTCGCCATGTCACGTGACGTCGCGCAACGTATCGGGACTGTTTTGCCATTGCCGGCAATGGGGTGGGCGCGGCTTCCGAATGGTGCGTCCGGCCCGCGGGCCGGCAGTTTGACACCCCTGGCATATATCAATAATTTCTTCAGATATGGCTATCTACCCTAAAACATATTTTGGTTGTATAATTAAATATGTACATTTTACTATTTCAAGCGAATATTAAAAAGAGAAGCTTGAATTATATGCATGTTTTAAAAAATTGAGGATTTTGGTTCTTGTTACTGGCTGGCTACTCAGAAGATTACATTTTTATTGGATTTTAGCATGTACATAATCCTATAATGGGGTTAGTATCATCTTCTTTGGAATTATATATATACATATGTTATATATGCAACTGCTTTTCTCAGTATAATTGGACCTTTTTTCACAATTTGATTGCACTGTAGTTTATACAAATCATACTAGTATGATTTAAAATGTTTAAAATTCAATTTGATGGATTTTTTTATAAGGCCCTAAAATAAGAAACTACATTTAGGTTGATCCATAATCAGCTGTGATTTTAATCATGTGCAATTTACAATATCCTTTTTCAATCAAAAGTAGTTGTTGATTTTATGATTTTGAATTTGGGTGTTTTAAGGGCTTGCTTTTACTACTTCATTTTATTTACTATATGAGAGCTTAAAGTTTGCTGTTGTGGTTAAGACGTCAGGCTAGAAATGGGAGACTGTGAGTTCTGTTCTTGCCTTAGACACAAAGCCTGATGGGTGTCCTGGGCTAGTCAGTATCTCAGCCCTGGGAAGGAGGTAAAGGCCACTGAAAAAAACTTTGCCAAGAATGTTACGGGGACTTGTATAAGCAGTCTTCAAGACTCAGACACAAATAAATGAAGGGGAAAAAATATTAATATGCCATCTGACTCTCGGCAACTCTGGGCAGTTCATATAAATTTATAAACTACTTAAATTCATGCAGAAATAGCTTTTGCAATTCTGATCTTACATTGTTCATTATGAGTCATTTTGAGGCAAGGAATATTAATTAAAAGCATTTGTATTCTCAAAGTAAGGGGGTAATGAAAAAAAATACTATGCAACTCACAGCTTTAAAACAAGCCCATCCTATAGGCACTTATATATCTCTCTGTTCTAATACAAAGATATTAAGGAGTACAATATTGGAGAGCTCTTCCTTTTTTTGGTAAAAGCATGAAAATGACGGAAGTTCTCTTTTTAATTCCTTGTGTCCATTAACAAAATTCAGGATTTATAACAATAAAGTTTTAAAAATTCAAATGTTTTGGCTACAATATATCATGATTAAACAACACTGAGAACTTTCTCCACTATCCAGTTAATAACTCTCTTTGCATGAGGGGTACATGACATGGATTTTGTAATTTGTTAAGTTATTTTGTATTTTAATTTGATTTATTTTCTCTCTTTTAAAATAATGTTCAGGTTCATTACAGTTTGAAATGTAGGAAAACTTGTATCCTATGGTGTAGGGATTGACTAGATAGCTTTTAACATTCCTAAACTGAAAAGATCATTTACAGAAGATACTATCTGGATACTATCTCCTGATAAAAGTTCCTTAGTGTCAAATGGTGTCTGGTTATCTAACTTCAAACAAGCTTTGTAGTTGATTTACTGTGCAAGGAGGGGTTACTCTTATCTTATCCAACCAACTTTCCTCTTTCATTTTTCTTTGTTGTGTTAACTATAAAAAGGAATGTAAAATGGGTCTCAGGGTTCTTCCTTTTCATAGAGAAATCTCAGTTTAACAGAGTACCCTAATAAACTGCTTTTAAATGATCTTCCAACATGGTTGCTTATTAGGAAGGTAAACCGAGGCAGAACCTAGGGCCAGATTTGGCTATCAGCGTCAGAGAAATGCATAAAATTAAGTATGCAGCCTGTTAAATTTAGGGTATGAATCCAAAGAAGACAGGAATTCCAAACAGAAAAATCAGAACCAGAAAATAGCATATTAGGATCACTCATATAAACAACCTGCTTCTCCACAATTCATAACTGATATAGGAGATTGGAAAGTTGTGGTGTGAAACTCTTGTGCTCAAAGCTGAATACCTTTGCCTTCACAATAAATGGTCCTCTTTTGAATCTTTAGTCAGGTTTCTTGAATCTTTCCTGGGAGATGTAGGGGGCTGCACTACATATGAAGAAACCATGTATTAAAGGCAATTCATTCTGTTGTAACTGTACGACTATGCCTCCCTCAAATCTATGGCTTCCCAGCATAATACTCTGACCACGTGATTCATATGTCCATATATGCCACAGAATGAGCTGAGAACAGAAAGTATGAGCTGCCTTCAAAGAAATGCTAAAACCTCAAGGTCATAGCAACCTCAACAGGGAAGTCTCTGCTTCTTTCACTTGGGATGGTTGTTTTTATATTTCCATTCCCTCACCTGAGACTAATAGGTATCAAGTGAAGAATATAAGCAATCACGATCATACTGAGGTCTTCCTACAAAACATTTGGTATGTGCATATTTTTGAGAAAGTGGTATTGCAGTTTGCTATATGGCTTAAAAGGATCCTCATATTCCAGTCTTCATTTGCAATAGATGAGAGCTATTTGCCCAGAATGCCTTTAGGTACATATGATAACATTAATAATTAAAAACTCCTTCATACAACATTTTCAGCAGTCTGCTGCAGATCAGATGAGCGCAAGGTGAAAAACTGGATCCAATTGTACAGAAAACCTCGATTATATTGGTCCGTGTCCACCACCATACCCCATAACAACTTCCGTCCAGTATTCTCCCGTAATGCAATACGAGCTTCCCTTTCAGTCATGTTATAGCTGATATTCAAGAGCTGAAGAAGAAAGATGTAGCTCATACCAGAAGTTACAATGGCACAATACCATACACAGGTGAATGTCAGGGCTGAACTAAATGAGGAAGAGAAAGCAAGAATATTCTGTTTAATATAGGCATGATTAATAGAAAAGTTCATGAACAAAAATAATTTTCCAATGATAGTCTGGAGCATTCTCCTGTTTCTGGTAAATTTCAGTAGCAAGTAAACCATGTGTGTAACTTTAAAGCAGTGGCTCCCAACCTTTTCTATACCCTGCACCTGTGGAAGGCTTCCGATATATTCTCGCACCCCTTACAAAATATATGCATATACACTATAATTTTGAAACTAAACCCAAGTTTTCGCACCCCCTGGAATATCGTCTCGCATCCCCAGGGGGTGAGAGCACCCCCGGTTGGGAACCCCTGCTTTAAACCATCTAACTCTATATTTGTTAGATTAAATATGGGAATAGAATGGATATTCTTATTCTATTCTAACAACGTACAAGATGGAATTATTTGTAGTGACTCTCTGCCACCAAAATCACTTCTCCCTCAGAAGATGTGTTTGTTTCCCTTGTTTTAATATAAAGCTGATCTAGGAGGATACTTCAGTCCTTCGATATGCACGTGTTATCTTCCTAGTTGCCCTATTAATGCTTTTGTCAGTGACTTTTTATTAATATTATCTTACTCTTTTTAGCACACGTATCTATGACTACTTTCGGGATGAAAAATATATTTAAATGACTGCAAATAAGTGGTACTTTTTTTCTCCAGAAATAACTTAAGTGAACTCAAGATTTTAACCCAATACAAAGTATACAAAAAATAAGCCAATGTGGAAGCACACCCCATATAAATGAAGCTAGAGAAATATACCCTTTTCAGTTAAAAAAAGGTAAGAAGAAAGTATGTGAGCTCTTGCTAAGAGACAAAAAGAGACCAGGACATTTGAGATAAAAGAAATTTCCTTGCATCATCTTGGAAAGCAATTACATTTTCCTTATGAAAGTGCAAAATTTCTTATGTAAATGAACAAATAAAATTATCATAGAAGTCCTATAATTTTCTTTTTAGGGATTATCTTTACTTGATCCTATCAGTTAGTAAGCATTTCTCTCACCTGTATTCTCCATAGACACCAGGACAGTAGAACAGAGCACTGAGGGTGTTTTTTCCTGTACAAATGGTATCCAAAATCAAAGAAATCCCATATACTGAAGTGAGCAGAAAAAGGGAGAGAGCAAGGACAAAAGCTTGATGGTTCTGTTCTCCAACACAGTTGTTAATCCTCCAAGAAACAAAGGGAAAATGTGATATGATAGTAACATGATTTAGAAAAAGCTAGAATCTAAAGTGCCCATTAAGTACTTGGCTTCATTTTTTAAAATCTGAAATGTCTAATCACAGTTTACAAAGTAAACACAACTACTTTGCTAATTTGGACAAAATAAAGGTACAAGTCTCAAATCAGAAAAGGAAGATGATTTTTCTTGGGGGGGGGGGTTCAAGAGACATTTGTATCAAAATAACTCAGGAAAAGCATGCTGTACCCCTTAAGAGGAGCTGCTAGGGAAAAAAAAAAAAACCTCATTGCTGAAACAGGAACAGCCTCAGCCAATCAGAAAAGGTGAGACCAGAATTGTTTATGATCTATATTCCAAAAGATTGTAATTCTATTTATATGCTTCAAAGACTATGTGCTTGCTATTTAACAAATGTTTTGCACTAATCTTTATAAAATAAACTTGGGTAAGAATTGTCCAACTTAGCAGATGCTGCACACCATTCACTATCTGCTTACCTTAAATGGCCCAATCGGTTCTTCTGTTCACCTCTGCCAAGTTCCGTGTCAGTTTTTTTTGTAAGGAAATCATTTCAAATCTGTGATAGCCTTATATCCATAGAGGCAATTTAAATCATAGAAAACAGGCCCAAGATGATGTGTGCAGATAACTCTGATTTTTCGCCCTACAGAAGCTCTGAAAAAAATCATTCTGGTTTCTTTCATGTGAATTGGAAAATTAGTGATAATGCTCTGATCTATTATATCACCCTGTTTATATCACTAAACAGGGTGATATAATAGATATTCAAAGTCCCTTAACTCTTACATCCTGATGGTATGATTTACCTGCAGAAAATCCTGTATTTCAATTCTGCCACCTCTAGGCAGTAATGGGAATGCTGATATTTGTAACTTTGAACAGAAATTCTCCAACTAATGGCGAATACAGGAAAGCTCAAAGATAAAGGCTTTTCAATCTGTTCAACAGAGATAACATATCAATGAAACCACTCACATACAGATAAAACCAAAATAGAGAAAAATATTTTAGAGAGAACCACAGCTTGCTGGCAATAGAAGTGTTAGAAAAAAACAAAGGCCAACTAAGGAACCTACCAGACACAGTGATGATCCAGTCTCTTCACACATCTGCCACATATTCGGCAGTGCCCAGCTCGAGCTGGTCTAACCAAGTGACATTTGGTGCACCAGTCCTTTGCGCCCTGACCTGTCCCTTCTTCCAATGTTATGGAGTTGCTCTCGGTGTTATTGTGTATAGCAACACCAGAGGCAGGTACTCTGCAAAGCCCACTGGAGTTTCTCAGGCCATTCTTATTGAACATGTTATTACTGCAACTATTTTGGCAAAGTGTTTTGTCACTGCTCATTTGGCTGAAAAGGTAGCCAGGGTCTTTCTTGGCTCGATGTAAGGCTGCAAGCATCAGGATTAACCCACAAGTAAGAAGAGCCACCTGACTGTATTCCACATGGCCCCGGGGAACCACTTCCAGGAGAAATACATAGTACATGTAACCTAGGGAAAATAGCCCCAGGCTTAAGAAGAAGAGAGTCTGACCTTTCTTCCTATGTGTGAGGTAGTAATACCATAGTACTAGTATAGGAAGCAATATCAGAATGACGAGGGCCAAAAGAAAGTGCAAAGCTGCTATGTGAAGGAAAAAAGGAAGCAAGATGATTGGCGGGAGGAGGCTGATATCGATCTTTACAGCCCCTCGAATCCATGGGAAACGGAAACGATCTATGAAGGTTTCTGTGATTCTCTCTAATATTCCAGGAGGCAAAGATTTGCAAGTCATCCACCTGTTAAGAAAAAGCACAGATTCTGCTCATATTAGACCAAACAGAGCAAGAAATACATTTTTGCTGACTTCTGTCACATTAACTTGTACTGCATCCGAACTTTAGATTCTACTTTTACAGGAGATAAACATGCTTTTCTAAGGACAAGTTTACACAAGAAAAAACAGTAGCACCTTTGGACAATCACCAGCTGCAGACAAGTTTCTGTTCTTTACATCACACACAAGAGAAGCAGAGCCATAGTCCAGAAGAGAACACATGACACATTTCAACATTTCTATCCTACCATCTGCTAATTGAATTGGACCACAACTCCCATCACTTTCAAATCTAGCAGTGATGGATGCTGTAATCCAACAAACGTGGGGGACATTGGTTTAGGAAACACCCAACTATGCTATCAGCAAAAATACAGCTGGTGAGGAGTTCATCTTGTGCTTTAAAATTTTAACCTATGCAAGGCAACAGCATCCCTAGCCAACAAAGTTATTTGTGCAGAAAGAAGGGACCTGTAGATCCAATGAATCAGAAAGACACCAGGATGGGAAGGCGGAATCTTTTTTTTATCCACCTGGACTACCAGCTATGTGGGTTGGACCTATCCTAACACCTACTATATATTCTAAACCACGTGAAAACCCAGAGCCACCCATCAAGGCCAGTGAAATGCCAACAGCAAGGAATTTCCCCGCCTCCTCCCTAACGAAGTCCCAGCTTGAGGAAATTCTCAGAAAGAGCCCCCACGCCTTACCTTTCACAGCACTCATCGAGGTCCTCACATTCGCAGAGACACGCTGCTAGGTGGCTCCTTTGGCCCTTCCGATCGAGATACTCGCAGCAACAGAGCGTATCTTCCAGCTCCGCGGCTCTCGCTCTTTTTCCCGCCCGTTTGACCATGTTTCAGCCACGTAGCAACAGTAACAGGACCTTCCCCTGACCACGGTCCGCATCGAAAAGGAGCGTGAGAGTGGGTGGGTAGAGACACGTACTTTCCAATCAGACCAAGCGGAACGTTCAACTCTAAAGAACTCTGGTGAAAGTAAGCCGCCGAAGGCTGAATTTTGGAAAAAAAATTCGCGCAGACAAAAGACGTTGGTAAACGCTCACGGGCGGAAAGACTTTCCCCAGGTTAACTCCACTTGCTATTAACTCCATTTAACCACCTGTGACCGAGCACCGAACAATACAGGATTCCTGTAGGAATGGATTAGATAAAACACAGGATTCCTCCCCGAAGGACACGCTACTGAATCACCCTGGCCGTTCTATCAAAGTAAAGCACCACCGCTACAACCTTCATAGAAGCAATTCTTGCCAAGTCCGTGACTCCCCCGCCCCGCGACTCTTGTTGCCATTCTGACTTCCAACTTCGTGAAGGCAAGGAACGAAACGAGGAAAGGCTCCCAGCCCCGCCTTTCCTTGGCCACGACGATTGGTGGGATTCTCGACACGGTCCGCCTCGTTTTATTTTAATCACTCCTGCTTAAAAGGCACGACCCCTCCCTTCTTGCAGTTCTCCCCTTAAGTGGCCTCACGGCAACCTGAAGCTTCCGGCTTCCTTAGAACGCCGGTTTTTTCCTTTCTCTTTGTGACGTCACGGAGATCGGCCCACTGCCGGGAGGAATAGCGAAGGTGTGGTTTACCTTAATCTCAATTAGTGCCGTGGAACAGCTGTGAGCGCAGACTTTAAAGAACTCGTCCGCGATAGTGAAGATTCCACCGACTATAAATAAGGAGAGCGGAAGTACAGTCTATCGCCAACTACCTTTTGGTCTCGCGTTCAGATCCAACCCATGTACGGTAGTTAAATTACGTCGTCAGGAGCTAAAATACGTTGAGTTAATGCACGATTCGGCTCTTATTACTTTCATGCCCCAAAAGTTTTTGCTCCCGAGTTTCGCCGACCGATCGATTAGGTCCGCTTATTTTGGCTGTCTTGCATTTTTCCCCCCATCAAAGTGAGTTAGGTTTATCGATTGATGCTTCAATTACTTCAGCAAATTTATATACTATGCCGTAATTACAAGAAGGATATTGGACCGATCGATTACTTCTGTGACAGGCAAAAACTTTTCAGGCATATTTTGCTAGTGACAGGCAAAAAAGAAACAAATACTGTAATTATAAGGAAGAACACAATGCCATAATAAAAAAAACAAACCTATTTATATCCACTCAGTGGTCAAAGCATGAATTTATTCTCAGTTCTTAATATTCATGCATAAAGGCAAAGCTAATGGTATGTCTGCACTTTGTCCATTTCCTGCCACTAAGATGCACTAAAACAGAAAAATCAATTTCTTCTAAAACAGTTCAAATTATAAACTAGTGATAGTTTTAGCCATGCCTTTGATAATGTAGGTGGATGGGTAAGATCTCATTTCCTATTTTATGAATCCTTTCAAAAGAATTAAAAGGTCTTAATGTACCATTTTTTAAAAAAATGTAATTACAGGTTAGTTGAACAACCATTATGTTTATACAGATAGTCCTTGGCTTACGACCACAGTTGAGACCAGAGTTTCGGTGGCTGAGCAAAGCAATTATTAAGTGAGTCATGCCCAATTTTATGATCTTTTTTGCCATGGTTATTAAAGTGAATCACTGCAGTTAAGTGAATCATAAAGTAAGGAAATCTGGCTTCCCCCATTGACTTTGCTTGTTGGAAGACAGCTGGGAAGGTTGCAAATGGCAATCACGTGACACCAGGATGCTACAACCGTTGTAAATACATAAGGTAATTTACAACAGTCGTGTCCAACTCTAGGGGTTAGGGTTAGCTGAGGGAGCCAGCGTTGACCAAAGATGCTTCCATGGTCATGTGGCCAGCATGACTATACACCAGGGGTCCCCAACCCCCGGTCCATGGATCGGCACCGGGCCACAGCATGCCAAAAACCAGGCCGCGCAAACAAGCAAAGCCCCATCTGCGGGATGCAGGCAGTACATGAAACCACG
The DNA here is from genome assembly GCA_023970755.1 of Azemiops feae. NCBI lineage: Eukaryota > Metazoa > Chordata > Lepidosauria > Squamata > Viperidae > Azemiops > Azemiops feae. The sequence goes on along the minus strand of JALGBA010000429.1, from coordinate 11,871 downwards.
CCCCCTCCAGTCCGCAGAAAAACCTCTCCATGGAACTGGTCCCTGGTGCTCAAAAGGTTGAGGACCTCTGCTATACAACAAAGTGCACCGAACGCTGTTAACTTCTCACCAATTATACCTGTTTATCTACTCAACTTTACATACTTTCGAACTTTAGGTGGATAGGAGCTAGGGCAAGTAATAGGAGCTCCAGTTGCCAAGCGCCCAAATTTTGATCAGATGATTGTGGGGATATTGTGAGGAACAGTTATAAGTCATTTCTTTCAGTGTTGCTGTAACTTGAAATGGTCACTAAATGAATGAATGTCAATTAAGGACTACCTGTATTCCGTTTTTTAAATTTCCATGAAAATGTTTCTATTTACCCATACATTTGGGGGAAGATAAACAATATGACAATAAAAGATCCATGTAACAGAGGTAGTTTATCAATATTTACTTACAAAATAACTGATTGCTATGAGTCCCTGCCCCTATTATGAAATGGCAGTAAAATAAATTCAAGTGATCTAGCTTTCTTTCACCTGTTTTTAATACAAGACAGCTATTTAATACTAGTAGATGGAATATGGAAACGTTTAGCCTAGGTCCATGATACAAAGTAATAATTACATGAAAAAATTCAGGATTAGCTAGCTCAATAATGTTTCTATATTTACCAAGTAGAAGCCTCATTTTCTAATTGCTTTGGAATGGAATGGAATGGAATGGAATGACAATTGGAAGGAACCCTGGAGGTCTTCTAGTTCAACCCCCTATACCATTTCAGACAAATGGCTGCCCAATCTCTTCTTAAAAACCTCCAGTGATGGAGCACCCACAACTTCTGAAAGCAAGCCATTCCACTGATTGATTGTTCTAATTGTCAGGAAATGTCTCGTTTCTAGATTAGATCTCTCCTTGATTAGTTTCCATCCATTGCTTCTATCATGTCACCCCTAGTACTTTTTTTTATTAGACTAGACATACCTAGTTTCTGCAAGTGCTCATGTATTTTAGCTTCCAGTCCCTTAATCACCTTTTTACTCGTTTTTATACTCTTTTCAGAGTCTCAATATATATATTTTTATCTCATGGCAATCAAAACTGGGTGAACCACTGAACCATTTCTTTCAAAGATCCTGGAGCACCAGGGAACTACCAGATGCCTGGAAAAGAGCTGACATGGTTCCTATCTTCAAAAATGGATCCAGGAAAATACAGACCTGCTGCCAGCTTCTTCAGAACCCTAGGATATAATCTATCTGGACCTGCTGATTTCAACTTGTCTAGAGTGGATAGATATTTTCTTACCATTACTTGCGTATTTTGATTTGTATTCCTAATCTGTCTTTTATGGTACTGTTTTGAGAGGTTGGACTGTTTTTTCCTTTTGTGTAAAGACAGATGCAAAGAATGAGTTAAGCAGTTAAGCAGTTCTGTTTAACCAAAAACAGGTAACAATAAACAATGTGATATATTGTAGAACTAATTACATCGTCTAAAATCAAACAGTATTGCAAAAGGAATGCCTTTGGTTGGCCTGAAAATATCACTTTGTTGTTCCTTAGCAAGGATTTTTATAAGTTCAAGTTGGGCATAAGAAGGGCATGACAACTGAGAAGGCTCTATGGCCATTCCTCTATATTCGGGTAACATATTTCAGTAACATACTATAGTAAGGACAATTGGCAAAGATGATTTAGGTGTCCAGGCAGGTATATCTGGGAAGAGATATTCCTTTAGAAATTCTGATTGTAACTGTTGAGCCTTGAAATAGGCTGAATGTCTATGTGACAAACACAAAAATGCCATCATATGATTATATGAACCTGTTTTAGTTGGTATTATAACAGTTTGATTTTGGATTGAATTTTTCATATCATTTAGAAAAGTAGTTCTGTATAAATACATAATAATAATGCAATTAGTATATTATCAGAGCTTTTATAACTGATGCCAATGACTGTATCTAGGCAACATTACAGCTGATATGAGCTAATTATATTATTCTACTGACCCGTAATGTACTCAATGTATTTCCAAGTTTCCCACAAATTCTGTCTCCATGCTTACTTACACACACATAATCAATAAAGTGTTTATTTCAAGTATAAAAATAGTATATAAAGAGACATTTACACTATCATAATGTATGCTCAATTTGATTGTCTGGTTATACCAGAGATAAACCAACCTTGCACAAGAGCGGGCTATTTCCTAGAAGGGAAAGCAAGGGATGGATTTTTTAGTCATTGTGGCTCTGCACAATGTCATCAAGAGAAGTCATTTTTTTCATATTTCTTTTACATTTTGACCTTTTAAGCAGGAATAGGAGGTAGATGTCAAATATGTGCCTCTAGTGACAGCAGGAATGATTAAGCCATGATCCCAATGCATAAGGCAGGACCAAGATGTGAAATCTTCTAGAAGACGAGGTTTGGCAACTCTGCCTAGGAGCCTCAGCTATTCACTACACCACAAAACATCAATTAAGGAGACTAACACAGAATATCTACAAATACTTCAGGACTCATTTTTGTTTGCTTTGGTGCCTTCAGACCAATTTTGTCTCATGGCGATTGCCTAGACAAGTCTCTGATGTTTTCTTGGCAAGATTTCAGGAGTGGTTTGCCATTGCCTCTTTCCTAGGGCTGAGTGCGTGTGACTGGTCCAAGGTCATCCAGCTGGTTTGGTGCCTAAGGTGGGACTAGAGCTCACAGTCTCTTGGTTTCTAGCCTGGTGCCTTAAACTGGTTTTCTGATAACACCCTTCATTTAGAAGCAACTGTTTGTTATTTTATTAAATTATAATCTAAGAAATTGTGTAGTAGTTTACCCTTATTAATACATTGCCATCCACATTAGTACAAGTTGTACTGTTATTAATAATAATTTTTCAAAATCCCTTGGGTCTTTCCAGTTCGTCAGTTAAAACTTGTTTTATAAATAAGAACTAAAAAGGCACTTTTGACAAAAGACAAATGATAATTAAGGCTAATAAGCAGAAATCTTAAATAAGATTACTTCCTCTTAACAGAAAGATACATAGCATAATCAAAACTACACAGTACTGTATGTTCATAATTTTATTTGCATTACATTTTCAATGTTTTTATTCTTTTTTATCAGAAGTACAATTAGAACATTTTTCTGGGATAGTTTTCTTAATCAGAACAGAACACTTACATATCACAGTCTGCATCTCTAATTGTTACAAGGGACATGATCCCCCAGGCCTTGGAAGCTATAAAATGATAAATCTATTCTTACAAAGAACTCTCCAAAGTTGTAATATGTAAATCAGATTATACATTAGTTACTTTTTAAAGATATGTAGAGTTGGACATTTTTAAACATGACTTCCGTGCATGAATGAAAATTCCCTGAGAAATTCTGAGAATTGAAATGATAGTGACTAAGAGGAAGAAATATTATAGTATATAAAACAAACTCTGCCCCAAATAGAAAAAGCTACATGTAAAAATTAGATTTATTCATAGATATCTGGAACCAATAAGCCAAACGTTGCAACAATTTATTTTTGAAGATTTGTTACATAAATACAAGGAAGAAGATGAGAAAAACTCTGCATGTGATAAACCAAACATTTTGTATTGCATCTTTCATAACACTTAAGATTGTTCCCATCTAAATCCAGTGTTTATTTCTTTATACAGTGCAGTGCTTTGCTGAAGTGTATATCTGCAATGTATATATAATTATCAGCTCTCATTGTGTTCTCAATCAATCATTTCCATCAATATTCACAGCTCAAGAAAGTGTTTTCACACACACACACACACACACACAAGAAACACACATATAAGACATCAAGTGGGACAGGCACATTCACAAAGATTCACAAATTCACAAGAAAATTCTTTTTTAAAGAAGCTTATTCCAGAACAATATTTATTACATGTGAAAGTATTGTGATGAAAAGACTGTAAAGAAGCAGCTTTACTATCACAGCAATATATTTTTTATTGTATTTTCATTTCTTAGTATCTGGTTTTGGTGACATCAACTTTCAGGCTTCCTGTCTTTGGTTGTGTTTAGATGATCAAAACTACGCTGGAGCATAGACAATGAGGTCTTCAGCTGGAGTGATAAAGATTGCACAAGGATTACCCAACAAATTATACTTTAAATCAGAAATGTAATTATTTCCAACCCAAAGCAGTTCTAGGTTTCACAGGAAAGTATTTTTACATTCTATTTTCAGTTGGAGCTCTAGGTAGTGCTATTTTAATTATCAACAGTGTCTCAGACTGAGATAACATCATTCTTGTCCATCATATATAATGCCAATGAAGGTCAACCAGCATTTATTTAAGCTCTAGGTTTCTTCTGTACTATTATTGGTACCAAGGAAATTGTCTATTAAGAGTTCAGAACCTTTTAAGAAATCTCCCTAATTCTAACCAACACAAAATAAAAAAGGGAAAGGATAAAGGCTCTGCCATCTCTTTGATTTTGGCTTTACCAGTCTCAACCTCTGCCCCCACTGTCCTGCTATTGATAGACTCTCCAATATTCTCTATGCTTAAGGACTCCTCTAGATCTGCTTCCCTAGCCTACCTTCTTATTTGTCAGGATAATCAGAAGGAAGACCTTTGATTGTTGCAAGATCACTATACTGATAGTTGGTCACCTCATATCCAAACTGCTTTTAAAAGCTGTCTCTTTCTGATGTTGATTGGTTCTATGCCATCCAATTCTTTTAGGGTGGATCGCCAGTCATTAGAGCACTGAGCTTTTCATAATCCTTTTCTGCCTTTCACCCAAAATCACACCCTCCATTTTATCAGTTAGGCAGGCATCTGCTGAGGTCATTTGGCCTCAGATTTTAGCAACTATTATTGAACCATAGGAACTTTCCTGTTCATCCCCAAAGAAGATTGTACAATGCAGCCTTCAACATTATTCTCAAATCAGCGGATTCAGTATAGCAGTTAGTTCATAATGTTACAGCTAGGCCATTGCTGAATATAATAAGAGACTTCTGAACTAAGACAGTTTCTATACCATTAACTTATTATAACCCATCAAGAATTTTTAAAAAATAAATGAAAAGGTATGTTGTTTCTTAATCCTCTAGATCAGTGTTTCTTAACCTTGGCAGCTTTTAAGAAGTGTAGACTGTAATTTCCAGAATGCTAATTTGGGAATTCTGATAGTCCATACATCTTAAAGTTGCTAGGATGGGAAAAACTGCTGTAGTTATTTATAATGATGTCTGTTCTTACATATACAATGGCTCAAAACAATAAGGATTAGAATACTAACCTGTTCAAGCAATGCTATAGACTCTTTTAACACCCCTTTCATATGTTGGGCTTGATTCATGTTACGATAAATTTTCTCCTTTGATGCCACATTAAGGGCTAGACTGAGGAAAGAACAGAATATTGAAATGTAATATATTTGCTTCATCAAGGATGTAATTTAATCATGCTCTCATCTCTATATTAATTTTACTAGAAAAATCAACATTGAGACAGTTGCTAGATTATCACATGGTGGATAGAATTTTAGTTTTCTTATCAAAAAATATTAAAGAAGGCTGAAAGCTTTCAAAGAGAGAATATTACCATTTTGTACATTTTTTTTCAAACCAAAGATACTGTTCTATTATGAGTACCATATGGTGCACCATCATTTCCCATATTGCTGTGAAAATAATTGATTGTAGAATCATTCAAAATGACAGTCAAGTGACTTCCCAAGTGAAGTGCCAATACTGCCATAAAAATAAATATTATGCATACACTATCTAGTGAATTCATGTTAATGACAACAGTTTTTCTCTCTATCATGACTTCTTAGCCTTTCCCAATACTAAGGACTTTCTCACTTGTGAAAAAAAATACAATCCAAGCACTCTAAGCATGCAAGTTTTCTTTTTTAATAAAAGCAAAGCTTAACTGAAAGGAAATTCCCCTTAGTGCTGCTTCCCCAGAGTTGGGTCGTTTGAGTGTGGCTGAATCAGAATTTACTAATGTATTTATACACTATTTCTTCACTATCTCAATTTCTCTTAACTAAGAGCAATTTACAAAAAATAACAAACCAAAATTAATAGAATAAAATACACAAGTCAGTCCCAAAAGGTTACTGGAAAAGAATGGTTTTCAGAGCTTTGAAATGGGAGCAAAGTGGATGAGACCTGTATCCTGACAGAAGAAAGGTCTAGACTCTAGATAATGGATTTAGAATCTTCTATAGTTAAAAGTCCCAATACCTTTTTCACGTTCTTTTCCCCAAAATGGAAGGTTAGAGATTGTGGATGCTATTTAATACAGCTGTATTAAGAGATAGTTACTTTAGGAGAGGACACATCTCTGCTCGTTCAAGGTAGATGCACCTCCCCTCTCTCAAAAAGGTTTAGATCACCTCTCAGATCCAGGCATATGCATACTATCTGGCATTAATTTTCAAATGAACGCAAGTCCTTTCATCCATGAAGAACCTCACATAAACATCATAGTGGCCATTCTTCCCCCTTTCTACCAATAAAGGGTAAAGGTAGCATTAGGGCCACTAGACTCAAATCTAAAGATGCAGTAACAATGGAGATTAGTAAGAATACTTTGCCAATATTATTGCCAAAGAATATTAATAATCTTGAGTACATAACCATGTTGATTGCAATCACAATTCATTTTCTGCCAGCATTGATCTAAGCTTCATTTTCTGGAACTCCTTATAGAAATGAGGAATCCCTTTGGTATCTGTAATCCAGGAGAGATGGCTCAGGGCAATTAGTCACCTCTGAGTTCCAAAGTACAATCTGGTGGGCAGCTGGAAAAAAAATCTAGACATCCCCAAGACACATCTGAACTGATTAGGGGCCTTCAGTGAAATATTTTAACTGGCCCACCACCAATCAAGCAAAGTGGCAATATACAGATGCACCAGGGAATATTAACAGTTTTCTGCCGTAGATGGATCAATGTCCTCAATTTTTATGATAAATCATCAACCAATACCAAAAATTAACAAAACTCTGCAATATCAGTAAGAGAATATGGTAGTATTAAAGGAGACTTAATGCTTTTCTTAGATGACTGCACAGCAAATCTCTGACAAATAAAATACCATCCAGAGGCCATTTCTGTTGAATCTCAGTGGAGAAAGTTATCCATTAAATATCCTGATTGAAGAGCTTGATGAGCTTAATATGTCTAAAACCACCTGGAACTGGTTTGGTAGCATTCCAACTTCAATACAGATCATTTGAACAATTTTAAAGTATTTTTGTTAAGTTGTTCATTTTTCACTAGCTTCAATTTTCAGGTGAACTGCTATTTGTAAATCTAATGTTTCCAGTAACTAGATATTAGCCCACTGTGAGTATGGAGGAAGAGACAAATGACAAAACAAAACAAACAAAAAATACTCACGTTGTCGACACTTCTTCCTGAAGTTGAACATGGTACAATGACTGAGCTGCATGTTCGATCTTTGACAATTTCAGGAACAGTGCCACATTCAGAAAAACCAGTAGAACTAAACTGAAAGAAATCCAGACATAATGGACACTATGGGCACCATCATTTCTAATTCTTGCAAAAGCATTCTTAATAGCAAGAATAATATAAATATTTACAGCTTCATGACAAATTTAGCAAGATGAATAAAGCTTCTGAAGCGTAAGGTGTATATAGTACTATAAAAACAATACAAACTGTGTTCTCACAACACATTTAGTCATCTCACATTCAGGCTTAGTGTAAATTAAATTGTGGATAAAGAATGTAGATAAAGAAAACATAATCACTATTCTGAGAGTTGTTTTGTCATGATTTAGTTACTTACTTTGGACTATCAACTGAATTGTCCAATTTGTGGTTAATCCCTACCTAATTCCCCATCCTGCTTTTCAACCTCTGGATAGAAAAATAGGGGGTTGGAAAGACCACAGAATAAGCTATACCAAGCTGCAGCATTTTTTTTACTTTCTCCCCCCCCCCCCAATAAGGTAAATAGACTGAGAAAGCAAAGACAACCCTAACCATTCCCACCCCAGAGACTCTCTGATCATAATCAAGGGTTGCTTTTTTTTTTTTAATGTGTTTAGAAAAATAGGGAGGCCAGTAAATAAATAGTCATGAAGGAGCCTGAAACAATGGACAAAAATGTGAGTTAACAAATGAAGAACAGCTAGTCATAATAACTGCCTTTTTCCCATAATTAACACTGCATTGGATTTAATTATTGTGTGAACATGCTAATAACATAAAGAGTTTAGACAAACAAGACTCTAGGTGAGCTATGAAGCATCAGAATTCCCACATTGAATCGGGATATTTAAAGCATACTGTAGATGCATGGGTTGATCACATACTGTACAATCTGTCTGCAGATCATACAGAATAGAATAAAATTCAGTCAATTAAATATGTCTCCCTCCAGCTTCCTGGACCAATCCACCTTATATGCATTGTCAGGATAATATAGGGCAACCATGACTATAATCGATTTTGGTCACTTTGGAGGAAAGACAGAATGCAAATCTATATGGTATGTGCCATACGATATTGACAATGAAAATTAAATGATCGTATGTGTGAAATTGAAGAGAGCTAATTCCAAAACATTCTGCAGTTTCCTTTGTACAGCTTTTAGGTGCTCTTTATTTCAGTATTATGTTTTCGTTCAGAAGCTCAAGGAAGTAAACATGGCATTCCCTCCTCCTATTTTTCTCATAATAATCGCCATGTTTATCTAAACAGGACTGAGAATGACCGGCTCAAAATCATCCACTATACAAGGTTTCCCTGTATAAATTGTTGTGATATATAGACAATTCTTCCTGTTTTTTTCTGGCAAGCAGGGTGTTTGCATGCAGACCTTTTATAAGCAGTCCTGAGGCTTAGTTGAAGAAATTGGGAGTCTCTCCCTTTTGCAGAGACATTCTATAGCTTGAAGAAAACACCTTCTCCCAAATCAAACAATGGCATGGACCAGTACATCTGTGAGAGATCTGAAAGTAATTCTGTATCTTAATTACAAATTCTCAGGTTCTCACTTGGGGCAAGAAACAGGATCCTGCAGATAAGAATGGTGAGTAGCTAATTATCAGACTAATAACTACAAACCTTTCTAGGCATTCCAAACACTATTTGAAAAGTATGGGGAAGGAAGGCACAGCCTATATTTTCACTTTCACCCCTACCACCATCCTCATGTCCAGTGAATGTTTAAAGCACAGAGCTTCTTTTACTTCTGATGCCTTTATGTACAACACAGGACTCTGTGTCATTTCTTAAGTGCACTATATCCACAAAAAGAAGCTTATCTTTTCTGTTCTCCTGGCTTGAGAAAGGGTCCATATACAATATCAATCTTCATATGTAATCGACTCAAATATCAGTGGGCTAAATTAACTTTTTCTTCATATTTGTTTGTTAAACAAACCATAAACCATGGTAGATGGTATCAAAGGCCTCTGAGAGGTCAAGGAGAATGAGAACGGTTGCACTACTCCCATCCCATTCCCGCCAGAGGTTTTCCATAGGTACAAACAAGGCTGTCTGTGTCCCATAGCTGGGCCTAAATTCTGACTGAAAGCGGTCCAGAAAATCCATTTCATCCAGGACTCCCTAGAGCTGCCAAGCAACCATCAATTTCACCACCTTTCCCAAAAAGGAAAGATGACAGACTGGATGAAAGTTGTCCAGGCAGGTGGGGTTGATTTTTTTTTTTTTAAGGAGAGGACAAACCACTACGAATCCAAGCAATCTTATCTGAAAGTGTTCAACAAATTCTTCTGCACAGTCCTGAAGATGATTATCTGAGCCCGCCTGGCCTAGGAGGGATCCACTACAGGGTTGATGGGTAATACTTTGCAGATGCAATAGGAGCAGAGAAAAGGTGTTGTTTCAGCACTTTTATCGCCATGCGATAGGTCTTAATAGCAGCTCTAAGAGTCAGAGTCAACCTTCATTTAGCTGCTGTAAGAAGGGTTAAACCAAAAAAAGTATCAAGCAAGTACTTACAAAATACTCATTGCCACTATGATGGTGATGGTTTTATTTGTAGCATTCTTCTTTATTCCTGTTAAGCAAGGAAAATATCTTTACAACATTCTAATTTTGAAATTCAATTAACCTGATTTTACTAAATCCCTTTACTGAAGATTTGTCTCACCCAAAGCAGGAAAACAGTTCAAGGTTTTGCCTGACCTGATGCTTTTTGAACATAAGAAGCTAAAAACTTGCTTGACTTAAACTTGAATCTGGTGACTATATGGACAGGCCCGTGATATTTTCTTGTAACAGTAGGAAGTGGTTTGTCTCTGTCTTTTTCTATGTTGTGTTTTGTTTTTAAATTTCCTACTCTAGCCTACAGCTTCATATTTTGGTTAGTCTCCCACCCATAAATTAGGCCAGAATTCTACTTTGTGTTTTTCAGAGCAGCCAAGATCACTAAATGCTGCTACTTAAACTGTCCAAAATTAGAGTTGAAGGGGCAAAGGGAGATGGTACATTAAATTATGCCATATGGATTTCAACACATTCAATTATCTTTTAAAGCAGTTAATACATGGCCAAATCTCATTCAATCTGCTATAACCCATATAGCAAGAAAAGCTTCAGTATTCTGGAAACTAAGTAAAATATCTTTCAATTTGACAAAAAGGTTTATAATTATTTCAGAATTTAAACATGGTGGTAGTAGAAGGAAAAATACACACATATCTACATAAATAATATACCAAGTAGTTTGTGTCAATTATTCAAAATATAAGGCTTTGTATGCCAACAGCATTTTCCTTGAACTTTATTTACAGTTAGCTGCACTACACATACCTATGTTGAAATATTCTGGATTTTTGCATAGGGACAAGCAAGAAAAGCCTGTATGACACTTGTGCAGAAATACTATGACCTCTAGAACTAAAATGAACAACGGCTTCGGTTTCATAAATTTCTGGAAAAAGAAGTATTTCTACTTGAACTCACCTACATTCCCAAGAGCTATTGTTCTTTTGTCTTCTATAGAATCTTGTATAGAGTGTTTAGGAAGTATCTCTTCTGTATTCTGCTGTAAAATCCATCTTCTCCTTCTTAGGACTTCAAGTTTTGCAGGATCCTCAATAGGTTTGTTTATTGCATATTCTTCCATTAGTAATTCTGATTCTACAAATGACACAATCAGTTTTTACTTTATAGTTTCTATTTTTATTTTATTTTAAGCTAACCTTCTGAAACAGTATCCATGTGTGTTGAGATTTCTGTTGCCAGAAATCGTAGCTAAATTTAATGCCAGCTAAGAATTGTGGGAAATTGGTCTGATAACATCTGGCGAGCAAGTGGAAGGAAAGTGTTTCCTGACATTTACAGTTAGAATCATATGTTCCATTTTAATTATATTCTATTGAATTGCAGTTGCTATTTGTAAGTCAAGATACTTTTTCCCAATCTCCATTATCTACATATGACTCCGTCATCTCTCTTAAAAGCTGCTTCCATGGCTTAGTACATCCTCTGGAAAAGAATGGGATAGGCAGGAGTTCATAGGCAGTGGAACAACAGTGTTTGTAGATTGTGAGTAGAGCTGAAGGGGATTAGAAATTTGGGAGACTTGTCCATGCAAAGCCAGATCATTGTGAAAACATGGTCTCATTTTACTTAGAAAAAATGACATCCAGCAAGGTTCCATCTTTGCATGTGTAAGCCATGTCCAGGACACACTGGTATCTATATACACTTCCTATTCACCTGCTTCTACACAGAGGATTTTAGAACCTGCACCAATCTTGCATGGGAAATGGGACAGCTGACTGTCAGAAGCAGGTCAGATCACTGGATATGGAAAGAGAAAAGCTGTGTTTGATGTTCTCTGAGCTTAGTTATTTCTTTACAGATGTTTCATTATGTGA